>OU342741.1:183452140-183646528 GCA_910589775.1 Avena eriantha | reverse complement strand
GAGGAGGAAACACTGCCGGGAACGTCGGCATCGATTCCGACGCGGAGGAGGCTGGTGGCGACGCGGACAACATCGTCACTGATGGAGACTGCGGGGGCGTCATAGTCGATTAGGGCCACTTAAGCATAAATTAAATCTATGTACGGTATCTTAATGCGCTCTTTGGATCTGGGTCACCTGAGTCATGGTCGATTATCATCATAATCTATATATGTTGGCCATGTTTTAGTTGTCTTTGTCTTTGAAACTAGTCGATCGAAACTCGTCCGATCCTGAAATAAAGTTCACGCGTTCCCTCGCATATCTGATGGGACCAATACGTTGACTCTGCTCCCAGCACTTGATGGCACAGCCGTAATTTGGAGTGCGCCTGAGGAGAAGGGATCGAGCGTGTTGTAAAAGTGTGCTACTCCTGTCCAGATATAACTGACTTAGTTTTCTTAGATATTTAATAAATGTGTCTATACCTAAAACATGTCTAGATACATGTTTTAGGTTTCTATGTCTTTCAAACTAATCAAAAGTCGTCAAATTCTGAAGAAACAAAGTCATTGCGTTCACACCTAATGGGACTATACGCTGACTCTGCTACTTGATGACACAGCCATAATTCTGGAGTGCGCCAGAGGAGATGGGAATGCAAGGGAGATGGGAACTAGTAGCCGCGTCCAAACGCAGGTAAAAAATTAATGTAATAATATTTAAAAAAATGTAATCTGGTCCACATGACCCCATCATAGATACGTTGCACGCGCCAGATATAAATAAAGACGACACAGCTAGTTTAGTTTCAATGATACAATTCAACATAGGACGTTACTGTGCTCGCATCTTTCTGCTCCTCTTATTAGTCTGCTAGCCCACTCTGCATTAAGCATCAGTTGATGAGGATAAAAAAAATGATAAAATGGCAAATAAAACAATTTTAAGCTTACCTTTTATCCGGAGAATCATACAAAGATGAAATTGGCAGGGATTTATTATTTCTCCTACAGTTAGCCGAAAGATCCTCAAGAACATCCTCAATTACCCCTGCAACTTCTTCATATTTTAATACACCTCCATTATTTGCCCTTTCCTCCCCGTTCCGCTTACCCTTTTGTTCTTTTCACACCCCTTTCTCGCCAGCCCCACCACTTCTTCATAATTGGCTGTTTACGTACGTTTTCCTCTGAGTGCTCATCACCATCTTCGCGCTGCTCTTCCGCCAGTTCTGGCTGAGAAGCCTCATTTTCTGCCACCGGGGTGTGAACAGGGACAATAACATGTGTAACTGGATTTTTGCACAACCTCTTGATATGGCCGAATCCGCCATAACGTCCGCAATTCCTTTTCCTAGCACCAAGCCTTGGACCTTTATCGGTGGAGGCTACGATCCTTAGCTTTCTAGACCTCCCAGGTGGCCTCCTAAGAACTGGTGGTTGAAGTTTGAACCCTGGATCGACAATCTACCAATCATTTTCATCGGCCATAGGTGGTACGTTTTCTGCATAAGTTGCAGCAAACTTGTCCACGGAGAAATAGCTGTCGACATAGTTCTCTATTTCAGCTCTGTTACCTCTAAGCTTTAAGATGAAGTAAATTGCATGGTGACATGGCAGACCAGTAATCTGCCATTGCCTGCATGAACAAGTCTTGTTTCCAATGTCTACAGTGTACCTCCGTTCACTTCCACGCTTGTATTCCGCATAAACCTCAGCCAATGTTCTGGAACTTCTGACCACCCTCATCTTTATGACTCTCATTGCCCTGGTTCTTGCATTCAGTAACATAACCACCTTTGGAACTATTTTATGGTCTAAAAAATTTCTTGCACAAATTCTTTGCCTTAAATCTATCTTCACCATTATGCACTGTCTTATTGCATCCAACAAAATAACAATTCCAAGTGTCTTCATGCCCGAAATCTTATCATTGAAACTCTCTGCCAAATTATTCCATACAAAATCCACCTTGCTTAACTCACCAAACTTGCTTCTGGCCCATAGCTTGGTGTGATGTTCCTCAAGGTATTTTTTTCACCTTTGGAACTACATACATGTTCTGCAAGTAAGTAACATGCGTGCTTGGGATGTATGTGTATGCTGATCGCCACAATTCCTCTTCAAAGATCTTCCCTTCGAACTTCTTCGTGAAGTTAGTAGCGAGGTGCCGCATGCATTCCCTATGCTCAACCCCAGGAAACACAGCATCAACAGCATTCTCAAGACCCTCGGATGCACCGGTGTGTATCACCAAGCCTTCAGGGTGACCCTCGGATGTTCCTTCGTTTTTACTTTGATTTGCATTCGATAAGAATCCAAATAATTCAGAGCTAGTTATCAGCAGAATAAATATGAGAAAGACTGAAACTAAATGTAGCTATTGCAACCTGAAATGGGTGTCCACCCCGCATTGGAGATGCATGTAATCTCCATTTACACACATTACTTTCCCTACAGTGCACCCTAAATCTCTTTTGGTCGCTCTTTTCAATGATAAATTCGAACCCAACTCTGATTGCATAGGTTGCAACTGCATATCTGTAGTCCTCCACATTATCAAAGACAGTCCCCTCATCAATTGTAGGATTGTCCCTGTCAAAGTGTATCGCTGGGCCTGTCCACGTCTTCGTCGTCGTATCTACATCCCATTTCCACATCTTCACATTCCTCTTCCTCATCAGTCCCATAGTCAGGCTCAAAGTTCGAATCAACCAAATATTCCCTACTCTCCATCCTATCAGGGTTAGTAGCCATGTCTGGATATGCTTTCTCATCATTATCCGCACCGCCACACGTTTCAGTGCCTTCATGCTCGCTTGACAAGCATCATGCTCAAGGACAAGCTGTACAGACGTCCTGCGGTTACCAACCCATATCCTTGGCATCACCACGGGACTATAAACGCTAATTGGGGTATGCAGATAAGGAATCATAGTTCTTACCTTTTAATGTGGACGCACGACACCTTCTCTCCGGGCTCGATACTTCCAAAGCTCTGCACCCCGCTACCTCTCCCCCCGTTTTGTTGTCCTCTGTGCTCTCCATACTTGAAGGAGATTCTGTACTCTCCAGCCGCACAAGACCCATATCCGTGCTCTCAAGCCTCACAGGATCCATCTCCGAGCGGGATCCGGATCACCAGCGTCGTTGGGGCCCCTAACCTAACGTCCGACTCTCGGTTTTCGTTTCCAGACGCGCCTGGGCGGCGAGAAGGAGACACGGCAGGGAGGGAAGGGGAGGGGACGTGAGGGGATGGCAGGGAGGGGAGGGCGGGAGGTCGATGACCCAAGGGGACGACAAGAGCGGTGCACGACTGAGCGGAGTGGCTGCGGCAGGAGCAGTGGAGAGGAGCGAAGCGGAGCTGGTTACGACAAAGCATGGAAAATTGCACAATAATGTGTTGGTGGGCGGCACCAGCCCTCGAACCTGGGACGTGCGCCGTCGTAGGTGGAGGAGGCGGGCCCGCCTATCAGAAAACATGCCACCTATCAGCGCACTATACACGGGGAGCACTTCACTAAATTTTTAGCAGGTCCCACATGTCAGTTTGTTTGATCAAGACTTGCATGCAGTGCATGGCCAGTCCACACGCTAGTTCCGGAAAAAAGCCCGTTGATCCAAAGTTGAATTGGCAGTTCCACTTCTTCTCCCCCGTCTCATCGTCTCCTTGAAGTGGTAGTTCCGCTTCGTCTCCCTCGTCGGTTATCCTCTTCTTCTTCTCCTCGCAGTGGTAGTTCTTCTTTCTTCCTCGATCAAAACATTCCTGCACGTAAGCCATGGCCAGTAGCCGGATGAAGAGGAACTGGGCCGATCTCTCAGCCGACCCACTTCGCAAGATTGCCGACTATTTGTTGGAGAAAGAGGAGTACATCGACACCTATGCTGCTTGTCGGGAAGTCTGCACCGATTAGCCCGCACTTTAAAGGTGCCCGAATTCCATCTCAACAACTGGATCATGATAGATAACACACTTCCAGACGTTGACGACTTCACCTTCCTCAACCTCGCCACTGGTCGTTGCTTCAGGACAAATCTAATGAACGTCCATCGCAGGTTCACATTCACATCCAATATTTATTGGTATTTTCCATTGTAAACATCTTAGTGCTAACTGATGCCCTCTTCTTCCAAAAGATTCTACTTCGTCGGTGTTTCTCGTGGCGTCATCGTGCTTGCTCAGAGGGTGGAGCCGTACCAGATTCCGCTTCTAAACCCAATCACTCACAAGTCTAACACTGAGTTTCAAGCACACATACCATCTGATCTTCTGCAATTTGTCGTCGTGACGAAGTCCCCGACGATGGTGTTCGTTTGCACTGATTATCCAGATCATATTGCATGGGCCGATGAGAGCACCCCAACGGGGCAAATCAATGGATCATTTGGAGAAGGATTGTATTCGCCACCTCCTGATACGCTTCTGGTCTGCATGACGGCATTCCGAGGGGAAAGTATATGCATTACTTGAGAATGGAGACATCTTGTCGACAAACATCCAGTAAGAGCAGTGCACGAGCACTGTCACGATGGCCAAAATAATTTCGGACCCAGTATTTGAATAGGTACGCGGAACTTACAAATTTTACCTTGTGGAGTTAGATGGTGATCTGCTTCTTGTGTTGAACGGGGATTTCGCCAAAGGGCAACCGGTGTTGTACCGGGTGGACATGGAGAACCGCTCTCTCGAGGCCGTCAGCGACATTGGAAGTCATGCCCTCTTCATTGGTTGCAATCGGTCTATCTCCATTGACACCAGGTTACACCCCACAGTCAAACCTGGTTGCATATACTACAGGAATTTTATCAGACTGTACGATCATGAGGTTCAAGCCTGGGAAGAGGAACCAACAATGGTAATGTATGGCTTAAGTCTAGAACATACACCGAGGCCTTACCCTCTGTACGAGATACTGGCTGCACACTGCAGACGGAGAGAGTTCTCTGAACATGTGTTGCAGCACTCGGGAGCCGACGACAACGAAATATATAGGGGAGAATGAATCATATATTCATCCTAGGTTATTTGCTAGCATTTTCAGGTCTATTTTTCGAAGTAAAAATTTGTACTGTATTTATATTATTTCGATGATCACAATGCGTATTACCTTTCAGACAAAATTGTAATGTATTTAAATTTAGTACTTCCAGAATTCAAAGTATTTATTTTTAGTAGCTTCTTTGAGAATTCTCTGTGTTCGACACGGGCATCAGCTCAGCGCCGGAATTCAGGTCCCACATGGAAAATTGCACAATAATGTTTTGGTGGGCGGCACCACCCCTCGAACCTGGGATGCGCGCCGTCGAAGGTGGAAGGGGCGGGCCCGCCAGTCAGAAAACATCCCACGTCGACATCCCCTGTTTCTGATGCCCTTTAAAAAAATAAAACACGCCATATCGTTATCCCCTCTTTCTGATGGTGTTGCTACACTCGACGGTATATGGTGGAATATAAATAATATCGTATAAACATAAGGGCACAGTCGTCAACATTTCTAAAATGAAACCCGGTCCCGTCTCCTACCTGTCCTGGTACATTGCCCGATGAGGTGGATAGCCACAACCGATCTTTTTAATACGCTCGCACTCTTATGCTGAGAAGGGAAATAAAGATTGAGCTGTTAATGCAACGAGTGTCGAATTGTTACCCTCTATGGAAATGGGAAATGGTTATTTTCATGCGTGCCCGTAGTCCAAACCTACAATCAGTCTTTCACTCCCCTTCTCCGACTAACCGCAGTTCACCTTGTGTAGCTCCTCTGCGCCGCACCAACTAGGGTAACATGGCCCCGCCTAAGCCGCCGCCGCCGCCGAGACAGCCGCCGAAACTGGGGTATTTAGCCCCTCTAAGGTAGACCATGAAGCTCTACTTCAAGGCCGGTCTCCCATTGCGCTGCCAGGTGGATGATTTCCCCGAATGTGCCGAATCGGCCGTGGCGGCGACTGCGCCGTCATCGGCGCCAGATGCGGCAAGTAGGGCCAAGAGAGCGATGTGGAGAAATCGCGCGGCGGCATTACGACATGCTCTAGGCAATGGGAACAAGGTACATATCAAATCGTTCATGAAAGCATGCCGCCGCCGAGGGTACACACCCTCGAATAGGGCAGCGCCAAGGTCTAGGAACTCTTGCGTCCACGCTTCGGCGCGGACTACCTTACCTCAGTGGGGTAGGCTGGGAGCACGCCGTCTGCGACAAAGACGCTCCATCCTATGCACCGTTGAAGGACGTACCGTGGCGGTGACCAAGCGTCCACACTCAGCATGCTGGATTGTTCGACAGCCGGAGCCGGCGGCGGACATCAGCTCAGCCCTAGAATTACGGTTCGATTTCACACGGACCTACAATCCTGAGAAGGAGATGTCGAATTTCAGTTTCAAAGTAATCGTTGCGGCGGCACGGATGGTCCAACTGGACCGGGACTGGTGCACGCAAATCGCTCGTGCATGAACGATGCAGATTTCTTGTAGTTTGGCAGGAAGGCAATAGATCAGTTTGGGTTAAATGATCAAAGAACTTATGTCCTCTCAAGGAAATTGGCCAGCCAACTTTTCTGGTGGAGATCTGTAGTTTCTTCAGTCTAGAATAGTTAAGTTCAGACTGAAGAATGGCTTTTGTAGATGAAATGCTGACAAATTGTTCTATAAACTAGTAGGAAGTTTAGCCCACTTTTGTGCAGGTATAAGACCCTTTTGTATGGAAGTACTACTGTTGTAAGCAAATACTATCAAGTACCTATTTCCTTCAATTACTAGTCGTGGTTCAATCCAGTTAACTAGCATCTTTTTAGCCTAGACTACAGATTTTGCGTCTGCTATCTGTGCTATAAACCATTTTTTCCTTTGTCTTGTGTTGCCTGCAAAATGGTCCTGCAGTTCAACGTGTTACAAATGTAGCTACCTTGTACTCCCTCCATTTCAAAATATAAGATGTTTTAGCTTTGTGAATGAAGTGTATCTAGTCCCCTTTTAGTATGTAGGTTCATCTAGGTTTAGAAAGCACCATCACTAAAAGATGGCTAGGTACGCTCCATTCACAAAGCTAAAACATCTTATATTTTGAAACGGAGGGAGTACTTGAAGAGGAGATGGACTACATTTTCCTGGCATCCACAGAATTGACATTGCTCATTGCCAGACCACCCTCTTTTCATGAGGTTGTCCTTGGTTATTCAGAGAAATTATAAAGCACGGTGTTCAACTACATCGATTCAAACTATTACATGCACACAAACTACATCAAATTCATTACCCACACATACTACATCGATTCAAACTATTATACACACATACTACTTCAAACTATTACACACACGTACTACATCGATTCAAACTATTACACATTTTTAGTCGATGCTAACTTCCTGCTACGCTCTCCATACTACAAATTCATTAGCCACACATACCATGGCAATTCACTAGAGCTCTGTCTTCACTCGAGGGAAATCAGAACCACCAGCTCGTCCAAGCCCAGTCCCCCCACTGAAACTGTGTGCCCCGTCGCAAAACGGTGGCGGTCTTGTGCCATCGATCCTTCCAGGCCAACACTGCAGGCGACGAGGGTGCTTTCTGGCAGCCTCTTCGGGGCCCTGAATGCCATGTACCGAGTCCAGAACCTCCTCCAGGTGGATGATGACCGGGTGCTTCCAGCAAAGCTGTCGCCCTGCCCTGCTTGGAATCTGCACCTCGTACATCTTAGAAACGGCGTCAGGATCTTTCAGCCACGCCTTTACCTCGATGATCCATCTGTCGCTCGGTGGCACAATTTCCACCAGCTCGCTGCGAAGGCTACTGACGACCTGCTTGAGGGCCTCCGGCTCCCAAGCATCCAATGGGAGGCCGTCAAAGCCGAGTTTGGAGAAGAACTGAAGCTGCCCCAAGCGATCGTCCCACCCACAGGCGCGATGCCAACGCATGAAGCTCATTTTCTCCCCGCAGCACTCGAAAGAACGGGAAGAATGCAGAACGCGCTTGGTGTCTGAGCTGTGCTCGAACTGGATCAAAAAATCGAACGGCGGCGCGCATACCTCAATGTTGACCTCATTTCGTCTAATCCCAAAACGAGACCTAAAAGCCGACAGCAACTCTGCCGGCGACACGGCAGGACGGACGCCCAGCACGGTGGCCATGAGAGCGTGGTCGTCGAACTGCTGTGCCAGGGCTACCATGCCTGGGGTGTGCGGCAGCACGCAACTTCCTGAGGCCGGTCGCCGGCCTGGATTGCCCGATGGGACGCGCTTTGTTGTGCGAGAAGGATTAGCCAGAGGCGAGATATTAGTCCGGGGATGGGAAGCTCCGATACGGCGAACGATGCAACGGTGACGGCTGCGAGCTTCGATTAGAGGCGTGGGAGGTTGACCGGACATGGCGGAGACGCAAATTAGAGCAAGTGGAAGCTCCGATCTGAGACGAGGAGCCGGAGCTGAGCAATGTTATGGGGAGGGGAGCAGGGGAGAAAACTAGAGCAGAGCAAAGAAATAGATCTCGTCCACTCAGGGATCTGGTCCACGCAGGGGTAAGCTAGTCCACGACCGCAAAAGATAACGGGGAATACTGACATGGCGGGCCAAGAAGAGTTGACCTAACGGCGGTATTTGAGTTCAACCATTTTTCGTCTGGTTCAAACGACCGTTTGGCCGTTAGATTTGTATTCACCCCCATTTGGCCCTTCTGGACAATTGGCGAAGATACTATGGCCCCTCCGCGCGGTTGATGGCAACTCGGGTACCGCGGTGCGCTCACCCACCAAGTTTGGTACCGCAAACGAACATTCCCAAGAGGAAGGTATGATGAGCACAGCAACAAGTTTTCCTCAGTTATGAAACCAAGGTTTAATCGAACCAGTAGGAGCAAGGAAACACCCCAAAGGTGTTGCTAGCTAAGCCTTGGCAGGGTGCACTACTGGTGCTAGTAGCAACATGGAGACCTGCACAACACAACCACATAACTTTGTCCCCAACTTGCGATGAGGTTGTCAATCTCACCGTGTTTTGCGGAAAACAAAGGATTAAACGTATCGAATGGAAATAAGTAAAAGTTTGCAGAAAGTAAACACAAAGCAGTAAAAGATTGTAGATTCTATGTAAAAGAAAAGGACCGGGATCCATAGTTCACTAGAGGTGGCTCTCCTTGATAGATAACATGCTGGGTGAACAAATTACAGCGGGGCAATTGACAAACATCGAGAAAGCAATACATGCATATACTAATCATCTTGACTCCTTTGGAACTTGATTGGGCATTTCAACATTATACATAGACCGCCATCCAACTGCATCTATGACTAATAATCCACCTTCAGTTATCATCCGAACCCCCTCTAGTATTAAGTTACAAGCAACAGATTATTGCTTTATGAACTACGTGTAAAGTAAACAATACGATTGTTCTATCAACAAATATTGTTGTTTTCTCCCTAGTAGCAACAACACATCTAGTACCTTATAGATTTCTGTCACTTCCCCAGATTACCAGAGGCATGAACCCACTATCGAGCATAAATACTAACTCTTGGAGTTGCTAGCATCTACTTGGCCAAGATAGCTACTAACAACGGAAAGCATGCAAGATCACAAATAACAAAGACATGATAGAATCAATAATCAATCTGAAATAGCATCTCAATATCCATCGGATCCCCGCAAACACAACATGCAGAATTACAAATAGATGATCATCATCATAAACGGAGCTCACAAGATCTAGACATGAAAGCACAAACGAGTAGAACCAACAATCTAGCTACTACATGATCTGTAGTCCAAGGATGAACTACTCACGCATCACACCGTTGGCTTGCATGGTGATGAAGAAGGCCTCCAGGGTGAATTCCCCTCTCCGGCAGGGTGCTAGGAAGAGCTTCAGATCCCTCCCAGTCTAGGGATGGAGATGACAGCGGCTACAGACTCTTTTGTAAATTTTTGATCAGGCACTTAGGGTTTTCGTCACGAGGGTATCTTACAGGCGGAAGGAGAGGCCGAGGGCGTGCTAGGGTCGGCCAGACCACCCCTGGAGCGGGCCAGGCCTGGCTGCATGGCCAGGTGGTGTGGCCGGCCCCCAGCCCTTCTCCGTCTCGTATTCTGGCATCTGATGACTTCCGGAAAAATAGGCACTTTGGCTTTTGTCCCGTCCAATTCCGAGAATATTCATTTTTTGACTTTCCTGGAACCCAAAACAGCAAAAAATAGGCAGCTAGCACTGTGGCTCTTGTTAATAGGTTAGTCCAAGAAATCAGATGAAAAGTACTCCAAAGTGTGGACAAAACACAAGAAAGTGGATAAAACCAAGCATGGAACATCAAAAATTATAGATACATTTGCAATGTATCACTCGTACTTGATGTTGTGGACGCCAATTTCGACGGCCCACTTGGCGACTCGCCCAGTCACGTCGTGGTTGCGGATGATGTCCTACAACAGGGCAGAGGAGAAGACCATAATGGGGTGCTCCTGGAAGTAGTGCGGGAGCCTTCTTTGGACTCGGAAGACCGCATAGACCAGCTTTTCGTACTGCGGGTAGCATTGTCTCAACTCGGTGAGGACCTCGCTGATGTAGTAGATGGGGCACTGCACGGGGTGCTCCTTGCCCTCCTCGGGTCGCTCGACCTCCATTACGGTGTTGACGACTCGGCTGGAGGCCGCGACGTAGACGAGCATTGGCTCCTTGTCCACGGGGGCTGCGAGTAATGGTGTCGCGAGTAGCACCTCCTTGAGTGCTTTGAGAGCATTGTCTACCTCGTTGTCCCATGTGAATGTGGGGTTCTTCTGCATCAATCGGTATAGAGGCATTTCCTTCTCACCGAGTCGGGAGATAAAGCTACTGAGAGCCGGGACTCGGCCGGCCAGCTTCTGGACATCGTGCAAGCACTCGGGATTTCCGAGTCTCGCGATGGTGTCGATCTTGGTGGGGTTTGCCTTGATGCCTCGTTTGGTGACCACGCACCCCAGGAGCTATCTAGTGGGCACACCGAAAGTGCATGTCCCCAGGTTGAGCTTGACTTCTACTTCCGTAGATTGGCGAAAGTTTTGGCTAGGTCAGCGAGTAGGTCGATGTGGCGAGTAGACTTCACCACCATGTTGTCGATGTAGATGTGGATGTTGCGGCTAATTTGGCTCACAAGGCACTCATGCATGCACCATTGGTAGGTTGTGCCGGCATTCTTGAGGCCGAACATCATTGCGGTGTAGCAGAAGGCACCAAATGGCGTGATGAACACCCGTTTTCTCCCCATCCTCGACCGCCATCTTGATCTGGTTGTAGCCAGAGTAGGCGCCGAGGAAGCACATCGACTCCGACCCCGCAGTCGAGTCGATGATCTGGTCGATGCGAGGAAGGACGAACTCCTCCTTTAGGCAGGCGCTGTTAAGGTTGGTGTACTCGATGCACATTCCCCAAGTGTTGTTGTTCTTCAGAACCAGGACTGGGTTTGCCAACCACTTGGGTTACTAAATTGGCCGGATGAAGCCTACAACGAGTAGGCGATGTACTTCTTCGGCGATTGCTCGATGGCGCTCTTCACTGAAGGGCCGTAGCGACCGCTTTGTAGGTCGCGCTTTGGAGTCGACATTGAGTTTGTGCTCAGCGAGTTCCCTTAGGACACCAGGCATGTCAGATGGCTTCCATGCAAAGATGTCACGATTCTCACGTAGGAACTTGATGTGTGCGCTTTCCTATGCGGGGCTCATCACTACAAGAAAATTTTCCTTCTGCAATGACTTGGCCCGACGGTCATCGTAGAAGGCACGTCTTCTGCGACAAAATTCTCGGCTCGGCCGTGGCCGATGGAAAACTTTTTTTTCCGGTTTTGTGGCCCTCTACTACGATGGATCTGCTAAAAACATGGAGGAAGCTCGGCTAGCGCGTGGCAGAAGCAAGATTTTGGTTTCCTTGCACGATGTTGACTCGCCGAAGTCTTTTGAGGCGTGTGGGTCCCAAACGGTAGTGTCTCTAGCGGACCATACTTTTCGGTCGTGCCTCCTTGATTTGAACTCGATAATGTTTCTCGAGGCGTCTGCCGTTTAGTCAGGCTGCTAGGTCCCACATGTCAACCTCTCATTAGAAGGATCGTGTGTATGATGGATTTTTTTCCGTCGCTCGCGCTACCCTGTTCCGAAGTTGATAGTGATGCTCGATGCATCTACCGTCTAATCAACCTCCTGGGACCCACATGTCATCCTCTCATTAGATGAAACGTGTGTATGATGGAATTTTTTCCTTCGCTGGCGCTACCCTGTTCCGAGTTTATAGCGCTTCTCGACGCATCTACCGTTTAACCAACCTCCTAAGCCCTACATATCATTCTCTCACGCTACCTTGTTCCGAACTTGATAGTGCAGTTCGATGCATCTATCGTTTAATCACGATGCTACGCCCCACATGTCATCCTCTCATTAGAAGAAACGTGTGTATGTTAAAAAAATTCCCCTCGGTCGCGCCTCCATGTTCCGAACTTGATAGCATTGCTCGCTCCATCTACCATTTAATCATGATACAGGGCCCCACCCCCATAAGTCATACACTCATTAGAAGAAACGTGTGTATGATGAATTTTTTGCTCTTCATCATGCCTCCGTGTTTCGAACTTGATAGTGTTGCTCGATGCATCAGCCGTTTTTCCAGGCTGCTGAGTCCCCCATGTGAGCCTCTCATTAGAAGAAAGGGGTGCATGCTGGACTTTTTTCTCCCTCGCGCCTACCTGTTTCGAACTTGGCAACGTCACTCGAGGAAGAACCTATATAATTCCGTGCTACTGGGTCCCACATGCCGGTCTCTCTGTATATCAAACCTGCATATGATGGACTTGTTTTTCGGCCGCGTCCGCTGTTTTGACCTTGGCAACATTGCTTGATGTGGCAGCCATGTATGGTCTTGCTGTTGAGGCCCCCATGTCACCCTCTCTGGTATGTTCTAGCGGGTGAGTCCTTGATGCTAGCCTCTCTGTACAAGTATTTAACTTTTTTTTCAAACCCGACCATTAAACTCGAGGGATGCTGTAGGCTGGTGGGTCCATGATGTCAGCCTCTCCGTAATGCGATATTAAAAAGTAAACCCTTTCTCAAAAAAGTAAACCCAAGATATATATATATATATATAAATATGTACACACAGTGGATTAGAACTAAAAACCTTCAAATCAAATCTCAAATAGACATAAACTAAGTGGTTTGCCACAATACCAAAGATACTAATAGAAATTGAATCATTAATCATGTATTAGTACTACAACTTATGTATTAGTCTTCTAAAAAATATTGTTGTGTTTCCATGTTATTTCTCTTAAAATAAAAGAGTAGTGTTACTGGAACCTCGATTTATAAAAAGACACATAATGGATTAGTTTCTTAAAAACATGGGTAGGCAGAGTTTTTTTAGAGGTGGGGGGCAATGCCCAAAAGGACAAATTAAAAAGTTTTTGGGCTATCGTCAAAGGGCTCCTATCTCAAATTTCACTAGGCTATGTCTCGCCAGATTCAAGCACAGACCTCTTCGAGGGAGGAAAAAAGCGATAATTCCTTTGATAGATATTCATATAAAAATATCTAATGAACACACACCACATGCGCCAAAACATGGTTGGTATCCAATGACTTCACTTGGTGAAATCACGCTGTATATCTTTACACTCTCATCTTTGTCCAAAATGCATCCGACGGTTCCAATGACACAAAGGCGAAAGCTCTAGGGCAAGCTTCTAGCAGCAACGACAGAACGTTTGACAAACTCAATACCATTTGAAAGATTAAGGAGTACAGAATAATAAGACATAAAAAATCGACAGATTCCTAGTTCATATTCAGCAGCACTTGACCAATTCAGAAGCATTTCAAAGTGACTGATTCAGCAAAACAAACACTGAAATTCAATATCACTACAGAGAGAGACAGTTCTTGTTTCAGCTCTAAAAACCATGCCACGCGATCAGTTTGCCCTTTTCTCCAAACACACTCGATCACTGGAACACAATCATTTTCATAATACTTGGTCATATAGGGAACCATCATATAGATACAGATATACCATACCAGTACGTACTAGTCATATCTCCAATCTAGCAAAAGGTTATCATAGTTTTACCACCCATATATAATCAGTGGAGATAAGACAACCACATAATTAATTACAATAGCATGCGTCCAAATAGCTACACAGCTAGGAAGTTCATGAAGAGCATGCCACATTCAGGGCAGCAAGATACATCGACCTTTACCATTCTTCCAATAGTAAGTTTGGCTGCTTTCCGGAACTTGATCCACATAGAAGTAGCTGCCAAGCACCCATCAGTCGAGTTAATGGCGTAGCATCCCTCGATTCGCAATCCTTCGCTCTACATCATGAAGACTATTGTGCCCTTTCGTCTGGCCTGGAGTTGCTTTGTGGCACTCTGAGACAATTTTTGAGTCAAAGCAAGAGATAGACGCATAATTACTAAGAGCGATGCACTGAATCATGTGAAACTTGAGAAGACATTCAGAACAGTTTTTCTGCTGCCATATACTCACAACCATAATGTGGTCTGACCTTGTGATGACACATGTGTAGGATATGGTATGACAATGTGCTGCCCGGGGTGATGAAGGAGCTTGTGCCGATGCCTTTGCTGGGGCTGGTGCTGGTGCATGAGATGGCACCACTAATTGTAGAGGGGCTGGTGCAGGAGCCAGAAGGACCAGAACCGGTGTCGGCGCCATCAGCTTGATGCTAGATTCCTTTTGAGGGGTAGCTAAGCTGACTGCAGGGTTGGTAGAGGCAAATGAGAAGTGTACAAGCAAAATTGTCTCTTATACAACAATTACTCACAAGACAGTGATCAAAGGATATGATGAGTATACAAGCAAATTAAGTTACTACCTCCATTCTTTCTACTTAGGTCAACAGGTGCCGGAGCAGGAACTAGGGCCAGTGCCGTTGGGGGTACCAGCAGCTTGGTGTTGGTTACCTTCTGAGGGGTAGGTAAGGGGATGGCAGGATGGGTCAGAGAGGCATATGAGATGTGGACAAGCAAAATGGTTTCTTATACAACAATAACTCCTAGACTGAGATGAGAGTATACAAGAGAATTAAGTTACTACCTCTATTCTTTCTCCTACTGAGGTCAACAGGTGCCGTTGTAGGAACTAGGGACGGTGCTGGTGCCAGTGCCAACAGCTTGATGCTGGCACCCTTCTGGGTGGTACATAAGGGGCAGCGGACTGAAGAAGTGGTTAGGTTCATATGATGAGTAAACACAATGGTGCAAAACAGTTAGTTGCGAGAAAATCATTAGAGGTTGTGATGAGTACAAAATCAAATTAATTAGTACTACCTCTGTTCTTGGTCCTTCGGTCAACATGTGTATGTTGGCGTGCAAGTATCTTCTTGGGCTTGCTAAAATCGAATGTTACCTCATCCCCTGCTTCATACCATTCTCACAGACATACTTGGATCAACCTTGGCCACCCAAATAGGTGGTGGCCATCGTTTGGGAGACATCCACATCATATAGTTGTCGCATGACTTTAGGGCCCTCACTATACAGAGTTTGAAACTTTTCGTTTCCGAACATCTTGTTTATAATGGGGTGAGCCACACAAGGGACAACCTTCATGAGAAAATTGATAGAGAAGTAAGGCGACAACAAAAAAGTGAGATACAAGATCTTACATCAAGTCGGTCTAAACCATTTGGAATCCATACATGATACCATGGGTACCCTTTGCGAAGGGTGGCCATGCATCATTTTTCATCCCTCTGCCTTTGGAATGGCATACAGGGCCCCCTTTCAATCCACAAGCTTGACAAGAGGAGGGTAGCAGAAAGGGCTAAGCAGCTGGTGCGTGGTACTGATTGAAATTAAGTGAAAAGTTTAAATTATGTAAAGAGCAAGTAAATCTAATAATGTAAGACAAAACCATTGCCTATAAAGCAAACAGATTTTAATTTTGTGAACTTATAATGAGCGTAAACATATAGCACTAGCTAATAACAATAACATAGAAAATCATAACATGTGAAATTATGGATTTCCAAATCGTACTCACTTCTTAGAGAGGTCACTGCCCACTTGGGTACTGTGTTTGCGCTTCCTCGTTGTGTAGAGGATGTTCTCTTTTGGTGTGGGCATTAGAAATCTACTAGCCTCTATAGCAGCCTCAGCCTCCGCAACAGCACCTTCAATCTACATAAATTGCAATAGAGCTCAATAGTTCAATACTATGTAAAGTTTGGTCAGACTTTTCGTCACTTGACTTCTCAAAAAATACAGTATATGCCTAAGCCTTGGGACGGAGGGAGTACAGTACATAGTAGTCATATACTGACTGTATGAGAGTCTGACAGATCCAGATCTGGATTCACATAAACACAGTGCCAAAATTAATAAAATCACACATATATTTCTCGAAAAGACTAGAAAGAGGGTGTGCTTCTCGAAGGTCGTGCAGTGGCGCTGCTGCTGCCTCCACGTGGCGGATGCGGAGTGCCTCACGTGCTGTCCAGGCCATTCCCCACGCGACACGTGTTGGATCCAGAGACGGTCGCGAGTCCTTTTTTCTCCTTCTTTCGTAGATTTGAACATGAAAATTATGATATCTTTCAAACGGGTCATCCAAATCAATATCGGTTTTCATAGTTGTGTTAGTCATGTCTAAATCTTCAAAACTAGATCCATTGTTGATATGTTTTGACAAAAAAAATTCTCGCACTACCTTTGATGCGTAGGTTGCACTGCGTTTTGGTCCAGTGCACGGTGCTTTCGGTTGCAGTGCACTACATGGTGTTTTGTATGTGCAACGCTCGTGCACTGCCTTGTTATACTGCGTTGCACTGCCTTCAGTCACAGTGTATTGCACGGTGTCCTGGTAGTGTACCGCCTGTGCATTGCCTTGTGGTAATGCGGTGCACTGCCTTCGGTCGCACTGCATTACGCGGTGTCTTGGCAGTGCACCGCCCGTACACCCCTTATTGTACTATTTTGCACTGGCTTTGGTCGCAGTGTACTGCGCGGTGTCCTGGTAGTGCACCACCGGTGCACTGCCTTGTTGTACCTTGTTGCACTATCTTTGGTCGCAGTGTATGGCGCGGTGTCCTGGCAGTGCACCGTCGGTGCACTGCCTTGTTGTACCTCGTTGTACTATCTTCGGTCGGAGTGCATTGCGTGATATCCTGGCAGTGCACTCCCATGCACTGCCTTGTTATAGTGTGTTGCACTGCCTTCGGTAACAGTATACGGTGCACCACCTATTGACAAGATGCCACAGTGCCAGTTGCCTGTTTTCTTCTGTTTTTGGTTCTAGAAAAGCCATAAAATGAATATTCTTGGAATTGGACCGGACAAAAGCCAAAGTCAATATTTTACCGGAAGACTCACGGAGCCAGAAGACGAGATGGAGAGGGGCCAGGAGCTGGCCACACCATGTGGTGGCGCGGGCTAGCCCTAGCCGCGCCACTAGGTGGTCTGTGCCCTTGGTCCACCCACCGACCTTGCCTTTTCGCCTATTAGAAGCCTTCGATGCAAAAACTCTAAATCGGACAGCCTCCAACCATGAAAGGTTCCACAACACCGCCGCCACCGAAGGGGAGATTCGGGGGACACAAAGTCTCTATTCCGGCACCCTGCCGGGACGGGGAAGTGCCCCCGGAGCCATCTCCATCGATCTCCACTACCATCTCCATCGCCGTTGCTGATTCTCATGATGAGGAGGGAGTAGTTCTCTCTCGAGGCTAAGGGTTCTAACCGGTAGCTATGTGTTCATATTTCTTTCTATGCATGATCATATTGTGATCATGAGCTTTGTAATCAAGTAGATCTACCTTGCTACTCAAGTGCTTTAATAGATCTCTGCTCTCCCCATGTGTGTGAAAGTGACAACATGCACACCATGGTGGCACTTAGGCTAGATATTACAAATACTTGTTATGAGTTATATTTGGAGTTGGATGTCTTTATAAAATTGCGGTGTTTGTTGGAACCATCTAGTGCTCAAGGTGACAGTGTGGGTTATCTAGATGGGAAAGGCTTACTTTGAGGTGTGCTATTATAGCCCTACCATGGATTAGAGTGTCCAACCGGAGAGTAGTTCAGAGTAGTATCATGAAGATAATATATTTATATGAGAGTGTTCACTAGTGAAAGTATGACCCCTAGGCCTTGTTTCTAAGCATTGAAACACCGTTTGCAAGTACATTTGTTACATGTTTACTTGTTGCCATCTTTATTTCAGTTTGCCTTTAGTCTCTTCCACGCCATCAAGCTATTTTCTAGCACCGTTGTCTGATATCCATACCACTTGTATTTTACTATCTCTTCACCAAACTAGTGCACCTATACACCTGACAAGTGTATTGGGTGTGTTGGGGACACAAGAGACTTCTTGTATCTTGATTGCATGGTTGCTTGAGAGGGATACCTTTGATCACTTCCTCCCTGAGTTCGATAAACCTTGGGTAATCCACTTAAGGGAAACTTGCTGTTGTTCTACAAACCTCTGCACTTCGAGGCCCAACAACTTTCTACAAGAATAGAAGTGCGTAGACATCAAGCTATTTTCTGGCACCGTTGCCGGGGAGGTAAGGTAAAAGGTACTCACATTCTGCGATGTGAGTGCTCGAAGTTATTTCCTTTAGATTCTACAATTTTGTCTTTTTGTTTCTTGTTTTCACTAGTTAGGCTTAATGGAAAACAACAACAAAATTAGAGAGCTTTATAATATTTATCTGGAGTTAGGACATGCAGTGTTTGAAGAGAAAATTAAAAAACCTATGGAACTTTATTTGCATGCTAATAGCAATGTTATTAGTATGAATTCTTTAAACACCATTATTGCTAATGCTATGGAAAAGTCTAAGCTTGGGGAAGCTATTTTTTATGAAAATGATCTTTTTAGTTGCCCAGCTTTGGAAGATAGTTATTCTATTGCTTATGATGATACAAAACCTCCAATATATGATGATTACAATGATGAGTATGATATTTTCAGTCCACCTACTATTGAGGAGAAAATTAATTATGATTACAATATGCCTCCTATATTTGATGATTATGGTGATGAGAATAATAATGATAGCTATTTTGTTGAATTTCCTCCCACTACGATTAATAAGAATGACTATGTTTATGTGGATAGTATTAATTCCTTTATGCATGTGGCTCATGATAAGAATGTTTTATGTGATAGTTATATTTTTAATTTTATTCATGATGCTACTGAAAGTTATTATGAGAGAGGGAAACATGGTTTTATGTATCTTAATAATATTAAGTTTCCCCTCTTTATGTTGGAAATTGCACTTGTTTTGCTTTCCTATGCTTGTTGCTTTGTGCTTTCATGACTTGTTTCTTTACAAGATTCCTATGCATAGGAAGTGGGTTAGTTTGAATTTGCTTCTTGATGCTCTCTTTTACTTCAATTCACATTTCCTATGTGAGCATCTTCTCAAACTATCATGCCTAACTTAAAGGCGTTAAAGAAAAGCACTTATTGGGAGATAACCCAAAAGTTTTAGATGAGTCTTGAAAGTTATTACCTCTGTAATAACCGCTCCTTATCCTTTTTATTTGTTTTTGTGCCAAGAGTAACCTCTAATGAGAAAGAAGTAATGCTTGGGAAAGTTGCTGTCCCGAAACATATTTTTGTGCTTCGCTATAAAGATTCGTGTAAAATCTCTGTATGTCGGTTTGAGATATGAATTTTTGTGCTTCTGCCCAAGGTTGTTATCTAACTTTCGTTAGTTCAACACTTTTCGATTTGAGCAGCAGAAGGTCTTCGAAAAAATTGGTTTTTACCTGCTGGTCTGTTTTGATAGATTTCTGCCATTATTTGCATTTGCTTCTTGTTGGTTCCTTTTTAAGTTTTCTTTGGGTAATTGAGCTTTTTGAGGGAAGTGCTACAGTAGCTTGTGTTTTAATGGAAGTTTTATTGGTGTTGAAACTGAACCTAAAGACTTATTATCTTGAGTACACTAATGTTGCTAATAAAGATTGTGTGAAGTTTTGTATGAAGGAAGAATTTCAGGCGTATGGAGAGAATGATGTAATGATATGAAGAACGGTCAAAAGTTCAAGCTTGGGGATGCCACCCCTTGTCACCCCAAGAAATATTCAAGAGGTACCAGTGTCAAAGCTTGGGGATGCCCAAGGCATCCCCTTCTTCATCAATAAAAATCTCAGGTTTCTTCCAAACACTTCATTTTTATTATTTCATGCATAGTTGTGTTGTTCTTGGAGCGTCTTTGTTTTTTTATTTTTAGTTTGCTTGGTTTTCTTAGTTTGCTTTAATAAGTTGGTTGGATCCCAACACACTTCTTTTGAGAGAGACACACTCTGCTTTCATTATTTAGAACACTCTAGTTTTCATTCTTATTGTTTTGTGAGTGTTCTCTTTTACTAGCACTTAGTTTAGCCTTAGTTTTCTTGTGCTTTCAGCTTAGAAATTTTTAGTTCTTTCTTTTGGATTTGTGAGAAAATCTCACTGATCTTTATTTATTGTTATCTTTGTGAGTTCTTTCAAATAAGTTGGTTTGGATTGGAAAAGAGTAGGAAAGTTCATGCTTATAAGTGGTATAAAAGGAGCTTGTTTTGACTATGGCTTAGACTTTATCATGTCATGCTTGATATTGTTTTGACTTTATGCTTAGTGATTCTTGTTGTAGCATGACTTGTTATAAACAATTGAGATTGCTTAATGTGCCTTGAAGGAATCATGCGTTGTTTTAGCATATTAAAGCATAGTATTGTGGTATTCTCCTTTGATGCTATATTTGGGTTGACTTGGCGCATGCTCACACCATGTTATGACTATCCCAAGTCACCATCTTTAGTTTTTGACTTGTAATATCACTTTATGCTTTAATTAATGATGTTTTGTCGATTTGCATGAATATGGCCATTATTGCTCTCTTAGTTGGTCGCTCCCAGTCTTTTGCTAGCCTCCATAACCAAGTGTGAGTCCCACTCATGCATCCAACTCCAAATAAAACCAAGTTATTCCAAAGAGTCCACCATACCTACCTATTAGCATTTTCTATTCCAAGTATATTCATGCTTTTATCTACCTTCCGAATTAAATTTGTTATGTGAAAATTAGTGATTAAACCTCTCACGAACTTGATGGCACACTTTACTTTTCTTGCACTTAATAAACTTGAACAATTGTGTCGTCTATGTTGTATATGCTTGCACTTATATGTTGGGGATTAGCAGAACCATGTTGTCATGGGGAACGCTTTCAATATTGCACTTGTACTTTGTACCTAGTTGATATCATGCTCTTTTGTCTATGGATGTTGTCGGTGTGAAATGAAAGGGGAGCTTGTAAGTCCATGGAGTTATGTATATGTGTTAGAGAAACGCCTGGGCCGCCGGTCTAATCCATGTTGTCATGGTGGAAACCTGCAGCGTAACCATAATGAGCTGTCTATGAAGCATTCTTCTTATAAGAAAAGAGTCAGATATTGAGAAAAAAAGAGAAAAAAAGTATAAGTTGGAAATCTCATGTCCCTTGAATATGAGGGCCGCTCCTCATGCTACTCAAGTTTAGTCACCGGTAAGTTCTTGTCATAGTAAGTACATGTGTATCATAGAGAACCGCCAACGGGGTATCCCTTGCCCGATGATACGGAAGAATCCCCATATCAAAATGACAAGGCAAGCATACAACAAGCATCTCAGCAACCTTCTTATTTACCATGGGAAAATGGTGTTTTTTTCTCTCTTTCCTCTTTTCTCATATCTCTTTTTTTTCTCTTTTTTTCTCAATATCTGACTCTTTTTTTATAAGAAGAATGCTTCATAGACAGCTCATTATGGTTACACTGCAGGTTTCCACCATGACAACATGGATTAGACCGGCGGCCCAGGCGTTTCTCTAACACATATACATAACTCCATGGACTTACAATCTCCCCTTTCATTTCACACCGACAACATCCATAGACAAAAGAGCATGATATCAACTAGGTACAAAGTACAAGTGCAATATTGAAAGCGTTTCCCATGACAACATGGTTCTGCTAATCCCCAACATATAAGTGCAAGCATATACAACATAGACGACACAATGGTTCAAGTTTATTAAGGGCAATAAAATTAAAGTGTGCCATCAAGTTCGTGAGAGCTTTAACCATTAATTTTCACATAACAAGTTTAATTAGGAAGGTAGATAAAAACATGAATATACTTTGAATAGCAAATTCTAATAGGTAGGTATGGTGGAATCTTTGGAATAACTTGGTTTTAGGAGTTGGATGCATGAGTGGAACTCATACTTGGTTATGGAGGCTAGCAAAAGACTGGGAGCGACCAACTAAGAGAGCAATAATGGCCATAATCATGCAGAGCGACAAAACATCATTAATCAAAGCATAAAGTGATATTACAAGTCAAAAACTAAAGGATCATCAAGGCTATGGTGACTTGGGATAGTCATAACATGGTGTGAGCATGTGCCAAGTCAACCCAAATAAAGCATCAAAGGAGAATACCACAATACTATGCTTTAATATGCTAAAACAACGCATGATTCTTCCAAGGCACATTAAGCAATCTCAATTTTTTATAACAAGTCATGCTACAGCAAAATTCACTAAGAATAAAGCCAAAACAATATCAAGCATGCCATGATAAAGTCCAAGTCACAGTAAAAAAACAATCTCCTTTTTACCACTTAAGCATGAACTTTCCAACCCTTTTCCAATCCAAACCAACTTATTTGAAAGAACTCATAAAGATAATAATAAATAAAGATCAGTGAGCTTGTCTCACAAATCTAAAAGGAAGAACTAAAATGTTTAAGCTGAAAGCACAAGAAAACTAAGGCTAAACCCAGTGCTAGCAAAAGAGAACACTCACAAAACAATAAGAATGAAAACTAGAGTGTTCTAAACAATGAAAGCAGAGTGTGTCTCTCTCCAAAAAAAAGTGTTGGGATCCAACCAACTTATTGCAGAAAACCAAGAAAACTAAGCAAACGAAAACTAAGAATGAAAACGAAGACGCTCCAAGAACAACACAACTGTGCATGAAACAATAAAAATGAAGTGTTTGAAAGAAACCTGAGATTTTTATTGATGAAGAAGGGGATGCCTTGGGCATCCCCAAGATTTGACGCTTGTACTTCTTGGATATTTCTTGGGGTGACACGCGTGGCATCCCCAAGATTGAGCTTTTGTCCATTCTTCATCTCATTACATCATTCTCTCCATACACCTGAAATTCTTCCTTTATACAAAACTTCACACAATCTTTATTAGCAACATTAGTGCACTCAAGATGATAAGTCTTTAGGTTCAGTTTCAATGCCAATAAAACTTCCATTAAAACACAAGCTACTATAGCACTTCCCTCAAAAAGCTCAATTCCCCAAAAGAACTCAAAAAGGAATTAATAAGAAGCAAATGCAAATAATGGCAGAAATCTGTAAAAACAGACCAGCAGGTAAAAACTTTTTTTCGAAGACCTTATGTTGCTCAAATTGGAAAGTATTAAACTAACGAAAGTTAGATAACAATCTGCTGCAGAAGCAAAAAAATTCACGCCTCAAAACGGCGTGCTAAGATTTTACACGATTTTTTACAGCGAAGCACAAAAATTTGTTTCGGGACTTCAACTTTCCCAAGCATTACTTCTCTCTCATTAGAGGTTACTCTTGGCACAAAAAGCAAATAAAAAGGATAAGGAGCGGTTATTACAAAGGTAATAACGTCCAAGACTCATCTAAAACTTTTGGGTTATCTCCCAATAAGTACTTTTCTTTAACTCCTTTAAGTTAGGCATGATAGTTTGAGAAGATGCTCACATAAGAAATATGAATTGAAGTAAAAGAGAGCACCAAGAAGAAAAATCAAAGCATATTTAAGTCTAACCCACTTCATACATAGGAATTTGTAAAGAAACAAGTCATGAAAACACAGAGCAACAAGCATAGGAAATCAAAACAAGTGCAATTTCAAAAATTTCAACATAAAGAGGGGAAACTTAATATTGTTGAGATACATAAAACCATGTTTCCCTCTCTCATAATAACTTTTAGTAGCATCATGAATAAAATTAACAATGTAACTATCACATAAAACATTCTTATCATGAGCCACATGCTTAAAAGAATTAATACTCTCCACATAATTATAGTCATTCTTATTAATTATAGTGGGAGAAAATTCAAGAAAATAGCTACCATTATCATTCTCATCACCATAATCATCAAATATAGGAGGCATATTGTAATCATAATTAATTTTCTCCTCAATAGTAGGTGGACTGAAAATATCATACTCATCATATATTGGAGGCATAGTATCATCAAAGTAAATTTTCTCCTCCATGCTTGGGGGACAAAAAAGATCAGTCTCATCAAAACCAGCTTCCCCAAGCTTAGAATTTTCCATAGCATTAGCAATAATGGTGTTCAAAGAATTCATACTAATAACATTGCTATTAGCACGCAAATAAAGTTCCATAGGTTTTTTAATTCTCTCTTCAAACACTTCATGTCCTAACTCAAGATAAATACTATAAAGCTCTCTATTTTTGTTGTTGTTTTCCATTAAGCCGAACTAGTGAAAACAAGAAACAAAAAGACAAAATTGTAGAATCTAAAGGAAATAACTTCGAGCACTCACACCAGAGGATGTGAGTACCTTTTACCTTACCTCCCTGGCAACGGCGCCAGAAAATAGCTTGATGTCTACACACTTCTATTCTTGTAGACAGTTGTTGGGCCTCCAAGTGCAGAGGTTTGTAGAATAGCAGCAAGTTTTCCCTTAAGTGGATCACCCAAGGTTTATCGAACTTAGGGAGGAAGTGGTCAAAGGTATTCCCTCTCAAGCAACCCTGCATTCAAGATACAAGAAGTCTCTTGTGTCCCCAACACACCCAATACACTTGTCAGGTGTATTGGTGCACTAGTTCTGCGAAGAGATAGTGAAATACAAGTGGTATAGATAATTGTAAGTGGTAACGGTGCCAGAAAATAGCTTGCTGGCATGGAAGAGACTAAAGGCAAACTGAAATAAAGATTGAAGCAAGCAAACATGTAACAGATCTAATTGCAAACAGTGTATCAATGCTTAGAAACAAGGCCTAGGGATCATACTTTCACTAGTGAACACTCTCATATAAATGTCTTCTGTTTATGATACTACTCTTAACTACTCTCCGGTTGGACACTCTAATCCATGGTAGGGCTATAACAGCACACCTCAAAGTAAGCCTTTCCCATCTAGATAACCCCACATTGTCACCTTGAGCACTATATGGTTCCAACAAACACGACAATTTCATAGAAACATCTAACTCCAAATATAGCTCATAACAAGTATTTGTAATCTCTAGCCTAAGTGCCACCATGGTGTGCACGCTGTCACTTTCACACACATGGGGGGAACAGAGATCTATTAAAGCACTTGAGTAGCAAAGTAGATCTACTTGATTACAAAGCTCATGATCACAATATGATCATGCATAGAGAGAGAGATGAACACATAGCTACCAGTAGAACCCTTAGCCTCGAGGAAGAACTACTCCCTCATCATCATGGGAATCAGCAACTATGATGGAGATGGCGGTGGAGATCGATGGAGATGGCTCCGGGGGCACTTCCCCGTCCCGGCAGGGTGCCGGAACAGAGACTTTCTGTCTCCCAAATCTCCTTTTCGGTGGCGGCGGCGCTGCGGAACTTTTCGTGGATTTCTGGTTGACTACTTAGGGTTTTTGTAGCGGGAGGACTTTATAGGCGAAGGCGGAAAGGTTGGTGGCCGGCCAGGGGGGCCACACCATGTCCTGGCACGACCAGGGGGGGCCCACGCCTAGGTGTGGTGTGGCCACCCTGTGGCCCCTCTCCGTCTCGTCTTCTGGCTTCGTGAGTCTTCTAGTAAAATATCAAATTTGGCTTTTGTCCTGTCCAATTCTGAGAATATTCATTTTCTGACTTTCTGGAACCAAAAACAGAAGAAAACAGGTAACTGGCACTGTGGCATCTTGTTAATAGGTTAGTCCAAGAAAGTGTATAGAAAGTACTCCAAAGTATGGACAAAACATAAGAAAGTAGATAAAACCAAGCATGGAACATCAAAAATTATGGATACGTTAGCAACGTATTAATGCCGCGTGGCCCTGGGAGCTTCATCAACTTGTACACATAGTGCGCGGCCGCCTGAACTTGGTGAATGCTTTTCGCTCCAGGACACAATGGTAGGGGATGCGGAAGTTCACTAGCTTGAAAACGATCTGCTCAGTGCGGAAGTTGGCTGGCGTGCCGAAGGTGACTCGCAACGTCACCTTGCCGATCGGGTATGCCTTTCGACTAGGGACTCTGCCGTGGAAGGTGCTGAGAGTTGATTCGACCATCGACTGAGGGAGCTGCAGCCTGCTGAATGTGTCTAGGTAGAGGATGTTGATGGAGCTTCTACCATCCATCAAGGTCTTGGGGAGCTAGTAGTCAGCCACTTTGGGCTTGACCACCAGGGCGGCTCGCCCGGGGTACTCGATCCGCGGCGCGTGGTCCTCGTGGCTCTAGGTGGTACTTTGTTCGGACCAGTTGGGGAAGCAGGGGATGTCGACTTGAGTCACCATGTTCATGGCGACTACGTGGGTGAGAACATGCTTCTCACGCTTGGTGCCAAGTCCGGTGAACATATGCAGCAAGCTGACATTGTTGCCGAACCCGCTAGCATTGTCGTTGTCTCTTGGCGGGTTGTTGTTGGGGCCCCCTTGCACTCCTTGCCTTCTCAATCTCCTTTAGAGAGTGGCAGTCAGTGGTAGTGTGGGTGGCAGGCTTCCCCTCCCTACTGTGGTAGCCACATGGTTGGTTGAACAGTGTGGCAGGGTCGAATTTTGGCCTCGCCATGTTATTGGTGCGGTAGTTTCTGCTATTGTGGTAGTTCCCTCCATCGCGGGAGAAGTTGTTCGGGTCGCGCTGCCCATAGCCGTTGTTGGCGACGAAGTCGACTCTCCCATCACCATGGCGCTTGTCGGCGAGGCGAGTGTTGCTGTAGCGCATTTCGCGCTGTCTCCCGTTGTCATGGCCGCCGATACGGCATCTCCCATCTGACTCATCGTTGGAGTCTTAGTTGGATTCCTCCTCCGCATAGTGTTTGGGGATCTCCAGGAGGTCAGGGATGTTGTCAAGCATCCGATATACCCTCTTGATCTTGGCGACCAGAGGTTTGTACATGCACGCGATCTTGAAGTAGTGGATCACCGTGTTTGGGTGGATTCCAAAGGTGTTGATCCACAGGTCCTTCCAACGTTGCACCCAGTGGCGGGTCGACTCGCATTGTCCCTAGATGCAGTGCTCCAGGTCCTCGATGGTGGTGCCGCGGGTGTAGGATCCCTCGAAGTGCCTGACGAAGGCCTCTCGCATATCCTCCCATGAATCGATGCTGTCCGCGGGGAGGGTGTTGATCCATTGCCAGGTCGCTCCCTCCATTGCCATGAGGTATGTATCAATCCAGACCACCAGATCATACGTGGGATTGTACTTCTCAATGTCTTTCGGTGCTTTGAAGGTGGAGGGGTACTTCTCTCCTCAGATCATTGGTCCGAAGCATTGTGGGCCGACTTAGCTAAGGGAGACCCTTGGCTCGGGCTTACCGTGGTTGGTGAGGGTGTGCCTCAGGTCATTCAGCTGGCATGCTCGCCAGGCCTGATTGTTGATGATGTGGGTCCGCGCGTCAATCGGCTGACTGTTTGCGATGACCGTGTTGTTCGCAGGTCATGGCTCGTTGGTGGAGAGTGCGGGATTCGTGGCCCGCAGTTAGAGCTGTAGGGGCTCGGGCGGGGGCAAGTTGAGGGTGTTGGCGACTATTGGACGGCCGCTTGAGGCCGCCCGGCTTCCGGATGAGTGGGAGTACATCCGCCCCCGCAGGTCAACTCCCATGGCTTGATGCTCCACGGCCCTGGCGAGTAGGGCCTGGGCATACTTGATCTATAGCGCGCCCTCTTCAGTGATGTTCAGATTGGCGACTGCAGCTTGCCCCGCGATGACGTTGTCCATCGGGGTGGAGTAGAGTGGGAGTCCATTGGAATCCCGGGCTTGTGGTGAGATGATGATCTGCGGCTGCTCCGAAGGAGGTGTGCAGTGGGGTGGTGGTGGAGCTCCAGTCGTAGGCGTCCCAGGTGGGGGGCGGTTGCTGCCGTCGGGCGGCGTGTTGTCACAGATCTCGCGCTTGGCTGCGCGAGCGAGGTCGTGCTCATCGTCGAAGTTCAGGGTGTGACCCTGGAAGTTGGAGTTTAGGGGACTCCTGATGTGGTGCTAGTGGTAGAGCGGCAGCTCCTGTGTCGTTTTCCGCTCGAGGCGGTACTTCTCGCGCTCTGTTGCTGCCTCCAGTTGTAGGCGGAACTCCTCGACCTCCGTTGGCATTGCAATCGGTGGGATCAGCATGGAGAAATGATCTAGTGGGGCGCTCGCGCTGCTTGCCATTGAATCGATTGGATCTGGCGTGGAAGTCGTTAGGAAACTCCGACCCACAGTCAGAGTCGAAGATCCCGAGGATGGAGGGGTCCTCGAAGTCCTCAGAATTGGAGAGTCTTGTGATGGAGTCTTCGTGTGACGCTGTGGTGATGGATCCGACGACCGAGGCAGGGGCACCGATTCGGCGATGTCATGGAGGACCGCGTCACTTGTGGCCACGTTGCTCCCATCCGCATTGTTGGCGGCCAAGTCGTACTTGGATGCGAGGCGAGTGATGGAGCAGATCTAGCTTTCCGAGTGTAGATCGCGGCATGGTAGAGGTCCGCAATCATCACTGTTTCTACCGGGTTGACGGTGTCTGTGAACTCGACAAACAGGTTGATGGTGCCGACCGGCATCACCGCGCTGTGCGTGATCGAGCGCGGCGCTGGGATGTAGCTATTGGGCAGGATCTGAAGGATCCCACCGCTTGTGATAATGCGGTCGGTGGTGATTGGCCGATCGATTGGAGAGTAGGGTCTCACCGCAGAACTCAGGCTTGACCGGCCATGCCCCATGGTGGGCGCCACTATCATGGGAATGACCGTAGCAGTCGCTACCAGGGGTAGCGATTGGAAAGTTTTGGGGCTAGGGCGAGTCACCATATGTGGTGCGAGATTGAGGGTAAAGACACAAGGGTTTACCTAGGTTCGCCCCCCCCCCCGTATGGTAAAGACCTACTCCTGCTAGATTGTATTATTGGCGAGTGAATTACAAGGGTGGCGAGCTCGACAGCTAGGCAGGGAGTCACTTGGATGGGTTGTATGATGGAACGTGAGTATAGAGAGTACCCTAGGGAGGATTCTATAGGGGTACCTCGCTAGAGTTTACAAGATTTACAACCGAATCATTAAAGGTTTAGGAGGATTTGACCTAATCCGTTTGGGCCTATATATGCTTTCGGGCCTCCAGCTTCCAGTCGTCGGGCTTCTCCTTCAGTCGCTTTCCAGTCACCATCCTACAGGCCCACTCACAATGAGCTTGGTCCAGTCGAAACATCCTTCTGGGCATACCCCGTTCGGCATATCCGCATCATTAAGGACTCATGATATAATCTTCATGAATTGGCTACCCTTTGAGTGTTGTTTCACTTTTATTGTGAGATTTGTAGGCTTTATGTAATGTGAAGGGACATTGAAGAGTTTTCAAATCAATCTTCTCAAGGACGACTACATAGCCAACCCCAATCTCAAGAATGTCTCTCTACCTCCTCTATAGAGTGATGAGTTTATGAGTCAAGGGCGACTCTTTTTGAAGGGGGATATGATGTAGACAACCTACGGTCATGACCACATCAAGCACTTCCACTTATTCCAAGTCTTCATGGACTTCAAAGGTGAATCATATCCTATATGTGAGTACACTTCTAACCCTATTGAGTATTGAATGGTATACTACTTCATACTACATCCTATGACCATGCTAGGTTCACACCAACAAGTACGAAGACAAGGGAGCAAGCCTAGAGCCTTAAACCCGACAATACGGTGGCCTGAAAGAGGAGAAGGAATAAGCAGCCACAGTAGCACTGGAGTCTCCATCTCATCAAGCTCGTAGTCTCTTCCCCAACCGGAATCTCCGACATCTGCACACCATAGTCTCTGGCCTCACTCATTGTGGACTCTCGAAACCAATGGTGAAACCTTGCAGATGCCTAGATCGGAGACCACGGAGGGTCTAACCAGAAACTCCAAACTGCAACGCTGTACCCGAGACTCCACCACACCGACACGGAATTCTCCGCCCTTTCTCACTAGAGTCTCCGTCCAAAGAGAAGCCTGCACACATGAAGCCTGTTGGTCCTTAGCCCATGTAACACCCAATTCATCTAGAACTCTTGTTTATGCCCAAACTACCCATGTTTTAGTGGCTGTCCTATATATGCCCCCACCGCTATTGTACCCTTATACATATATAATAGACTAGAAACCCCTATGATTGGATCATTTTATAGTTGTATCTCGTTTCCCTTCCAAGAGTCCCTATAATCACCAACCTCTTTGGATTTTGCCTATGATGTACAAGTCATTCAAGGCCTTCATCTTATGTGTCATGAGTTGAAGTTGTCAAGATCCTTATCAAAGAATTCTTACTCTCCGATTGTGATTGAGAGAGTTATTTGTTCGGTACTAATCCCCTCTTGTGGATTGTATTGGGCCGGTAGCCGCCGAAGTGAGCAATTAGCGTGTGTCATGTTGTATTTTGTGTGCTTTCATCATGTTGTTCGCCTGGTGTGAGTTAACCTTCACCTTCTCCCCCTTTTTCCTCACGCCACGACTTCCCTAGAGAAACCATGTAATATCGGGTCATCTTAGTGGTTAACCCACAACAAGTTTGGGAATAGGGCGGTGCCCTGGTTCGTCAGACTACGGTGACCATCGTAGTCATGTGGACGAGGCAATGAACAAATCTTGAGATATTGATGGCAATCAAATCCATATTTTCAGGTGGGTGGCATATGGGACGTCCTCTTATTCGACCACGAAGCAGGCCATTGGCGGTATGGGATGCCCTCCACCTCCAGGTTGGGTTCGATGTGACTCAGCAAGTGATATGCATGTTGGCTCTTGTGGAGGCATCAAGTCATGTATTTTTGGTAGGTTCTCCTCACGGTGTCTTGCAGAGGCATCAACTCATGCATGTTGCCGACAGATGCTACACATCGTGTCTCTTGGGGGAGTCGAGCCACGACTGTTTATGCTAGATCAAAGGTGGCATGAAAGTGACGGGAATCGAGGAGGTATGGGATGTCCTGGCTTCCAGTATAGCCTCTAGTAGTATCCAACTAATGAGGTGTTGTTAGTCAGTCAAGTGATGATGGTAGTACGGCTTCGAACCACGAGTATGCACACTCTATCGAAAACATAACATATTTTATCAGGCAATATCGACTCGCGCATGTGTTGCTCCTGTGTTGAAGGTGGTGGCTCAAAACTCGGCTTGGGATGAAAATCTCAAGATTGACCTACGTTTGAAATCGCCATCATTGATGCATGCGCGGCGTTACAAATCAAGGCATGCAATTTCGAGTTATTAGTTTGGGTCAACTTATTCAGATTTGGTGTGTGACTTTTTCTGACTTCTGAATAATGAATAATATTCATTTGTGTGCCGCTACTAGGGAAAGCCCTATAGGAGATAGGCTTATAGGAGGCACATCCTAACCATATGCGTCTCCACTGAATATACAAGGCACACTGCTTAAGGGTGCGTCTTGTATATTTGAATAGTGGAGACGCATCTGTGAAGGGTGTGTCCTATTTTTCATGTACAGACCAAATATGGCTGCCTCCCCTTGTTTGAGGCGCATCTGGTCCAACTACTCGAGGCGCATATAGACCAGATGCGCCTCGAATAAGGTGGGTCGGCCCGATGGTGGTTGGTGCCCCAATACTGGAGGCGCATATGTTATGCGCCTTATGTATTTTTTGGATATTGGAGGCGCATATTGAGCATATGCGCCTCGAATAAGGTGGGTGGACCCGGTGGTGGTAGGTGTCCGAATACTGGAGGCGCATATGCCCATATGTGTCTTGTATATTTTTGGATATTGGAGGCGCATGGCCCGTAGATGCGCCTCTAGTAACTGAGGTGGGGGTAAAGCCTGAACCCGCGTGCCCACCTCCATGTGCCAAAAAGTGAAAAAGGTGGTGCCAGAATACTCGAGGCGCATCCTATACAAGATGCGCTTTGTGTTCTTAAAGTATACAAGGCGCATCTTGTATGTGATGCGCCTCGAGTATTCTAGCACCACCTTTTTCACTTTTTGGCACATGGCGCCACCTAGCACCACTCACTTCTCTCCACCATTCTTCTCCTTCTCCTCCCATTCTCCTCCTTCTCCTTCTCATCCCCTTCTCCTCCTCTCCTCCTCTTCTCCTTCTTCTCCTTCTCCTTCTCCTCTCTCTCTCTGGCCTCTTTGCTCCGGCCTCCTCCACCTCCTCCTTGCAGTGATAACGAAGATGACCTCTTCCTCCGGCCGCCACCTCCTCCTCCTCCGGCTGCCACCTCCTCCTCCTCCGGCCACCGCCTCCTCCGGTCGGCACATCCTCCTCTGGCCACCACCTCCTCCTCCTCGGCCCGACACCTCCTGCTTGAGAACTAGCACGGCCACGGTCTCCCGCACCTCCCCATGGTGGTAGATTGTGGCCGCGGCCACGACCACCATGCTCCGGTGAGGAAACATAACGGCGGCGATGCGCGGACTCGATTGCTTTTGCAATTCAAAACAGGGGTGTATTTTTGCATTTTGACGGCAGCGGCGACGCCACTAAATTTGAAATTCGAAAATGCTAGTTGAGGCGCATATGTAAAGATATTAAAGGCGCATCTTTTAAACATACTCGAGGTGCATCTTTCAGACATACCCGAGGCACATCTGATATGCACTTGTCTACCCTAGATATGCGAGGCGCATATCTATCTATATGCGTCTATCTAATATGTGCCTTGTATACTCTAGATATGCGAGGCGCATCATGCGCCTCGTATACGAGGCGTATATAGATAGATATGCGCCTCGTATATTTAGCGTATACAAACGCATATCAAATGCGCTCGGGCAAAAAAATACTAGCAGTGCGGTCTTCAAGGCGCATCCCATATGCGCCTCGAATAAATTTTATGGTGCCTCTCGATTTGGCTTTTCCCTAGCAGTGTGCATGCGAGTAGAGGCTGGGTTAACCTTGCATTCGGAAAAGAAAAAACATCACCATGACATTTTGCAGATTTGATCGAGCTCTCCTCTTAGAATCTAGAGACGCACGTGAGCCCAAAAGGAAAAACTGAGACAAACTATTGATAATCGAACATTTTACTACACCACGCGTATGCAATAAGGCAAAGAAACCATTGAATCTTAAGACTAGAAACAAACCACAAACACCAAGGTTCCAACCATCATTAAGCTGCAAGAAACCTCGTGCGATAGGCAGCTAGTGGAGGGTAAGGTTGTGCAAAATAAGCTGTACATCTCGCTAGCCAGCTAAATTAACTGTCTTAACTACACTCTCCCTTTTAGGTTAGGCGAGTGAATGAATTATTTAAAAGGCAAGTTAACTGGAGGGCGATCACAGAGCTGAGAGCGACTCACGATATAAATAACCAAGAATCAATCAGTAATTTGTAAGAATATTGCGGAACACAGCTTAACATATGTAGGTAGGTTGAGATATCTCAATCCAAATGTTATTCCCTGAGATGCCCAGCTGCTAGCTAGAGATTGCCATCCTAGCAATCTGTAACTTGTTATAAATGTGCGCTAGTGGCTTGTGGAAGGCGAGCAATCAAGACATCCTAACAACCTTGAAGTGAAATGTCTCGCCGTCGTTAGTAGTTACCGACCGATTGCGAAAAGGGTGACGACTGACATCAAGGTTCTGAAAAAGAAACGAAGAATGGTGGATGTGTTGCACCGAAGTTTTTTTTTTGTGACAGCTGTTTATTGTTGTTTTGGTGAAAACTAATCATAGGTGTGTACCTGCAAGAGCATACGCCCTGCAAGAAAATATTGAAGGTCCTTTGACCAACAAAATATGTGTTACATGCGAAAAATAATGTACTTATTGGATTCCTATTAAAGAAGTTTCTAATTGAATTTCTTTTGGCATGTAACCCAATTTTCTTGGCCAAATTGAAGACCTAGCATACGTAGGGGCATTGTATCTTTGGATGGAGTGGATACTCCATATAAGACCATACAATTGTTCATAAAGTTTTTTTTTTGAAACCTTGTTCATAAATATTGAAAGCACGAGTGTGGTTCCCTCCAAATAACATCAATCTTACGCATGATTGCATTTAGCTCTTCAGAATTGTCCAATATGTATCATCATTGGTGATACCTTCCAAATCATAACAAGTCAATCCTCTAATTTTGACCCTTCATATTCACAGGTTGATGTATGAAGGTGAACCTGACATAGTGATGACCATCCTCCTAGTCTCTCTAGCCTCGTTGCCGCCTGAGAAAGACCGAAGAAATCCCCTAGCGCTTCTGATGATGGTGGCGGCGAGGCGTTGCTCCTATTGTGCATGATGTGGGGGCGGAGTCGGGCCCATGCGGCTTTGATTCATAGGGGCTTCCATGATGGTCACTGTGGTGCTTCACTGGGGCGCGATCCTCTGTGGTGCTACTTCACTGGGGTGCGGTGCTCTGTGACTATGTAGGTTGCACGTGCAGGCATGACATGTCCTCGTAGGGGCAACATGTTAGGTGGGTAAGATCTGGGCCTACGAAAGGCATGGCATGTCCTCGTAGGTGCAACATGTGTTGGGCCACGTAGACATAAAACAAAATTTTCTCTCTAACGCGGTGATCCCAAGATCTAGCTGAGGTAATAAGCCATGAGAATTGCCACTAGATGCGCAATTGCGGATTACTGATGTAGTGCGTCATGCAGTGCAGTCCTCATGATCTGATCCAATTCCAATCACTGTGGTGCTGATCGTACAGCACCTCTGCTGGTATCCACACGTACGAGGAGGAGCACCGGCAGTGAACTGCTAGGTCATTAAGGTGGCAGGACTGAACTGGAGCTAGGGTTTCCAATACATGGAATTGACCTAATCGCAACACCTCTCTAGGTATGTGTGCCCTAGTATATATAGGGAGTGAAAGCGGGCTCCACTCACTTGTGGCCTATTCACTAAAGCCCATATTAGTCACTGTGAGTCCAACTCACTGACTCAGTCCGTACCCGGTTCAGGTCTAACCCAAACAGGTTTCCGGCTCAGATCCAATCCAAACTTACTCCCGCTCTTAAGTGTGTGACCCTACAGGATCATGGTAACTTGGAAAAGATTGGAGTCCGATTCTCAGTCGATCAATCGGTAGCGGCTCTTAGCAGAACGTGCCGACTCCCAAGTACCAAAGAGTCATGACGACATGCCTTTCCAACATGACTTTCATCCGAGTCCCTTTTGCCTCACGATATACCTTGTCGAACTATGTAAATAATCGTCATCCCTTAACTAGTCTGACTCTCTTCCCGATCTGAGATAAGTGATTCATTTGACTAACTCTTAGTCGACCACCTCGGTTAACACTTAACTGAGTCGCGCATGGCCATGCTTTCTGAATCATATCCCTCGAGAGGGCCTAGAGAATATCTCTCCAGATGGAGGGGCAAAATCCCATCTTGGTTATTCACATCACGCAGCTTGATTCTCAGTCGACCCGAACTCTTCCTTTATAACTACCATGTTACGGAACATCGTTTGACAGAACCTAAATTGGTGATCCTCAACTCGGATTGTGCGACAACCCCAGGTCTAAGGATTACATTGATTGAGATATACAAATGATGACTTGTTCGTTGTATCTCAATATGGGTCAATCCGATTTGCTAAACTCTTTAGCTGAATCTGTATAAGTCAGAATAGCATCATCATGCCCATGACAAGTGGAACCGAGCCATCATCCGACTTTCACATTTGTCTAAGTTTTGTGTCCAGCACAACCTCAATGACCAACGATATTTAGTATGAACAACATGATTATATAGTTCCACAACTAGATCACATATTCAATGATATACATTAGATGTTCATGCAAGTACAACTTAATAACTTTATGAATACACTAGGAATTATATCATTACATGATTGTCTCTAGGGTATATTCCCAATAACATGTTAGGTGGGTCAGATCTGGGCCTACGGAAAAACGGATCCGTGTGTGAGTGTATGTGTTGTGTCTTGGAGGTGAATGAAGGTTGGTTGGACGCCAGAATGGTTGCTCTGTGGCAATACACCCGGACAATACTCCGATGACCATTTCAAGAAAATGTCTGAAACTTTCCACATTATGGAAAACTCCCTTTGTAGTTCCACAATTGAATCACAACAACATGATTATATAGTTCCACAACTGAATCACATATTCAATGATATAACTCAGATGTTCATGCAAGGACAACTTAATAACTTTATGAATACACTAGGAATTAGATCATTACATGATGCATATTCCCAACAGTCTCCCACTTGTACTAGAGTCAATCTTCCGACATCACATGTCTAGGCATCTAATGCCCATAGCTCTCATGTGCGCCTCATGCTTCGGCTGTGGTAATAGATTTGTCAACGGATCCGCAATATTTGCATATGTATGTACCTTGCATAACTTGATATCACCTTGATCCACGAACTAGCGAATCAGGTGGTACCACAGGAGTATATGTTTGTTCTTATGGTATTGTCTAGGTTCCTTGGCTTGTTCCATAGCACTATTATTGTCACAATACACGTCTAATGGATTGGACGAGCCCTGAACCACACCAAGATCCATGAGGAAATTCCTCATCCAAACATCTTCCTTTGCTTCCTCTGAGGCGGCATTATACTCAGCCTCTGTTGTAGACGTAGACACGATCTCTTGCTTGGAGCTCTTCCATCTCACAACCCATCCATTTATTACAAACACATATCCGGATTGTGAACGGGAATCATCAGAGTCGGTAAGATAACTCGCATCAGTGTAACCCTTTACACTGAGTTCATCTTCACCTCCATAAACTAAGAACATATCCTTAATCTCAAGTACTTAAGGATATTTTTAGCCGCTGCCCAGTGGATTCCTCCGGGGTCAGCCCGGTATCTACTCACAACACTTAGAGCATAGGAAACATCCGACCTAGTACAAATCATGGCATACATGATGGGTCCGACTGCCGAAGCATATGGAATCGCGCTCATTCGACTTCGCTCATCAGTCATCGAAGGACACTAAGTCTTGCTAAGTTTTACACATAGGACATCGATAAGAACCCCTTCTTAGACAATTCCATGTTGAACTTTTTCAACAATTTGTCCAAATATGTACTCTGATTCAATCCAATGAGCCATCTTGATCTATCTCTATAGATCCGGATTAAGGTAAGTTGCCCCACCAAAGTCTTTCATTGAGAAAATCCTTTCCAATGATTCCTTGGTTTCTAGCAACATCTAGACATCATTTCCGATCAGTAATATGTCATCCACATATAAGATCAAAAAGTTTACTTTGCTCCCACTAAACTTATTGTATAAACAAGAATCATGATCACTTTTTGAAAGAGTATGAGTTTGGCGGAATATGATGGATGTGTTATTGAGCCTCATGGGCGAGTATATATAGGCATACATGGGATCATCTTGGAGTACAAGCAAGTTAGGATTGTACATAAATAGATCCTAACTCTATCTAAACTATCATAACAATTGTATATGCCTAATACTCTAACACTCCCCCGCATTCGTAGTGGTAGCGTCGTGAACAACTGGAACATCATGGACGGTCAGACTAGAGAGAAACTGAAGTGCAATCTAGTTGGCTGACATCCTCCCACGGTAGCAGTGGGAGTGTCATAGATGGAATGTCATGGTGCAAATGCTTGGACTGTATAGGAAGCTGAAGAGGTACTCAAGCGAGGTGGTAGCCGTTTCTGGCGATGTCGGGGTAGCCGAGAGCGTTGGGCGTTGTGACCTTGGTCATGGTAGCCGTGCGAGGGGTCGCCGTGGTTGATGTCGTGGTCGGGTGCCAGTGTCGAGGGAGCCGCACATGAAGCCGCAAGCACATAGTGCATGAGTAGAATCACGGAGACGTGTCGAGGCAGTTGTCGCGGGGCTGTGGCATCTTGCCGAGGGTCCATAGAGGCTTGTCGAGGGGGCTTGCCGAGGGTCCGCGGAGGCTTGCTGGGGGGCCGAGACAGCTTACCGAGGGGTGTCGATGTTGAAGTCGATGCAGTCCGAGCCATTGAGGACAAGGTGTGGCCATAGTTTTGCCAGAACTAGGCGCACGTCGGGGACGAAGGCATACTTTGGTTGTGCTAGAACCGAGTACACAAAGAATAACTTGTCAGTGATGTAGTCGAGGCAGTCGTAGAGGAAGTTGTCCATGCCGAAGAATACTTTGTCGAGGCCGGCGAAGACGAGGCGCCGATCCGAGATTGCCATGCTCGAGGACCCGCCGGGGACGAAGGCATGCACCAGTGTTGCCGATACCGGGCATGCAAGGGTAGGGACGAAGACGTAGAAGGCGGCAAAACCAACGGCAGCCTGGAGTGGTCATGTTGGACACCTAGATTAGCGTAGCATTGGTACTCGAACTTGGCGTGGAAGAACCCGACGATGTGACAAGGACCATGCGCGAATGGTAGCGACCCGCGCCGTGGATCCAAGTATGTCGTTGCGCGGGGACGGTGATGATGACCGCATGCAGGAACGCTAATACCTGAAGGGGCACAACATCGTTGCAGGGCACAGGTCGGTGCAGCTGGTTAACCAAAGCGGCGGTGTTGTGGCCCGAAGGGGCAACACAACGACAGCTAGTAGCTCGATCGATGGTAGGCGCGTACTCAGGGACGTGCTTGGTGGAGACAGGCTTGGGATCGGTTTGATTAGACCGACGGTGCGCCGTATGCACCATGGAATGGACGACGCGTAGATCGGAGTCATTGACAGAATTGTCGGTGAAGTCCCGAACGATGACGACAAAGACGATTCGAGGGGGCGGCCACTGTAGCCTTTCAAGGAAGGCGTAGCAGCTGGCCGAGGTGCATGGCAGCCTGCCGTGAGGCTGCGACAGCCTGTTGAGGCAGACACGATAGCGGAGGAGGCAGGTGCACCTGCGCGGTGTAGATTGTCGATGCTGATGGTCAAAGTAAAGGCATAGTGATGACGATGGCGGTGGGCGACTCAGTCCGATCTATGATCGGTAAACCAAAAAAAGGACTAGCCAAGCGACCAGTGGAGAAAAAAACCGATGGAGAGATCAGAAAAGACTCACCAGGGTAGCCGATCACAGATCGACGGGCGAACCCTGCGACGGATCACGCGGGCCCCGGTGGAGATCATGGAGATTGATTCCCCGAGGGCGGCGCGGGGGAAGGGTATGGCTAGGGTTTTGGATTGGTTAAGATGATACCATGAAAGAGTATGAGTTTGGTAGAATATGATGGATGTGTTATTGAGCCTCATGGGTGACTATATATAGGCGTACAGGGGATCATCTTGGAGTACAAGTCAAGTTAGGATTGTACATAAAGAGATCCTAACTCTATCTAAACTATCATAACAATTGTATATGCCTAATACTCTAACACTCCCCTGCAGTCATAGCTGTAGCGTCGTGAACAACTGGAACGTCGTGGACGGTCATACTAGAGAGAAACTGAAGTAGAATCCAGTTGGCTGACATCCCCCACAATAGCAGCGGGAGTGTCATAGATGGAGTGTCGTGGTGCAAATGCTTGGACTGTATAGGAAGCTGACGAGGTACTCTAGCGAGGTGGTAGCCGTTTGTGGCGATGTCAGGGTAGCCGAGAGCGTTGGGCACTACGACCTTGGTCGTGGTAGCCGTGCGAGGGGTCTCCGTGGTTGATGTCGTGGTCGGGTGCCGATGTCGAGGGAGCCGCACATGAAGCTGCAAGCGCATAGTGCATGAGTAGAATCACGGAGACGTGTCAAGGCAGTTGTCGCGAGGCTGTGGCAGCTTGCCTAGGTTCCATAGAGGGTTGCCGAGGGGGCTTGCCGAGGGTCCGTGGAGGCTTGCCAAGGAGCCGCGACCGCTTGCCGAGTGGTGTCGATGTCAAAGTCGATGCAGTTCGAGCCATTGAGGACAAGGTGTGGCCATAGTTTTGCCAGAACTAGGCGCACGTCAGGGACGAAGGCATACTTTGGTTGTGCCAGAACCGAGTACACAAAGAATAACTTGTCGGTGACGCGGTCGAGGCGGTCGTAGACGAAGTTATTGATGCTGAAGAATACTTTGTCGAGGCCGATAAAGAGGAGGCGCCGATCCGAGATTGCCATGCTCGAGGACGCGTCAGGGATGAAGGAACGCACCAGTGTTGCCAATACCAGGCACGCAAGGGTAGGGACGAAGACGTAGAAGGTGGCGAAACCAACGGCAGCCTAGAGTGGTCATGTTGGACACCTAGATTAGCACAGCATTGGTACTCGAAGTTGGCGAGGAAGAATCCGACAGCGTGATGAAGACCATGCGCGAACGGTGGCGACCCGCGTCGTGGAGCCAAGTACGTCGGTGCACGGGGACGGTGATGATGACCGCGTGCATGAATGCTAAGACCCGAAGGGGTACAACATCGCTGCAGGGCACAGGTCGATGCAACAGCTAGTTGACCAAGGCGGTGGTGTTGCGTCCTGAAGGGACGACACAATGACAGCTCGTAGCTCGATCGGTGGTAGGCGCGTACTCAGGGACGTGCTTGGTGGAGATAGGCTCGGGATCGATTTTATTAGACCGACGGTGTGCCGTATGCGCCATGGAATGGATGACGCGTAGATCGGAGTCGATGGTGGAATTGTCGATGAAGTCCGATGACGACGAAGATGATCCGAGGGGGGCGGCCACGGCAGCCTTTCAACGAAGCTGTAGCAGCCGGCCGAGGTGCATGGCCGCCTGCCATGAGGCTGCGACAGCCTACCGAGGCAGACGTGACAGTGGAGGAGGCAGGTGCACCTGCGCGGTGTAGATCGTCGATGCTGATGGTCGAAGTAAAGGCGCAGTGATGACGACGGCGGTGGGTGACTCAGTCTGATCTATGATCGGTAAACCAACAAAAGAGGACCGGCCAAGCGACTAGTGGAGAGATCGGAAAAGACTCACCAGGGTAGCCGATCACAGATCGGCAGGTGAACCCTGCGACGGATCGCGCGGGCCCTGGTGGAGATCATGGAGATCGATTCCCGGGGGCGGTTTGGCGGAAGCGTGTGGCTAGGGTTTTGGACCGGTTAAGCTGATACCATGAAAGAGTATGAGTTTGGTAGAGTATGATGGATGTGTTATTGAGCCTCATGGGCGAGTATATATAGGCGTATAGGGGATCATCTTGGAGTACAAGTCAAGTTAGGATTGTACATAAAAAGATCCAAAATCTATCTAAACTACCATAACAATCGTATATGCCTAATACTCTAACACTTTTGATGAAGCCAAATGATTTGTCTACCTCATCAAAATGAATGTTCCAACTCTGAGATGTTTGCTTGAACCCATAAATTGATTTCTAAAGTTTGCACACCTTGTCAGCATTAGCCAGATCGGCAAAACCATCTGGTTGTATCATATACACGTCCTTAGTGAAATTTCTGTTAAGGAAAGTCATTTTGACTTCCATCTGCCATATCTCATAGTCAAAATAGGCTGCTATAGCTAACATGATCTAGACTGATTTAAGCATCACTACAGATGAGAAAGTATCATCATAGTTAACTCCTTGAACCTGTAGGAACCTCTTCGCGACAAGTTGTGCTTTATAGACATAAACATTTCCATCCATATCAGATTTCTTCTTAAAGACCCATTTGCACTCGACGTGTCTTGCATCGTCAGGCAGATCAACCAAGTTCCGAACTTGATTTTCATCCATGGACTTTAACTCGGATTTCATGGTTCCAAGCCATGACTCAAAATCAGAACCCACCGTTGCTTTCGAATAATTTGTTGGATCATCACTGTCTCAATCTTGTAATATAGGGGCTTCTACCGACGATCTTTGTAGTACATGGGCTTTGTAATCTTGTAATCTTTCCAATCTTTGTAGTCTTGCCAATCTTTGTAATCTTGTCGATCTTTGTAGTACAGGGGCTTCTACCAGCTTAGCTTTCATGACTGGCTCAACCTCCAAGGATTTTACCGGCTCGCTACTAGCCGGTTCCTCTCGAATTTCTTCGAGGTGCACCGTGCTCCCACGAACTCCCTGACTGAGAAACTCTTTCTCAAGGAAGACACCGTTCTAAGCGACAAACACTTTGCCCTCTTCTCGGCTGTAGAAGTAGTCACCCAAGGTGTCCCTCAAATACCTGATACCTTCGATCCGTATTACGGATGTAGTATAGCTTCTTTTTCCCTATTAGACTTAGGTTATTGAATCCTCGGGAAGCGAAGGTGTAGTGAAGTTACTTTAACGAACCTTCGGGAGTTTTATAATTTCTTTTCTGTTTTTACCGGACCAATAGCTTGCATCCTTTTATTGTTGTTGATGATGGAGAGAGAGAGGGCCTAGGGCATTTGGTTTCACCTGTAGCTATGCAAAACATCCGATGGAAATAAAAGATATAAATAAAGTATGCGTGTACTTGTTAGAGCAAGATAAATTATATGTGGGCAGTGCATCCATAATTTCTATTGCCTCCACAACCGCTTATAACAATAACCTACTAGTCTCATCCATAGAAGAAAGAGAACTAATGATATGCATAGTGATGTCACCGTTAATCCCAAGCAAATCCCTCACATACATCCATACTACCCCTTCTGTCACTGGGATTCCCAACTTCCAGATCAGTCATTACTCATACTCCCTATACCTGGCTCAACCCTCGGGGTCTTGGGTACCTAACAAGTCCTTGGATTGAGGCCAGAGAGGATACAATAAACATCATGTCATACAAACTAATACATGATCCCATCTATGATAAATAACATGCACAATTGCTACATGGCTAGGCCGAAGCCCTTAGACAAAGGAGAATTACTCATACATAGAGATGAGATCAACAATCACAAACATTGTAATGAAAATCATAAGCTTAATAGCAATAGTCTTACAATGTCGCCAATCGGAGAAGAGATCTACTATTACAAGCGGTGGAATATGGCTATGGAGATGGAGAAGGGTTTTGAGATCTGGAGGCGGCTGGTGATCTATGGCAGAGACTTTTTGGCCAGGTATGGCTTGTTTTCTCGTCGCCCGAGGCTTCTTTATATAGGGGTCCCTTCATGAAAGTTATTCTGTTTGACCTAACGATGGAGGCGCCAACTATACTACCGGAGCTATACGGCCTAAATTGTTGCTCCGGTCGTATAGTTGTCGTTAAAGCTTCTGCCTCCGTCTTACGGCTCCTGGTTTCTTCTGGTTGTTGGAAATCTCTTATCTTTGACTCTAATGTAGTGATTCCCTCCTTTAAACGACATTATCTGTGTAGGAAAAATATAAAATAAAGGATTGCATACCCCTCTGAATATTAGCATTAGTGGCAGGGTTTAGAGAGATATTTCATTAAAAATATGAGTAATATCTAGTTTAAATGTGGACGTAGATGGCTATATTTCAGAGCCATCAACCTCCCCAAGCTTAAACTTGATCGTCCCCGAGCAAGAAAACCGAAATCAAAAAGGAACTCAGCATTTAAACTAAAATAACGAGATGGTGATCTTACTCATGATTAGTAGTCTCATGTTTCCTCCACTTCATAAATCTGAAAAACATCAGCATAGATAGAGTAATGGAAAGCATATCATACGGGTTTCATGCATCCTTATAGTGCAACAAAATTGTTGTAAACATGGATGATTCAAATGAGTAAACTTTATTCCATGTCAAGTAATCAACTCATAGGCTTGCCTTTGAACAATAAAGTATAATCATGTAAATTAAGAGGTGAGAGTTGTCATGAAAAGCATATACACTAGAGTATCTCAATTATCCCACATCAATGAATCAAGACTTTGCAAGCACTAGTTTTTTATTCATTGTCCTTCAAGAATTTCAGTTTTTAAGTAATTGAGAGCATGCCAAAAAAATATTAGTTTATCGGGCTGCGATGGACAGTCGTGGCATCACTAAGGTTCTGTTCCTTTTGCATAATGATTTCTCATAACAGCCAGAGGAGTGATTCCATCATGATTACAGCTACCCGGGAGTGCCAAGAATCTTACCCACTATAGCATTTCTGCTACAAGTGTTTAATCAACTCATAGCCGAAATCTAGGAGTTTCCTCCATGAAGATTGTTCGTAGGCCAGCGGAGTTGTTGACATCCCATGAAGTTTGACACGTGTAAAGCTATATCATTATTATGATTAACAAGACAAACTTTGGCATGCTCACAAAAACCACTAAACATTAATTCAGTCGAACAAATCCTTTCAAAGAGAGCTATCAAGTCAATCAACATTTTTAGTGGTCTCTATAAATAAACCTTCAAGACTAAGCACTACAACACCCAAGCCTTCAATTGTGAGACTTTTTTTATTACAATTGTTTAGCAATTTTTAGGCAAGACTTTGTTAATTATGAGAGCTGGAACGAAATGTACCCAATTAAATACCCATGCAAACGAAAATCTTACTACAATACAAAGACTCAGTCCACCAATATAATACCTCAACATTTACTACTAACTAGCATGGGTTTCTCGAACATCAAAAGTGGGGAGTCATAAGGCATACCTCTCATGTTTGGTTCCACTTCTCTCTTCCTTTTTTATTTGTTTCTTGGAAACTCAAAGTCGATCACTCTCCTGCAAATACATGAAGACCTCAAGGAGGAAAGAAAAGAAAGAGGGAAAAATAAGGAAAAATGGAGAAATCTTTTTGTGGTTTTTGAGAGAGGGACTTTAAAGAATAGAAAATTGGCGGCAAATCTCAGCTAGAAAATTTTGAAAGCAAATATAAAGAACTAAAAATAAGGTGTTGGGGAAACCAACACGAGTGCTTATAAACTCAAATAAAAAACATAACCTCGAAATAAATAAATAAAAGCAAATGAACGCCAAATAAAGATACATGAAGAAGCTTCCGCAAGCTTAGGCTTTTGCAAGCCCTTCAAATTATTGTGGTGGCCAGAAAAAGTCGTTACTCCAGTTCGCGAATTGAGTTGAGAGGTTACTAGTTGATTCTTGGAGGTTCAAAGAGAGGCTATGCATCCTCTCCACAGTCCCTCCATGTCTTTGGAAATCTTGGTATGTGGCGAACCGTGTTTGTGGCTGCTCCTCTTGATAAGGAACTTCTTGCTTTTCCTCTTGGTCCTGATCCTCTTCTGGAATCTCCTCCTCAGGTTGGTTTTGCTAAACCTGCAAATCATATAGCAAACATCCTTCCTCGATAGAGAAAAGACCAACACGGGGTAGAGACACCCAGCTCCAACAATATGCAGAAAATAAACACCACCTCTCCTAGTGAGCATTCCACAGGCTCTCAGGGTGGAGAAACCAACACGTGTCTCACCTAGCATTGGTTGCAACTCACCTAGGTTGATGTCTAGGGAAGTGGCAAGCACGGTGATGATGCCTCCACCTGTGATTGGTCCTTGGCTTTGGGAGGCTTGGTGCTCCAAGTAGAGGACAACGATTGCGCCCAAGTTGAGTGACAAGCCACAGTTGATGTAAGTAGCCTTTGTGAGGACTAGGATGTCCTCCTCGTTGAGTCTCGTGAACTCATTACGTGCCTGCAAGGTGTTAGCAATAACATAGAACAAATAGCGAATTGCAGGATGTTGAATATTCTTCCCCTTGTTCACTCTACTAGTGAAACTCATTCCATTATAGTATTGTTCAGGGGTAGGTTCTAAGCCAGTAAAGGATGCGCGTAAAGCATGAATATCATTGTTTGGCAAATTAAAACATGCACACCATTCATCTAATGTTAATGTGTAGTTGTTGTTCATCAGACGGAAAGAAATAGTGTCTCTCCTTGCCATTGTTTAACGGTGCTTTGCAACGAACTTAGGAATTCAATGGTTAAGCGGCGATAAGTAGGTACATCATTGTACACAAAGTTTTGCAGGCTAGCTCTATTGCAAAGTAAATTAAAGTCATCAGAAATACTGAGTTGGTTCAATATAATGGGGCAAGCCCACTTGGTGGCCTTCACTTCACGGTTCCTGATCCTGTTGAAGCGATCACGATGGGCCTCATCCCTAAACCGTATCCCCATGCATTCCTGAGCAGCATCCCGAGAAGCGATAGCGGTGGCACGAGCACGAGTTTGGCTCCTTGTTTTCATCATCTAAAACATTGAAGAAAGGCAAAAAATAAAACTTTTTGATCCAACAATAGTAAGTATAATATATTCCTCATCAAAACACACTAAAGAATCTCCTCAAGATAATAATCTAGGCAAGAAAATCATGGAAATTGGTTCATATTAGGTCTCACCCTAGATTGGTAATGACAATATATCGAAGATGAATTTGCAAAAAATTAATGGGGGATCGAAGGAGAAACATACCGTAGATCACTCGTGTTCAAGGAAATCGAAAGAAATTGAGTAGAGGTGAAGATATCTTGAGGTTTTGAGAGAGTTTGGAGGTAGAAGACAGAAAAGGGGTTGAAGTTTTGGAGTTGAAAGTACCTTCCCGTGCGTTTTTGTGGTTGGACGCAACTATACGGCCGGAACAATGTGTTCCAGCCGTATAGTTGGCCTTTTGTCAAAATATTAGGGTTTCCTCCTGGTAGCGCAGCTATACGGACGCAACTATATGTCCGAAACAAAATGCTCCCACTGTATAGTTGGTTGTTAAACTACATGTCCCTGCAAAAGAAAATATACAAAGGCATCGATATCTATACGACCGGAACTATATGGCCGGAATTTTTATCCCGCCGTATAGTTGGTCATTAAACTCTCAGAACATTAGAAAAGAATTGGTATGAAGGCACTGATATCTATATGATTGGAGCTATACGCCCAGAATTTTTATTCCTGCCATATAGTTGGTCGTTAAACTCTCAGTACATATTACAGAAAAAATTTCGATGGCAAAGATATCTATACGGCCGGAACTATACGGCCGGAATTTTTATTCCCGCCGTATAGTTGGTCGTTAATCTCTCTGTGTGCATCAAAAAAATTATGTTTCTTCGAAAACTATTTCTTTTCCTGTAACTTAGTGATGTACCTTGTTTTTGACAAAAAAATTGACAGTAAATATTTTCAACCAACAATAGCATGAATAAAGTAGAATTTCAAGTACTACCGAACTTTTTCTCCTCAACTAGAGTTTTCTAGCATTCTTTATTAAACATAAACTAAAACTAAAACTTTACTCAAACCTTTATTTCACATTGGTTGCCTCCCATGAGGCACTCTTTTACGGTCAATAGCTTGACCTTGATAATACTTACTTGGGCCAGATGAGTGGAACACCCACTCCAAAGTAATTGTCCTTCAAAGTGATGGCCTCCTTTTCATCATGCTTGGCTTTCTTCTTCCTGGGGAAATGAATAACAAAGGATCCCACAAAGGCAATTGCAGCTTCATGTTCCCTTCATGTAGATTAATTAAAGCCTTAATAGTTCTTAATAAACGATGGCCTAATATAATAGGAGCAGTAGCATCTTTAGGCATGTCTACAATAACAAAATAAGTGAGAGCGGGACAACCTTTAATGTATACTAAAGTGTTCTCCTTAATTCCTACAGCTTGTTTGTAGGTAGAATCTGCTAGATGCAATTTTAACTCATTATTTTCAAAGGAGCCAAGATTTAACTTGTTAAAATAATCTTTGGAATTTTGGAGACGCTTGCACCTAGATCACAAAGTGTAGCTATTTCATTGGTTCCAATTTTAATCTGAGTAGTAGGCTCAAATATGTCATCTAGTTTAACACGTGATTTTTCAGCAATTTTCTTGTATTCTTCCTCAAGCTCACGTACCCTTATTGCTACCTGATTAATGAAGTGCTGATACATAGCTTCCTCACTACCTTCACTCATCAGAATCTTGACGTTGATCCTTTTTACGAGATCTTCAACGGTGTAGCTCGGTGAAGGATCATTACTATAGTCAAGTTCTTTAGGCTCGTCCCTTTGGATCCTCATCATTTTGAGTTCTTCAACGGGATTGGGCTCAGCTTTACCTGCAAATTTAGCTAGAATGAGAGTTTGACTCTCGGTTATCTTACCTAGCTTTTCCTCAACGATCCGCCTTCTTCCTTGGAGGTCCTTCAAATCATTTCTCAAACTAATAGCTTGGTTAGATAATTTACCAAGCATGGTATCATGGTTCTTCGTTATTTTAACAAGAATATGGTTTTGTTCATTTTGTGAGTCTATAAAAGACTTAAGTGTTTCTTGGAGACTACCACTACTAGTTCCCATATTATTATTAGAGTTACCTGCAGGACTAGCATAATGTTTCTGAAATTTAGGATTGTAACTCTTCTTCCAAGCAGGGTTATAATCATTATGAGCTACGAAGTCTATTTCTTCAATATTTGTTTCAGGGCTGACTCTTACCTGGGTTTCCTTACCTTTTACGTCTAGTATGAGCTCATCCAACTTAGCATTGAGTTCTTCATTTTCTTATGGTGAAATAGAATTCACCTTCTTCGTGTTTGATCTTTCCACATGCCATTGGGCATGGTTGTCTTGCATATTGTCTAGGAGCTGCTTTGCTTTGGTAATATGTTTACCCATAAACGTTCCTCCAGCTGCAGTATCAAGCATAGACTTAGACAAAGGATTAAGAGAATTTTAAAATAAATGTAGGATTAACCAATCTTCCATCGCATGACTAGGACAGTTTCTTAAGCATTCTTTCATCCTCTCCCATGCAAGCGCTAGTGGCTCACACTATTCCTGTCTAAAACCAGTAATATTAGATCGGAGTTGCATAGTCTTTGCAGGTGGGAAAAATTTAGTCATAAATAAAGAAGTACATCCCACCCATGATTTAATAGTATTTCTAGGCAAAGATAGCAAGTATTCTTTTGCTCTTCCTCTTAGAGAGAAAGGAAATAAACGCAATTTGACTACATCAGGGTCAACGTCTTTTATACGCATCATATCACATATTTCAGTGAAAGTATTTAAGTGCATACCTGCGTCTTCAACATCAGAGCCTACAGATTGATTCTGTTGAACCAAACTTAAGTAATGGGGCTTAATTTCATAGTCATCAGCATCAATTGCTGGCTGAGTAATAGGAGTACGCAAATAATGATTGTTTGGAGTAGCAAACTCCCCAAGCTTCTTTTCAGCCATATTTCCTATGTTTTTGGGTTTTCTTAAACAAAGAATTATAATAGTAAAAGCAAGAATTTAAAGGCTAACTAATTTTTTGGTTTGTCAAATAAAGACTGAAAGCAAACTAACAAAATTAAAACAAGAATTAAAACTAGCAAGGTTCCTAATAACCTCACCAGGGTAGCTATTGCTTCCCCGGCAACAGCGCCAGAAAAAGGGTTGATATCTTAGATCCGGATTACGGATGTAGTATAGCTTCTTTTTCCCTAGTAGACCTAGGTTATTGAATCATCGGGAAGCGAATGCGTAGTGAAGTTACTTTAACGGACCTTCGGGAGTTTTAGAATTCCTTTTGTGTTTTTACCGGACCAATAGCTTGCCTCCTTTTGTTGTTGATGATGATGGAGAGAGAGATGGCCTAGCGCGTTCGGTTTCACTTGTAGATGTGCAAAATATCCGATGGAAATAAAAGATATAAATAAAGTATGCGTGTACTTGTTTGAGCAAGATAAGTTATATGTTGGCAGTGCATCCATAATTTCTATTGACTCCGCAACCGCTTATAGCAATAACCTACTAGTCTCATCCATAGAAGAAAGAGAACTAATGATATGCATAGTGAAGTCACCGTTAATCCCAAGCAAATCCCTCACATACAGCCATACTACCCCTTCTGTCACTGGGTTCCCAACCTACAGACCAGTCATTACTCATACACCATATACTTGGCTCAACCCTCGGGGCCTCGGGTCCCTAACAAGTCCTTGGATTGAGGCAAGAGAGGATACAATAGTCATCATGTCATACAAACTAATACATGATCCCATCTATGATAAATAACATGCACAATTGCTACATGGCTAGGCTGAAGCCCTTATCCCAAGGAGAATTACTCACACATAGATATGATATCAACAATCACAAACATTGTAATGAAAATCATAAGATTGATAGCAATAGTCTTACAATGTCGCCAATCAGAGAAGAGATCTACTATTACGAGTGGTGGAATATGGCTATGTATATGGAGAAGGGTTTTGAGATCTAGAGGCGGCTGGTGATCTGTGGCAGAGACTTTTTGGCGAGGTCTAGCTTTTTTTCTCGTTGCCCGAGGCTTCTTTATATAGGGGTCCCTTCACGAAAGTTGTTTTGTTTGACCTAACAGTGGCGGCACCAACTATTCGACCAGAGCTATACGGCCGGAATTTTTGCTCCGGTCGTATAGTTGGTCCTTGAAGCATCTACCTCCGTCTTACGACTCCTGGTTTCTTCTGGTTGTTGGAAATCTCGTATATTTGACTTTAATTTAGTGATTCCCTCCTTTAAACGACATTATCTACGGAGGAAAAATATAAAAGAAAGGATTGCATACCCATATGAATATTAGCATTAGTGGCAGGGTTTAGAGAGATATTTCGTCAAAAATATGAGTAATATCCTATTTAAATGTGGATGTGGATGGCTATATTTCAAAGCCATCAATACCCCATGAAAATACATTTATCCGACTTGGCCTTAAGCTTGTCTGACTAGAATCGCTTGACAAATGCATCACAACCCCAAATCTTAAGAAAAGACAAACTCAGCTTTTTGCCTGTCCACATCTCATGCAGTGTCTTATCTATCGACTTTGATGGTACTCTGTTTATTGTGAACGCTGGAGTTTCTAGACAATAACCCCAAAAGGATAAAGGCATATCTGTCTGACTCATCATTGATCGTACCATATCCAAGAGGGTCTGATTCTGCCTTTTTGACACACTGTTCCTCTACGAGGTCCCGGTGGAGTAAGTTGAGGAACTATTCCGCAAATCTTCAGATGGTCATCAAACTCATGGCTCATGTAGTCGCCCCCTTGGTCCGACCTAAGAATCTTTATTTTCTTGCCGAGTTGATTCTGTACTTCATTCTAGAATTCCTTGAAATTTTCAAAGGCTTCCAACTTATGTTTCATCAAGTAGATATATCCATAACTACTCAAATCATCAGTGAAGGTAATGAAGTACTCATAACCACCCCTAGTTGTCATGCTCATTGGTCCATATACATCACTATGTACTAGTCCCAACAAGTCGCACGCCCTCTCACAACTCTTTGCGAAAGGTGTCTTGGTCATTTTGCCGAGTAGCCAAGATTCACATGTCTCATACGACTCCAAGTCGACCGAAGTTAGGAGTCCAACATCATGGAGCTTCTTCATGCGTTTCCGTCTTATATGACCAAGCCAACAATGCCAAAAGTAAGTCATATTCAGATATTTATGTTATAAACAAACTCACCATCAAGAATCAGAATAAATAGTCCATCCTGGACGGGTGCAAAGCCGTGAAACATATCATTCAAATATAAAGAATAACCATTATTCTTAATATTTGACTCATAACCATGTCTCATCAAACATGAGGCGGAAATAATGTTTCGACTAAGCACTAGAGCATAATAACAATTATTTAGTTCCATTAAGAATCCGGAAGGTAAATGAAGTTGCATCGTGCCGACTTCCAACGCAGCGACTCTCGCTTTGTTTCTGACTCGAATATCAACCTCGCCTCTTGCTATGCTCCTAGTTCTTGCCAATCCGTGCAACGCGTTTCAGATGTGAATAACTAATCCGGTATCATATACCTAAGAACTATTCAGTGCATCAACAAGACAAATGTCTATAACATTGCAAACAAGCATACCCGAGCCAGAAGTCACACCTCCGATGTTGGCTTTGTCGGCCAAATACTTGCTGCAATTTCCCTTCTAGTGACCATCCGCCTTGCAATAGAAGAAAGTGGATCTTTCTGAAGGAGATGGCTTAGTTCCAGAGGAAGCGCTTGGGACCGGGTCCTGAGCCTTGCATCCCGACTAAGCCTTCTTCTTAGTCCAAGATCTTTTCTTGAAATTAGCCTTATTCTAGACCATCAACACTTGAATAATGCCTTTCTTGAGATCCACCTCTGCCTGCTTAAGCATCCCATGTAATTAAGTAAGCTTCTTATCCATACCATGCATTTGGTAGTTTGATATGAACTGACCATATGCACTAGGAAGAGTGTTCGAAATTATATCTGTCGCGAACTCTTAGCTAATGGGGTAGCCCAGCCTTTCCAAAGACTGCACGTAACCAACCATCGTGATCACATGCTGACTCGGTGGATCGCCATCCTTAAACTTGCAACTCAGCAAAGCCTGAGAGACTTGATACCTCTCGGTCTTTTCTTGAGCCTTGAACATAATTTTGAGGATTTCGATCATATTGTAGGCCTCAACATTCTCGAACTGCTAATGCAAGTCTGATTCCATGTGAGCAAGCATAAGGCAACTAATTTTCATGGACTCATCATGAATCCAATGGCAGGCATTGGTGGCAGCGATAGTCATATTCGCATTCGGCTCATCTGGAAGTGGGTTTTCTAGGACATGGTCCTTCTTTTCTTGTTTGAGAACAATTCTCAGATTTTGATAACAGTTGGTAAAATTAGTGTCATTCATCTTATCTTTCTCAAGAATGGTCCTCAATGCAAAACCGGATATTTTAGGGTGACTGGTACTAGGTGCCAAGATCTATAATAGAAAATATGCAAAACCCTTAAGACATGTATTGATAAAAGAGCAAGCATGTGGAACTTTTTAATACTTATCCTCCCACTAGAACCAACACTCATCTGATGGTTAGTTAGTGATTCAAGATCCTAAATAAGCAAGTTGGATACTGAGCTTTAGCATCACCTCTAGCCACCAAGTGATCTAGGTTGATAACTCCTTGTCAATCGCATCTCATACGACTCATGTTGGTCGGGGGGCATCACAAGCCCGAGCTCCCGTCCGACTTTTCTCCGAGTCCCAGAACCGTTGTGATAGGCCCATCTGAAATGGATCGTATGGGCACCTAGAGGGGGGTGAATAGGTGCTACTTTTCAAATTTTAATGCTTTTTCAATTTTAGGCTTGACACAAAAGGTAAATTCTCTAGATAGGCGACTATGTAGAATTTCCCTATATGCAAACCTAACTACTAGGGAGTAAAGGTGAGTAAGATTGAGGAATGAGGAAACCGTAGTGGAGCACGCGGAGACACATGATTTGTTTTACCGTAGTTCCTTCCTTGTTAAGGGAAGTACATCTGCGTTGGAGGGGTGGGCGGTACTAACACCACCACGCCACAATAGGCCTCACCCTGTTCTCCAATGGATCTCGCCACCAAAGGCCTAATCCACCTTTCCTCTATTGGAACCCTTCGAGGTGGGAACCGGCGCCTTTACACAACTAGCAGAGCACAACTCTACAACGAATTGGAGGCTCCTGTAATGACAACAAGCTGCAACAAGAACAATATTTATCTATAATGAAACACAAGATCTAGATATTAATAAGATTACTAGATCGGGGATTCTCCAAGTGAATGGAGAGGAGTTGAAGCGCTTGATTCGAGATGATGATGAATGATGTCTCCTCCTTCAATTCCCCCAAAGATCGAATCCTTCGAGTGCTTGAAGTGGGAGATCTTGGATGAGAGCTTTAGCAACTGGTCTGAACTTTTTCGAATGAATCAAGAGATCTGACAGGAGGGGTGGATGGGGCTTTTATACCCCCTATCCATATGAAGCCATTGGAGCAATCTGGGGCCGGATTATCCGGCCCAAGTGGGGGGCGGATTATCTGGCCTGGGAAAACTCTGCCCTAGACTCGGAATATCCGGGACAAAATCTGCCCCAGAACAGAATCTCGCGCCAAGCCAGCCTTGCCATCTTCTCCTGGGGGCGGATTATCCGGTCCGGGAGGAAGGCAATCCGGTTGGGGGAAATCTGCCCCCAGAAAGAAGCTCGTGTTGTTGCTCCCTTGGCCACTTTAACTGGGGGCTGGATTATCCGCGCCCAACAGAATGCCGGATTATCCGGCTGGCGGCAAAATTCGCCCTAGCCATGGATTGTCCGGGGGAAAATCCACCCCCAGACAGAAGCTCGCACGCAGCCTACTCTTGCCAAGAGGGTCAGGCCAGATTATTCGGCCCTTGATGGGGGCGGATATTACGGCCCCAAACACCAAATTCACTTACCTGCAATATTTAGCACACATGAGAAACTCCACGGTATTGTTATCTTACACACCAAACACAGGGAACCATGAAATGTTCTTTCAATCCCCCCTTTTTGTGTTAGATGACAATACTAGGATTTGCAAGATAGCTCAAATAACAACATCATTTAACGAATGAAAAAGACTCTCCCTCAATGTGTGCATAATAAAAATTTGCATTTGAATACAAATGCACACAAGCAGGTACACGTCTATTTCATTGGAACATAGACAAAATAATCATACCACCGTGAGAGAGAGAGGCTTCCTCAATATAGTATAAGAATACCCAATGTGACAACCATTATGAATGCCTTCCTCGAGATAGATATCGAATATAGCCAATATGATAGATGAGTCCATAAGAATAATCCACGAGCTAAATCCAGAGCCACACATAAACATAGTCTCATACAAATTACAAATAAAAGTTCAACGCTAAATGGGCACAAGCAAGATAAAGACCAAAATGATAAAGTGCAAATGCTTGCGCTCGACCCATGCAAATCCACGAAGTCCTAATAGAACTACTTCTCCTCCTTTGGCATCAAAATGCCAAAAAGGAAGAAAGGCGATGCTAGCGCCCCAAGGGATCACTCGTAGTCCTCATCGTCTTCCCTGTCCTCGTCCGCATCCTCAAGCTCCTCGGTGTCTTCCTCCTCGTCATCAGCTGGAGCAGCGGGCTCCCTCGCCCGGGAGAGAAACAAGTGATGCTCAAGCTCTCCATAGTTGAGCCCTAGCGAAGAATTCCACTAAGCATAGGGAGTGGGACCAGAAGGAGCTGGAGGATCACCAGACACCCCGGACACATGGTGAAGAATGAGCTGTTGAGTATGGGACATCTCGTGGTGCTCCTTGTACTCCACATACTGCCCCTTATGAGTGTCCACCCCCATGCAAAGAATGTTCCGCTGAAACCAATTCAGCTGCTTGACCTCACGAGCAATAGGAGGCACTAGGGGCCTACGAGCACTAGCACGGGCATCCCTCATGAACCCCTCAGAAGAAGAAGACGGGTGAGAGGTCTTCCTAGCCTTGTTGTATATCTTCTTCGCCTTATGCTCAACATAAATGTGAAACTCTCCATTGGGAAGCAGGTGCTTGATCAGCATCATAATGTACGAAGCATATGGGATGGATAGTCGATTGAACATTGCATCAGTCAACTCATAATAGGTGAAATCTATCACATCCAGCTTGTAGTCTGTAGACTCATCCTCACAAGATGCCACCTCATAGGAAAAAGCCAGCAGCTGAACCAAATGACCACGAATACTTTCGTTGTTTCCCCCACTCGGAGTGATAGAGTCACGGAAGATGCCCGCCAAGCTAGCATATAGAGGAGAAAGATCAGCAAAGGAACCCACAATACCATTGTCAACTGTGCACGGAGAGAGGACAACATCTTTATTGGGCTTGAGTTGGGTGATGATATGATGGCCACTAGCACAGCCTCTGTGGCGGAAAGGTTATCCAAGCACCACAGCAAAAATCCGAAAATCAGCTTGCATTGGCATGTCACGAGTCATCCACTTCATGCTGCGGTGCTCATCACCACAAATGACTAAGGTGGAGAAGAATTGCTTCACTACCTCGGAGTCATAGGAACACTAAAGAGCCATGAGATGGTGCAGCCCCATCCTCTTAGTCACGTACATAGCATCAACGATTTGAGGCTTCTCCATGGCCTCATCAATAATCATAGGATGCATAGGACGAATCTTCAGCTGAGCATAAACATCTTCATAAATAGACTTTTGGTCAGCACACCAAAAGTGGGAGTCACCAAGTTCAGTATCTTGGGCAGACTCCGGAAACAGATCACGATGGCGAATAGAAGAGTAAGTAACAGCATCCATCTTCTTATAGTTAATCTTTGGTTCCTTTCCCTTTTTCTTGGACACACCCTTCCTGCTCCTATCCCTCTTTGCCTGTTCAGCCATGCGGTTAGCCTCTTTGTTTCTCCTTCTCAGTTCAACCTCGTCCACGAGACCACCCTCACCGTCGTCCTAGAAATAGAGGCCACGAGGACGGCACTTATAGGTCTTGGGAGCACTGGAACCACCTGTGAAACGAATAAGATGGATAGCATGGGGATAAGCACACACACATGTCTAGGAGAGAAAGGAGAAAAAAGGAGTCACACAATCCACAGCCCCCACATACATCGTGCAAGCATCTACAGGAAAACTAAAGCAGAGATGAATCTATTAGGCCGGATTATCCGGCCTGGCCAGGGGCGGATAATCCGGCCCTGGCAGAAATTTTCAGATCCTGAAGATGGGATGCAACAACATAGATCAGGCATGTAAATTGTGAGACAATAATTTCTACATGAACAAACACCCACAAGGAAGCTCCTACACCAAGTTCCCCAACAAGTACCACATCAACACAAAATATGGAAGAGAGGGAGTTAACCTCACTCATTGAAGGAAGAACACGAAGGAGAAGGTACCCGGAGGCGTGGGGAAGAAGATCCGGGGAGGCCCAGAGAATTCGGTGGCCGGAAGGTCTCCGCGGAGGGTGTGGGCAGCGGGTGGCGGCTGGGGAGAGGGAGAGGGGTCAGGGAAGAAGAACTGCTCGTTGTGAGCCCTTCCCCCGACACCTAGCCCTTAAGAGGCTAGATCCGCCAGGGCCGGATTATCCAGCCACCACTTGGGCCGGATTATCTGGCCTAAATTCTGAAATCCTGTTACACACAGGTTTAGGCCCGCGCGTCCCCAAACAACACCCCCGTAAGATGAACAAAGGACTTGTGTGCTAGAAGAGATGGCTTAGGGATAGAGAGAGGCTTGGGATTAGACAACCAAGCTGAGATGGTACTACACACTCAAGATTGCAAGAATCAAATCAACTAAAAGCCAAAATTGAGTGTGATTTCCATAAGAGCATGAGATGAGCAAAAACAACCAAAAAGATTCACATAAAACCAACTCTTCCCATGGAAGAGGGCGGTGGCCGAAGCCACCTTGTTGGAGTGCATGGTATGACACCACGAAGATATATCTTGGGTCCATGACCAATACTCATCAATAAGCTCACATATCACAAAATGATATTAAGACGAATGATTTGACTTGCTTTCGGCATTATGAGGGGAGGGTTAGCCCAATTAATTAGGACCACACTCCCCCTATATCCATGCCCACACCTAGACCAAATAAGGATGAGACATAAGAGTGGGTGCATGGGTAATAAAGACAAGCTCCTTGAATCAACGATATTTAGCTAATTCCTCAAGTAACAGAACCTTGCTTCATCAAGTGGTTTTGTGAAAATATCAGCAAGTTGATTCTTCGTGCTCACAAAAGATAGATCAGTATCACCTCGAGCTACATGGTCCTGAATAAAGTGATTCCGAATCTCAATATGCTTTGTCCTTGTGTGTTGCACCGGATTGTACGCAATTGTGATTGCACTTTCATTATCACATAAAAGAGGCACTTTGTCACAATTAACATCGTATTCCTTTAAAGTTTGCCTCATCCATAATAATTGAGTACATGCACTAGCAGCAACCACATATTCAGCCTTGACGGTGGAGAGAGATATGCAATTCTACTTTTTAGAAGACCAACATACCAATGACCTTCCCAAGAATTGACAAGCTCCAGAAGTTGATTTCATATCATCCTTATCACCAGCCCAATCTGAATTAGTATAACCACATAGAAATAAATTGGAACCCTTGGGATACCATACACCAAAATTAGGGGAATGAACCAAATATTGGAAGATCCTCTTGACCGCCACTAAGTGGCTTTCTTTAGGAGCTTCTTGATACCTTGCACACACACCTACACTCAACACAATATCGGGTCTAGATGCATAGAGGTAAAGAAGAGACCCGATCATGGACCGGTATACCTTTTTGTCTACATCTTTATCGTGGGGGTTGATTTCAAGGTGACATTTAGTTTGCATCGGTGTGGCGACGCCATTAAGATCCATCATCTTAAATCTCTTGAGAATGTTTTGGATGTATTTTTCTTGATTTACTAAGTCCTTCTCTAAGTTGTTTGATCTCAAATCCAAGAAAGAACCGTAACTCCCCCATCATAGACATCTCAAACCTGTCAGTCATAAGCTTTGAAAATTCATTATTAAAAGCTTTATTAGTAGAGCCAAACATAATGCTGTCTACATATAGTTGGCATATGAAGAGCTCGCCCTTAACCTTCTTAGTAAAAAGAGTGGGATCGATTTGCCTAACTTCGAAGCCACGGTCTAGCGAAAGCTCTTTAAGGTGCTCATACCACGCATGTGGGGCTTGTTTAAGGCCATAGAGTGCCTTATCGACTTTGTAGACATGGTTCGGAAAGTTAGGATCCTAAAATCTCGGGGGTTGCTTTACATATACCAACTCATGTAGAGGACCATTAAGAAAAGCACTCTTAACGTACATTTGCTATAATTTAAAATTATTATGAGCAGCATAAGAAAGAAGGATATGGATAGACTCAAGACGAGCCACATGAGCATAAGTCTCGCCGAAGTCGATGCCCTCAACTTGGGAATAGCCTTGTGCCACGAGTATTGCCTTGTTCCTTACAACAATGCTATTTTCATCTTGCTTATTTTTAAAGATCTACTTTGTGCCGATAATATTGCGGCAATCCTTGGGCTTCTCTACTAATTTCTAGACCTTGTTGCGTTCAAAGTTATTCAACTCTTCATGCATAGCAACAACCCAGTCCGGATCTTCAAGGGCTTCAAACACTTTCTTGGGTTCCACCATGGATATGTGAGCTTGGTGCTCACCAAAGCTTGCTAGCTCCCTTTTTGTGGACATCCTTCGTCTATGATCACCTACAACTTTGTCAAGAGTGTGACACCTTAATTCAAGATTCCTATCTAGACGAGCTTTGCGACGAAGTTCAATCAATTTGTTGTCTCTTGGAGGAATAACTTCATAATTTGAGTCTTCATTGGAATCATTAGCTTGGCCTTGATCTCCAGCTTGATCAGCAGGAATAGGATATGATGAGTCTTGCCCTTGGTGTTGATCAACAACCATAACAGGAGGCTGCTGTTGTTAAGGATTTTCAGGGCCGGATAATCCAGCCGAGGGTGTGGCCGGATAATCTAGCCTGGGAGAACCTGATGCATCTTCACTGTCTTGAATGGTTCTAGCTCGAACTGGAGAGGGGCCGAATAATCCGGGGTCAACCAGAAAATACGCCTAGGGACTTGCAGTTGTTTCTTCACCAATGTTCTCAGTTCTTCCAGTTGAGGTAGGTTGGCCGGATAATCCGTTGTCCAGCGGATAATCCATCCTAGAGCTTCCTGGAGCAATTTCTTGATGATCTTTAGCAGTTTGTGGGGTTGGTGTAGAGGTTTCTCCAACAGTTGGAGCATGTTGAGCTTGTGTCAATTAGGGATCTACTTGAGTAGAGCATTGTCCTTCCCGATCCGCCACAAGGGGTTCCTCAATGGGGCGGAAAAATCCCACGCCCATTCTTCTTATGGCATCTTGGGGTATTTCAACATCTGCATCACAAACATCAACTTGCCCCGCATGGGAGCCATCATTTTCCTCGAACACCACACTACAAGATTCTACAACAGTTCTGGAGAGCTTATTGTAGACTCTATAAGTGTGGGATTCGGCACCATAACCAACAAAAATGCCTTCTAAAGCCTTAGACTCGAATTTAGATGGATGAACTCCTTTGATGAGAAAGAAACACTTACAACCAAATACCCAGAAGTTGGAGATGTTTGGCTTATTACCGGTAAGTATTTTATAAGGTGTCTTGTCCATGATTTTGTGGAGGTAGAGCCAGTTGGATGAGTGGCATGCGGTAGAAATTGCTTCAGCCTAGAAATTATATGGTGATTTGAACTCCGCCAACATTGATCTTGCCATATCCATTAAAGTCATGTTCTTCCTCTCGGCTACACCATTTTGTTGAGGGGTGGACGCAGCGGAATATTGGTGTCTTATCCCCTCTTCACTTAGAAATTCATTTAAAGTGTAGTTCTTCAACTCGGAGCCGTTATCCCTTCTAATTGCCAATATAGGGACATTGTGTTGACGTTGAACCTTGTTGGCAAAATCGATGATCATTTGTTGAGTCTCTCTCTCTTCAACTTGAAGAAATAGACCCATGTGTATCTTGAGTAATCATCAACAATCACGAGGCAATATTTCTTCCCACCGAGGCTTGCATGAGATGGAGGACCAAAGAGATCCACATGAAGGAGCTCCACAATCCTCGTTGATGAAACGATGGTCTTCCGTCGATGGGGAGAGTCATGCGTTTTTCCTTCAACACAAGCCCTGCAAACACAAACTTTGGCAAAGGAAACATTTTATTTTTAGTCCAAGGATGTGGCCACCCTTGTGAAGACTTTGCAAAGTTCTCATATTGATGTGGGCTAGTCGGCAATGCCATAACCAACCCACGTCGGCCTTTCCAAAAAGACACATCGGGCCTATAGTTGTTTTCCCCGAGAAGTCCACCACATACAGGTCATTTTCGACATATCCCATGAAAGCGTCCTTTCCAAGGGCATGAACTGAGAGTAAATTTTAACCAAGGGTCTCAACAAGCATGACGTCCATGAGAGAGATATCGTGAGCAACTACAACTTTGCCAACACCCAATACCTCAGATTTTGACTTGTCACCATAGGAGACGGTTGTGTGATCATGGTTTTGTTGCATCTCTGAGATGATCTCCTTGCTTCCGGTCATATGACTAGTGCACCCCCTATCGAGCACTCATTTGGACCCACCAGAAGCATAGCCCTGCAAGAAAGTTACTTCTTGGTTTTAGGTACCCATTTTTCAATGGGTCCTCTCATGTTAGTGACAAGGGTCTTTGGAACCCAAATAGACCAAGATATGTAACTATCAAATGGACCTGCATAGCTAGCATAGACATCACCATAGTAATCAAAAAATAATTCATAGTTTGGATTATTAGCCCATGCAAAACCAACATAGTTAGCCTTGTCATTAGTTGTGGAGATTGTCTTTGGTTGAGCAGTTTGCTCTTCTTCTTCTTCTTCTTCTTCTTATTATTATTATTATTCTTTGTCTTGGGAACATAACCAAGACCTTGTTTTCCATTGTTTGTCCTTCACTTGCTAAGAATCTCATCTAGGACTTCTTTACCTTTAGATTGAGACCCCTTTACAAGTTCTTCCTTTAATCTTGCATTTTCTTCAATAATGCCTTCATGTCCACATGTTGGTGTGGATGTGCTAGGCATATCATACTTGTCCAATTGAGTTTGGAGCTGATCACGAGGCTCATTTAGAGTAGAATGTTCAATCTCCAATGCCTTGTAGGCAATGTCAAGTTTCTCAAACTTATCTAAGAGTCTAGCATGAGCAGCCCCAAAATCAATCTTCTCCTTCTTTAGTTTTTGTACCATACCAAGATCATTGTCACGTTGTTTTATGATCTGGGCAATGTTTCTTCATGGGACTACTCAATTGACTCAAGTTTCTCCTCTAAATAGACTTGAGTTTCCTCTTATTCCTCTAGAGCCTTTGATATGTTGTAAATGTATCTATAATTTTTGATGTTCCATGCTTGTTTTATATGTACTTTCTTATGTTTTGTCCACACTTTGGAGTATTTTTACACATTTTCTGGAACTAACCTATTAACAAGAAGCCACAGTGCCAGTTGCCTGTTTTCTGCTGTTTTTGGTTTCAGAAAAGCTAGTAAGGAAATATTCTCGGGATTGGGCCGGACAAAAACCAAAGTCAATATTTTACCCGAAGCAATACGGAGTCCGGAGGAGAGACGAAGTGGCGCACCAGGGCGGCTACACCTGGTGGCGGCGTGGCCTGGGGGCATGCCAGCAGGGGGGTGTGGGCCCCTGGTACTCCATCGACCTTTCCCTTCCGCCTACAAAAGCCTCCCGGGATGAAAACCCTAAGTACCCGATCAAAATTCCACAAAAGAGTCTGTAGCCGACGTTATCTCCATCCCTAGATCGGGAGGGATCTGAAGCTCTTCCCGGCACCCTGCTGGAGGGGAGATATCACCCTGGAGGCCTTCTTCATCAACATGCCTGCCTCTGGTCTGATGCGTGAGTAGTTCATCCCTGGACTACGGGTCCATGTAGTAGCTAGATGGTTGGTTCTCCTCTTTTGTGCTACCATGTTTAGATCTTGTGAGCTCCGTTCATGATCAAGATCATCTATTTGTAATCTTACATGTTGTGTTTGCGAGGATCCGATGGATATTGAGATGCTATTTTAGATTGATTATTGATTCGATCATGTCTATGTTATTTGTGATCTTGCATGCTTTCTGTTGTTAGTAGCTATCTTGGCCAAGTAGATGCTAGCAACTCCAAGAGGGAGTATTTTTATGCTCGATAGTGGGTTCATGCCTCTAGTAATCTAGGGAAGTGACAGAAATCTCTAAGGTACTAGATGTGTTTTTTCTACTAGGGAGAAAACAACAATCCTTTGTCCATGGGACAATCGTATTGTTTACTTTACGCACTTTTCTTAATGCAATTACCTGTTGCTTGCAACTTAATACTAGAGGGGGTTCGGATGATAACCTGAAGGTGGATTAGTAGTCATAGATGCAGTTGGATTACGGTCTATGTATAATGTTGTAATGCCCAATCAAATCTCATAGGAGTCAAGATGATTAGTATATGCATGTATTCTTTCTCGCTGTCTGTCAATTGCCTAGCTATGATTTGTTCACCCAACATGTCATCTATCTTAAGGAGAATCACCACTAGTGAACTATGGACCCGGTCCATTCTTTTACCGTCAATCTACAATCTATTTACTATTTACTATTTACTTTCTGCAAGCAATCACTATCTTCCACACAATATGTTTAATCCTTTGTTTTCAGCAAAACCGGTGAGATTGACAACCTCACTGTAAGTTGGGGAAAAGTTCTGTGGTTGTGTTGTGCAGGATTCCAAGTTGGAAACAACACACTAGAGGTGTTTCCTTGCTCATATTGGTTCGATAACCTTGGTTTCATAACTGAGGGAAAACTTGTTGTTGTCCTCATCATACCTTCCTCTTGGGGTTTTCCCCAACGAGCTCGATATATTTTGAGCCATCAAGCCTTTTTTCTGGCGCCGTTGCCGGGGAGTCAAGGACATCTTCACAAGGGGAGTCCCTCATAACCAATCTCTTTACTTTTTTTTGCTTAGTTTATTTCTGCTTTGTTTGCTTGTTTCTTTATCAAAAACGCACAAAAATTAGTTGTACTAGTTTGCTTCTTTATATTAAAAAACACAAAAAATGACTACTCTTGAAAACACTAAGTTGTGTGACTTCACTAGCACCAACAACAATGATTTCATGTGCACACCTATTACTCCAGCTGTTCCTGAAGCTACTTTCTTTGAAATTAAACCTGCTTTACTCAGTCTGGCTATGAAAGAACAATTCTCTGGTGTTGGTACTAAAGATGTTGCTGCTCACCTTAATAACCTTGTTGAACTTTGTGAGATGCAAAAACATAGGGATATAGATGGAGATATTATTAAGCTTAAATTGGTTCCTTTCTATTTGAGAGGAAAAGCTAAAGAATGGTTGCTGTCCCTAACTAGAAATAGTATTGATTCTTGGACGAAATGCAAAGATGATTTCATTCGAAAATTCTATCCTCCTGCCAAGATTATATCTATGAGAAGTGAAATAATGAAATGTAAACAATTTGATAATGAACATGTTGCTCAAGCTTGGGAAAGAATGAAATCTTGGGTAAAGAATTGTCCCACTCATGGACTGACTGCTTGGATGATTATCCAAACTTTTTATGTAGGACTGAATTAGACTTCAAGAAATCTGTTGGATTCTACTGTTGGAGGTACCTTTATGACCATTACTTTGGGTGCTGCAACAAAGCTTCTTGATAATAGAATGGTTAACTATTATGAATGGCACACTGAGAGAGCTCCACAAGGTAAGAAGGTAAATTTGGTTGAAGAAACCTCCTCCTTGAGTGATAAAATTGATGTTATTATGTCTATGCTTGTTAATGGGAAAATCATATTGATCCAAATTATGTTCCCTTAGCATCTTTGGTTGCTCAAGAAGAGCAAGTTGATGTGAACTTTATTAGAAATAATATTTTTGGCAACAATGCTTATGGTAATAACAATTATAGGCCTTACCCTCCTAACAATACTTATGGTAAACCTGGAATGCCTAGTGAAGAAATAATTTTAGAAGTTGAAAGAGGCACTAAAAACTTCATGCAAATGCAATGTGACCAGAATAAATTATTTACTAAAACCATGGAGGAACAATCTACTATTTTGAAAAATATTAGTCATCAACTTGAGAGTTTAAATAGGGAAATTCCTAGTTTGCAATTAAAACTTTCTAATGCTGAAAGAAATATATGATCTTTGTCTGAAGCACAATCCTCTTTGATTAATAAAATGGCTGCTAAACGTGAAACTATTGAAAATCCCTTTGCTGCTACTAATGCCATACAAGTTAGAATTGATGAAAATGTTAGATTGTTAGCTGAATTGCATGCTTAGTGGGAAAGAGAAGATGAAACTGCTAGAAATAGTAGTATTTGTACTATCACTACCACTAATTTTGATGCTAGCAAACCACATGAAGTCCCCTTTCATTTTGCAACAATGCCTAAAACCAATGGAACCTTCTCTAACAAAAATGCTGAAATTCTTCGAAATATGGGAAAAAATATCTCTACTACTTTAGATGGTAATTATGATTTTGATCTTGATGGTTGCAATATCTCTAAAGTAATTATGTTCCTACAAAATCTTGCTAAAATTCCTAATGCTAGTGCTATGAATATGGCCTTTACAAAACACATTACTGATGCTCTCATAAAAATTAAAGAAGAAAAGATGAAACATAAATCTTCTATTCCTATGAAATTAGAAGATGGTTGGGAACCCATCATTAATATGAAAGTGAATGATTTTGATCTCAAAGCTCTATGTGACCTTGATAGTAGTGTTTCTATTATGCCTAGAAAGATTTATGAAATGCTTGATTTGCCACCATTGGAAGATTGTTATTTAAATGTCCAACTTGACGATAATGCTAAAAAGAAACTCATGGGGAGTGTTAAGGATGTTCTTATTATGGTTAAAAATGCCTATGTCCCCGTTGATTTCTTTGTTTCGGATGTTGAATGTAATGCTTCTTGTTGCTATTATTTTGGGAAGACCTTTTCTTAGAACTGTTGGTGCCATTATTGATATGAAAGAAGGCACCATTAAATATCAATTCCCACTCAACAAAGATATAGAATACTTCCCTAAGAAGAGAGAGAAGATTCCTTTTGACTCTCCTATTAAAACAAAATTTGCTCTTGATGCTTCTTCATTTGAGATTACTTGATTCTTTCTTCTTATGCCTGGCTCAAAGGCGTTAGAGAAAGCACTTATTGAGAGATAACCCAAATTTAGTTAGGAATATTTTGCTGAGTGTTGGAAGTTATTGCTTCAATAATAACCTCTCCTTATCCTTTTTGTGTGGTTTTTTGTGCCAAGAGTAACCACTAATGAGAGGGAAGTAAGTCTTGGGAAAGTTGCTGTCCCGAAACAGATTTTTGTGCTTCACTGTAAAAATTCGTGAAAAATCTCTGTATGTCGGATTGAGCTGTAATTGTTTGTGCTTATTCCCCAGGTTGTTATCAAACTTTCGTGAGTTTAAGACTTTTCTAATTGAGCAACAGAAGGTCTTCGAAAAAATCGGTTTTTACCTGCTGGTCTGTTTTGACAGATTTTTGCCATTATTTGCATTTGCCTCTTAATCTCTTTCTCTTTAAGTTCTTGCCAAATTCTTGAACTTTTTAAAGAAAGTACTACAGTATCTTGTGTTTTAATGGAAGTTTTACTTGTGTTGAAACTAAACCAAAAGACTTATTATCTTGAGTGCACTAATGTTGCTAATGAAGATTGTGTGAAGTTTTGTATGAAGGAAAATTTTCAGGTGTAGAGAAGAGTAATGTGATAATATGAAGTATGGACAAAATCTCAAGCTTGGGGATACCACCCATGTCAGCCCAAGAAATATTCAAGAAGTACAAGCGTCAAAGCTTGGGGATGCCCAAGGCATCCCCTTCTTCATCAATAAAATTTCAGGTTTCTTCCAAACACTTTATTTTTATTGTTTCATGCACAATTGTGTTGTTCTTGGAGCATCTTCATTTTTGTTTTTAGTTTTTTCTTGCTTAGTTTGCTTGAATAAATTGGTTGGACCCCCGCATTCATACATAGTTTCAAATATGTTGATTTGGATTGGAAAAGTGTAGGAAAGTTCATGCTTATAAGTGGTATAAAAGGAGCTTGTTTTTTACTGTGACAGACTTTATCATGTCATGCTTGATATTTCTTTGACTTTATGCTTAGTGATTACTGTTGTAGCATGACTTGTTATAATCAACTGAGATTGCTTAATGTGCCTTGAAAGAATCATGCGTTGTTTTAGCATATAAAAGCATAATATTGTGGTATTCTCCTTTGATGCTTTATTTGGGTTGACTTTATGTTTTAATTAATAATGTTTTGTCGCTTTGCATGATTATGGCCATTATTGCTCTCTTAGTTGGTCGCTCCCAGTCTTTTGCTAGCCTCCATACCAAGTATGAGTGCCACTCATGCATCAAACTCCAAATAAAACCAAGTTATTCAAAAGAGTCCACCATACCTACCTATTAGCATTATTGCTATTCCAAGTATATTCATGTTTTTATCTACCTTCCAAATTAAACTTATTATGTGAAAATTAGTGATTAAAGCTCTCACTTTATGGCACACTTTACTTTCTTGAACTTAATAAACTTGAACCATTGATCCCGTCTATGTTGCGTATATGCTTGCGCTTTATAAGTTGTGAATTAGCAGAATGATGTTACCATGGGGAACGCTTTCAACATTGCACTTTATTTAGTTGATATCATGTTCTTTTGCTTATGGATCCCGGCGATGTGAAATAAAAGGGGAGCTTGTAAGCTCATGGAGTTTGTATATGTGTTAGAGAAACTCCTGGGCCGCTAACCTAAGCCATGCCTAATCATGGTGGAAACTTGCAGCATAACCATAGTGAGCAATCTGTGAAGCATCCTCAATAAAAACATATGCAAATAGCAAATCGCTGAGATGCTCATTGTCTGCTTGCCTTGTCATTTTGATATGGGAATGCTTCTATATCATCGGGCAAGGGGTACCCCGTTGGCGGTTCTCCATGATACACATGTACTTACAATGAAAAGAACTTACTCGTGACTAAAGTTGAGTAGCATGAGGTTCGGTCTTCATAAGGGGCATGAGATTTCAACTTATAACTTGTCAAGCATATCCTAATATTTGTTCACTTTAACTTAATCACCTAAAGAGTCTTATGATAGGGTAATGGGAGCTGAACGCTAATAAGTACCATAATTTTTGGAAGCTCTTTATGAGACTTGAATCCCTGCTTCCTTCTATGAAGGGCCTTTCTTTTACTTTTTATGTTGAGTCTCCATCTTCTATCTTTATGCACCTATTAAGAGAGCATAGTGGTCATTCTTAGTTTAATGTGCATTGTCCCAAAACTTGTTGATTGATTCATAACTTCGATATTGCTTGTTCTTAAACTATTTGTATCTATTCACCCTTATGAACTTTGAAGGTATCCTATGCATTTATGTTTTGCTACACTATGAGGTACAAGCTAAATACCATTCTCATTATGTTTTCTATATGTGAAACAAACAAACGTCTTTCAAAGCATTGTTATTCATGAATCTTTTGTTTGTACCTTTTCATGTTATAACATAGTTGCTATGTCTTATTGTTAGAACTATATCTTTCATGCTATGTTAAAGTACTATGATCCCAGCTATCAATGTTTTACAAATACCTTGATCAAGATTGTGATGGTGCATGTCACCTCAAAAATTATTATTTTTTATCACTTACCTACTCGAGGACGAGCAGGAGTTAAGCCTGGGGATGTTGACACGTTGTAAGCGTATCTATAATTTTTAATGTTCCATGCTTGTTTTATATCTACTTTCTTATGTTTTGTCCACATTTTGGAGTATTTTTACACATTTTCTAGAACTAACCTATTAACAAGATGCCACAGTGCCAGTTGCCTGTTTTCTGCTGTTTTTGGTTTCAGAAAAGCTAGTAAGTAAATATTCTCGGAATTGGACCAGACAAAAACCAAAGTCAATATTTTACTCGAAGCAATACGGAGTCCGGAGGTGACGAGGGTTTAACTCGCCAATGCCCATTGTTATGGACTTGGGTTTTGGAGAAGGAGGGAGCGCTGGAGGCATCAATCGGCTAGCAAACAAGCACACGGGGACACAAGGTTTACCCAGGCTCGGGCCTCGTACAGGTCCCTACTCCTGCTTGTTGGCTCTTGGAATTATCGATGGAATCAAAGATTACAGGGGTGCGCAGATGCAATCTGGCGATGGTTGTGGAAACTAGGGTTGTGATTGTCCTCCTCGCCTCCCCTCCTAGCCTTTATATAGATAGCCTAGGTCTCGGGTAGTAGGTCGAGTCGGTTACAGATTATTGTTCGTCCCTTTGAACTTTCTATCTTAAGTTTCTTCTTGCGTTACAAGCAATCGGAGTCTCTGTGGGTCGCCCGAAACATGTATTGGGCCTTGGCAATGTCGTGGGCTTCTGCTGTATCTGGACCATATATGCCAAACTTGAGTACCTGTAGGGTATACCCATGTCAGTAGCCCCCGAGTGTCCAATGGAATCGCAGATTCGACTGGGGACTTTATGAAGTCTTTCAAGTGCATGATTGAGCATTTTTTTAGTGTTCTGTTTATGTCATTGGGATTGTTGATATACGTTCCTGATTTATCCGATGCATCGGTATCAGTTAACTTCCTTAGGGAAAAACAACGCAATCTACTCAAACTCGTGTCCCTGGACTCGAATTCGGAAAAGTGCTAGCGTAATTCGACTCAGGCTGCGGAGGTCTTATAGGAGTCGAATTCCACTGTATAAATGTGAGCACTCGACGCGTCTGTCAAGGCATGTTCATCGTACCTACAGGCACGGATATATTTCTGGTAGTGCGCAGCAGATGCGTTGCTAGGCCTTATTCAAGTCTTATCTTCACGCTGTAAGCGCGACATACGAATTTTTGTCATTGTAGAGACGATTCGGGTGGCCCAGGAGACGCAGTCTCTTTGCAGGGAAAATATGAGGCAGAGTCACCATAGCATTCGATTGTGGATGTTATCCACACAGTACGATGTACAAGGAAAATAACATAGGGTGCGCGGCCAGCGCTCCCTATGGTAGTAGCCCCCGAGTGCCTATTCGAGTTGTAGACTCGAGTGGGGACTAAAAACTTTCTGCGACTGTTGTCATCTTTTGTTGCTTGTTTCAGTCGAATGTGCTTCCAGTGCTCCCTATGGGAGTAACCTGTAATTCACAATCGAATCGTTGATTCGAGTGATGGGTTTTTGTGAAATTTGTAAACCTGCATAAAAATTCTTTCAGGTGCGCGGCCAGCGCTGCTGTTAGGAGTAGCCCCCGAGTGCTTGGTTGAGTCGAAGACTCGAGCAAGAACTAATGTAGTCAAAATCTTCTTCTACTAGAATCGATGACAGTAGTGCTGACGATGTGATGACTTCAGTTGCCCGCGTGAGTGGCTTTGACGGGACGTGACAAGCAGTGGGTCTCACTTTCTAACTTTGATTTGAATGGGCGTGCGTAATCTTCTATTTTAACTGCGTCTCCTCGATTTCCGCGCGTAATGGCTGTAGTTGGGGACGGTTCGTGATTCACCTTCGCCACGTGTCGATGGCAATGTGCGCCACGCGTTCAGTAGGGTTTTTGCTGGCCGTTGGACGACATCCGCGAGGAGGTTAAGTAGCAATGCAGCTGCAGTAATTTTTCCTCATGTCTCTTCTTGTGCATGCCTCCTTTGCTATTGCTGCTCTTTCTGCTTCCTTGCGCGCTTCCTCTTCGTGGCACTAGACCAGTTCTGGGTTTTCCCTAGTTACTTCCTGTGCTCGCACCGCCATCGAAAGATGGGCAAGAAGAAAGGAGGCGCCACTGCTGGATCTACGACCACCATTGCCGCCACCAAGAATAACGGAGGTACCACTGTAGTGGGCACCAACACCGCCGCTGCTGCTAAGAAGAAAGGTGCGGGCACTCGTGCCACCAACGGCTCCTGGCGCGCATCTATCATCAAGTCCTCCGAGCTACACCTTCTTCGCCAAGATGGAGCTCTTCCGTTCGCGGAAGATGACTTGCGGGTGCCTGTTGATGAGGCAATCCCTCGTCCTCCTGCGGGTTTCTGAGTGATGTTCCTTGCGTTCATCATTCGAGGTCTCTCTCTTCCCCTGCATCCTTTTGTTGGGGTCTTCTTTGTTTCTATGGTCTCCAGCTGCACCAGCTGTCCCCAAATTCACTTCTCCACATCTCTTGCTTCATCACACTTTGCGAGTGCTGGCTCGGAATCGAGGCACACTTTGGTCTCTTCAAGAAGCTTTGTAAGCTCAAACGTCAGTCGGCGTCTGGTTCGGTAGTCTACGACGTATGAGGCTGTGGAATCCATGTCGACTCCTCTGCCATCTACTTCGACATCAAGCTCACCATGTCTATCAAAGGGTGGAGCGACAAGTGGTTCTACATCCGCGGCAAGAAGGCCGACGGAGAGCACTACGGACTCGCGCCCTTTGACCCCGTGGTGGCTTGTAAGAGGAGGTGTTCCTGGAAGAACGTCGTGATGCCTGGCGAGTCCGAGGAAATGGAGATGTTGTATCAGCATGTCTGTGACGTCAAAGGCCGCATAGGGAAATAAGAGGGTGGCGCCGCTCTTATTCGCACGTAGTTGCGCCACCGCATCCAGCCTCTGCATGCTAGAATCCACCCGATGTACCGCTGGGCTGGTGCGGGCCATGTCACTCGCATATCTGCGGAGGGCATTTCTGCGGGTGAGGTAGACAGGAGGTTGCGATTGGTGACCAAGTACACCGCCAAGGAGGATCTCCTAGGTATGGTAGACAGGAGGTTGCGACTGGTGCCTCCTTTCGACGCCAATAAACCTCCTCCTGAGGAAGAACTATGCTGTGAAGTAGTTTACTTTGTCGATTGCCTACCAAGTACTTGATATGTAGTGATGCATCTTCTGTTTGCAGGACTGCAGTGTGGCTGTCAGTTTGCCTCATCAGCCTAAAGGGATTATCCCTCACGAAGCGGAGGAGGAGGGCAAGTCGGGGTCTACAGTCCCCATGGAGGAAGAAGAGGAAGCCCCCGAGTCTGGTCATCGCGGAACTCGCAAGTGCTCCTACAGTGAAGATTCGGATGCGTCCTCGCCGATGACGCTGGAGGGTCCCTCTGCTGTCTCAGAGGAGCCATTCCCCGCCGTGCATGTGCGTGCCATGGCTCATCCCGCTCGGAAGAAGCTACGACTGCCGAAGGAGTCATCGGATAGCTCCTTTGACCTCGACAAATTCAGTTGGTGAATTTTAGTTTCCGCGAGTTCGTCTTGCTTTCTTTGAAGTTGCTTTTCTGAAGTGGTGCTGGACGTGTTTTGTAGTCAAGCGGCGTCGTCGTCTTTTGATGACGTCCAATTTGTGAAAGAGTCCGGAGTCGCAGACTCCAAGGCAAAGGAGGTGGCCGCACGGTCTCCTTCTCCTCTAGTGGCGGCCCACTCCGGCCCCAATTCTTCGAGTTCCCCACATGCTGGGGAGCACCAGATGGTTGCCCGGACGACTGCCCGACAAGCATCTTCGGAGTCCCTGGAGGAACATTTGAGTGTCTTTTTTACTGTTTAGTCAGTCGAATTTGTGCATTTTTGCTAACGCCGAGTCTTCATTTCTCTTGGTGTAGCTCATTGTGAAGGAATCTGCTCGCCTTGCGGAGAAAATCCTTGCTTTGGGTCGATAGCACGCCCTGCTGGACAATCGCCATCGTGCAGTCGAAGGTTTGCTTTTGACTTTGTCTCTGTCTTCGTGGAAATTTGTCAACTCAAGTGTTGTTATGCCTTGTGCTTTGTAGGTGAGCACAATGAACTTCTCCGTCGCGTTACATCCCTCGAGAAGGGGCTTGCCACGGCAGAGAAAAGGCGCGATGAGACAGTCGCAGCTCTGGAAGAGTCGCAGAAGCGTGAGGAAGACCTGTGCCCTTCCAATGCTGAAAGGGAGAAGTTGTTCGAAGAACAAATTTTTTCGATTGCCAAGGCTCTCTCAGGTAATTTCAGTTTGATTTGCATTGCTCCTTGTTTGATGTCATGTTGTTGTGGTGACACCTATGTAGGCAGATGCCGCCGACCTGAGCTTTGACGCCCAGTCCCTGCGTCGCGCGGATGCTTTGGCTGGCACCGTTGCCGCAGTCAAGGACCGCAGTGTTTCCCTTCAGGAGACGTTGGGGAAGGCCAAAGGTGTGCTCAGTCGCCTCCATGAGGACCTGACTCCCAAGGCCGGGCTAATCGACAATCTTGATGAACTGGTGGAGTCCTTCGGTAGAGGTATTCGCATTAAATTCAGGAACTCCCAACGGTTGTCAGCGCCACCATGGCACTCGTGATGGTGCAAGCCCATGGCATGGAGTTGGATCCCGCCGCGATCTCCGAGGCGATGCCTGTCGACACAGGAGGCCAGCAGGTAGTGTTTGCTCCTTTCGCTAGTATCTACGGTAAATACGGGCCTCAGCTTATCGAGACAGTCGCCAAATACTCTGAGAAGCAGCGACAAGCGAAGGCAGCGAAGACCGTGGCATCTAGGGCTACCACCAGCAAGTACATGGTGTCGGAGACTACCATGGATGCGATGAAGCCCCCGAAGTCCAAGACGAAGTCGAAGAAGCAGAATGCTCCCTAGTCGCCATGTGTAATAGTTGTAGCTAGCCTTTTGTCTGAACCATGCTTTTGTGGGGGGTGTTCCCTTGACATTTTATCAAATTTGAATGCAGTCCTCTATTTATCGATGTGTGATTAGTCTCATTTGCCTCTTGCTTGATTGTACCTAGGGTCCTTCGAGTGGTCCTCGTGATTCTCCTCCCACCAATGAAACCACGACGCAACCGTGTTCAAAGGTGGAGGAGTTGTCGTTGCTTTCGCGACTGCGCGACCGCATTAAGCAGTTGGAGCGTGAGTTTCCCAATGTCCACGGTAACATGGATGTGTGGAAGTCGAAAGCTGAGAAGGCCACCGCCCGCGAGAAGTATGTCTTTGGAGTAAGTGGCGCAATTGAATGAGCGGTTTAAATGTTAGCTCTCTGTCTTCTCATCTTATCTTTTAGTTAGTCGCGGCGATGCCTTGTCCTTACACTTTGTTGTTTGCTTGGTGTAGTTGTTAGCGCTCGTCATCTACAGGATAAGAAGGACCGGGTGGCCATTTGAATGAATAACCTGACCCAGGAGCAGCTATAGGCTAGTTGTATTTTTGGGTGGACCATGACCGTGCAGTCGCATTGGCGACCCTACAGGATCGTTCTTCTCGAGTGCTTCAATGCTTGAAGAAGGTGCAGTCGTGCCTCAAGCACATTTATCAGACGATGTTTCCGTTGGACGCCATCCCTTCAATCCTGTTGGCTCTTCTAGCGAAGTTTCAACATATAAGCACGGTACACAAGTGCGTGCGGCAGCAGCTGGTTGCTGGTGCCAAGGCTTCCCTGTCGATGGTGCGACTACGTCGGCCAGATGTGGACATAGCATCTGTTGCTGCTGGACCGCCGCCTCCGCCAGAAGGAATGACTTGGGACATGGTTCCCCATTATCAAGCGGTTGATCGGCTAGCAGAGGACATAGTCAATTTCTTCGAGGCGTAGACGGACGTTCTTCTTTTGCAGCAGTAGCGTGATTTGTATCCTACACATAATTGTTTAAGTGTTGTAAAGTTCATATGATTGTATTGGGTGTATTTAGTACACGTTGATATGTGAAGAGCTTGCTTGATAATTTCCGAGTGTATGGTACTCTGCAGTTCCTTTTCATTAGCTTGACATGTATTTATCTCAGCACCTTGCAAACCTGTCAGGTGCGTTGCAACTGGGTTGGTGTTTGTCAAGGGTTCGATTGGTAGTGTGTCAGCTACTCAGGATACTGTGATTTTGTTCAGAGAACGAAGGTGTAAAGGGTGGCGCAGCCCCCGAGTGATGAAATTGCAAGAAAAATAGAAAAGGACACAGAGTTTTGGGGCACTTAGCTTTATTTATTCGCAGAATAGTACGAGGTGAATGTGTGGCTAAGTATCCTGGCTGAATAGCCTTATTTGTAATATAAAAATGACTATGGGTAGAAACGACACAGCTGCACGGCGTTCCAGGGGTTGGAGTATGCGACTCCGCTCTTAAAATCATTAAGGCGATAGGCGCCACATGGGATTACTTCTGTAATCACATAAGGTCCTTCCCAAGGGGACTCGAGCTTGAGATGCCCTTGTTGCTTCAGTCGCAGGACTAGGTCTCCTTCGACGAAAGATCTAGGGCGTAGCCTTTTGCTGTGGTAGTTGCGGAGGCTCTGCTGGTAGATCGTTGATCTGTTGCTGCTATTCTGCGTGCCTCGTCGAGGAGGTCGACGGAGTCTTCGAGTGCTAGAGTTGACTCCTTCTCGCTGTATGCAACCACCTGTGGGGCTTTATAACGCACTTCTGCGGGTAGCACCGATTCAGCACCGTGCACCATGAAGAACGGAGTGTATCCCGTGGCACTGTTTGGAGTTGTGCGGAGGCTCCAAAGTACGGATTCAAGCTCGTCTGGCTAACATCCGGCGGCTTGTTCGAGTGGCCAGAGGAGTCGTTTCTTGATTTCACTGCAGACGAGGCCGTTGGCCTTTTCGACTTGACCGTTTGTCTGATGGTGAGCCACCGACGCGTAGCTTATGTTGATTCCCAGGTTCTCGCTGAATTCCTGGAACTCCTTAGAGGTGAAGTTCGTCCCATTGTCTGTGATGATGCTATGTGGAACTCCAAAGCGGTAGACAATGCACTCGAAGAACTTGACAGCGCTGGCTCCTGACTGATTCATCACCAGCGTGGCCTAGATCCACTTGGTGAATTTGTCAACCGCGACTAAGAGGTAGACATAACCTCCTCGCGAGGACTTTGGGAGCTTGCCGACCGTGTCGAGTCCCCATTGTGCGAAGGGCCAAGCCAATGGTATTGGCCTGAGTTCCACGCCAAGTGCGTGAGGTTTGTCCGTGAATCGCTGGCAAGCGTTGCAGTGTTGTACATTGTCCTTAGTGTCACACATGGCCGTGGGCCAGTAGAATCGAGCTCACAGAGCTTTGGCAACGAGGGCACGACTGCCAGCATGATGTCCGCAAGTGCCTTGATGTATGTCGAGCAGGACGGCCCTTCCGTCCTTGTTGGATACGCACCGTTGAAGTACCCATGTAATGTTGTGCTTGTACAGTTTGTCGTTCATGAGGGCGAATGCCTTGGATCGTCGTGCGATGTGTCGCGCATCAGGCGGGTCATCTGGCAGCCTCTTGCTAAGCAGATATGTGATGTACGGTTATGTCCATGATGGCTCGATCATCATGACCTCCATTGGGACTTCGAGTCCCGTGCCAAGCTCTATGTCATCGATTGTCATTGGCTCGTTTGGTGGCGTAGCCCCCGAGTCCGTTATTGTACTTGGTTTCTTCTATGGAGCCTTGGTCTTGATGGAGCGCTCGCATATGCGCTCGAGGAATAACCCAGGTGGTATGAGGGCGCAGGTGGAGCCGATGTTGGTGAGTATATCTGCCTCTTCGTTTCTTTCGTGACCGACGTGCCGCAGCTCGCAGCCGTCGAAGTCTCCCTCGAGTGTGTCATAGAGGTCGCGATAGGCAATCATGTTGTCACTCAGTGTGTCGCACTCGTGCATCGTTTGGTTGACCACCAGCTTGGAGTCGCCGTAGATAATTAGCCTCTTGGCGCCGCAGGCTTTCGCCATCCACATCCCTTGGATTAAGGCCTCATACTCGGCTTCGTTATTGGAGGTAGTGAACTGCATTCGCAGAATATATTTCATCTTGTCTCATTGGGGTGATGTCAGTATGACACCTGCGTCGGCTCCGTCCTTTCACTTGGACCCGTCGAAGTGCATTGTCCAGAGATATGACATATCTGGTTTGTCGGGGAGTTGGTTCTCCATCCAATGCACGAGGAAGTTCGGGAGAACTTGTGACTTTATCACGTCGCGCTTCTCGTATGTGATGTCGCGTGGCGACAGCTCTATGCCCCAGAGTGCGACTCGTCCAGTGGCGTCAGGATTATTGAGTATATGCCTGAGTGGCGCGTCATTTACCACCACGATTGAGTGCTCCTAGAAGTAGTGGCACAGTCGCCTGGCTATCACGAAGACGCCATACGCCAGCTTCTGGCAGTGCGGGTACTGCTACTTTCTTGGCGTGAGCACCTCGGTGAGGTAGTATACTAGGTGCTGTATCCCGTGGACTTTCTTATCTTCGGCTTGTTCCACCACGAGCACCATGCTGACCACCTGGTTGGTGGCAGAGATGTAGAGCAATAGTGGTTCCTTTTCGCGAGGCGTCTCTAGTACTGGTGAGGTGGATAGCAGACGCTTGAGGTCTTCGAATGCTTCTTGCGCCTCGTCTGTCCACTCGAACTAGTCAGCTTTCTAGAGTAGTTGGTAGAAGGGCAGCGCCTTTTTTCCCATTCAACTGATGAATCGATTGAACTCCACGATTCGCCCAGCCAACTGTTAGACGCCTTTTACGTTCTTCGGCTTCTCCATGCCCAGTATGGCTTTTATTTTCTTCGGGTTTGCCTCGATCCCCCTCGCAGAGATGAGATACCCGAGTAGTTGCCCAGATGCTACGCCGAAGGTGCATTTGTCCGGATTGAGCTTGATCCGGTAGCGTTCAAGGTTAGCGAAGGTCTCGCAGATGTCGTCGATTAACGTGGCCTCCTCCTTGGTTTTGATGACGATGTCATCAACGTAGACTTGGATATTGCGACCAAGTTGGTTGTTGAGGCAAACCTGCATGCACCGCCGATAGGTGGCTCCTGCGTTTTTTAGCCCAAAAGGCATCGTGTTGTAGTAGAACACGCCGAAGGGCGTTGTAAATACCGTTTTCTCCTGGTCTTCCTCCTTCATTCGAATCTGATTGTAGCCTGAGTAGGCGTCGAGGAAGTAGAGGTGCTCGCACCCCGCAATGGATTCGATTATTTGATTGATCTGTGGCAATGGGAAGTGATCCTTTGGGTAGTGCTTATTCGAGGAGGTGAAGTCCATGCACATCCGCAGGATATCCGTGTCTTTTTTAGGCACAAGCACTGTGTTAGCGAGCCAGATGCTTTCCTTGATCTCACGTATGAAATTTACATCGAGGGGTCTGTTGATCTCCATACCGGCTGCTTTTGCTCTTGGTTCAGACAGTTACCGTATTGTCTGCTTGACTGGCGTTGCGTCTAGGTTCACGTTAAGTGAGTGCTCCGCGAATTCCCTGGGAACCCCTGGCATGTCCGCTGGACACCAGGCGAAGATTTCCCAGTGCTCACGGAGGAATTCGACGAGTGCGAGTTCCTATGCAGAACTCAAGTTGTTGGCCATGAGGGTCGTCTTAGTCGGATTCGTTGGGTGGACCTGGACTTTCTTTGTGTGTATCGACGAGTCGAAGGACAGGTCGGGTGAACTTGGCCTACTTGGGGGAGGTAGACTGTTGTCTGTCGACTCCTTTAGTTTTGCAAGTTCCTCTTGCATGCCAAAGGACTGGGATATTTTGTTGAATTCCCTATCGTAGTTGTCAGACCTATCGAATCTTTCGTTGATTGTGATGACGCCATTTGATCCTGGCATCTTCATCTGCAGATAGGCGTAGTGTGGCACCGCCATCAACCTCGCGAACGCGACACGTCCGAGGATGCAGTGGTACTGTGAAGGCTAGTTGATGACTTCAAAGTCGATGTGCGTGCGGCAAAAAAATTGCAGCATGCCGAATATGACGTCAAGGTTAATTTTTCCCAGGGGGTATACGCCCTTCCCTGGGATGACGTCGTGGAACGTCGTGTTTGAGACTTGCAAGCATGTCAAAGGGATCCTCATCGCCCGCAAGGTACTTGCGAACAAGAGGTTGATGCCGCTCCCGCCGTCCATGAAGATGTGACTCATGTCGAAGCCCCTGATCTGCGCCTCGAGTACGAGGGGACAGTGGCCTGCGCGAGGAACTTGGCGCGGGTGGTCACACTTGTCAAAAGTGATGCAGGATTCACTTCCACTGAGGTACTCAGTGGTGGAAGGTGGAGAGTTTATCACCAAATTGATTTTGGCGAGCGATTGCCTTCTGCATTCGATTGGAGGGGCACCCTTTTTGGATCATCCCCATGTTTCCCACGGCTCACGGGTATGGCTCACCTCCATGATGCTTGACTGGCGCAGCCGCGGGTGGTGGTGGTCCGGGCAGTGGTGGAGGAGCTCCATGTGCCACAGTGCCAAGAGCGGCTCCGTAGCCCCGGTTGAATGCGTCGCGATTCATCTGAGCCAGGCCTTCGTGGAGCTTGAGGAACTCGCGATAGTATTTTAGGAGGTGGCTCGACTTTTTCTTCCCATCATGCTTGTCGATGTAGAAGTGCACGTTGCATGGTCCGGACAGTTTGTCCTGGATAGATGTTACGGGCGCCTCTTCGCGAGTGCGGCGCTGCCATACCTGCGTGGTTTTCACACTATCGCGGTAGCCACCGTTGCGATATCTGTTGTTGCAGTTGTCGTCGCGTTTGTTGGCGTAGCCGGCTGCGACCATATTGACTTCGTCGTTGTCCTCGTAGACGCGCATTCAACGTTTTCCTCGGCGGTCGCGTCGGCGCCCAAGGTCGTCGTCATCGTCGGAGTAGGTGCGGTTTTTTACCGAATCTTCTCCGTCCGCCCACCGATTCGCGATTTCCATCAGGTGGTCGATTGTTTTGGGCTGCGAGCGGCCCAGCTCCCCCTGAGCTCTATACAACGAACGCCGCCGTTGAACGTGTCGATTGCGTGGTCCACCGAGATGTTTTCTGCGGAGTTCTTGATGATGGACCATCTCTGAATGTACGAGCGCAGCCACTCGCCATACCTTTGTTGGGAGCCTCTCAGTTCTTTGATTGATGCGGGCCTTTTATAAGTACCCTTGAAGTTGTGCACGAAGCTATAGACTATCTCTTCCCAACTGCGAATGGATCCTCGTGGGAGGTTATTGAACCATGCACGAGCGGCGCCCTCCAGCTGTAGCTGCAGGCATTGCATGGCCATGCTTTGATTCCCGCCGTGCATACTGACGGAGGAGATGCCACTACTAGAGAAAAGCCTATAGGAGACATGCACATTAGAGGCGCATTTATACTATATGCGCCTCTGATAAGATAGGAGAGGCGCACCAGCCAGTCATGCGCCTCTAGTAATTCAATAGGCGAGGCGCATATCTAAAGGATGCGCCTCCTCTAGCATCTGTACGGACAAAATCTGGCACCCCCATCTTATGTGAGGCGCACCAACCAAACATGCACCTCTAGTACTTAAATAGGTGAGGCACATATGTGACATATGCGCCTCGCATATCTTGGTTGGGCCTGGGTGGAGATCGGTGGTCCAATATGCGAGGCGCATATAGTAACATGCGCCTGCGATACATACAATAGGCGAGGCGCATTAGGGAACGTGCCCCTCAATTAACTCCTGCGAGCCCAGGTGGCCGCATAGGCGAGGCGCATGTTGGCATGTGCGCCTCAGATAGTTCAGACTATAGGAGGCGCATTTACTGCAATATGCGCCTCGGATAACCTGGCTCACTTTTTTGCACCTTTTTGGCACATGCACCCCACTCACTTGCCTCACTTCTTCCTCTCCACCAAAAGACAGATTTGGTCGCCCCCTCCTTCTCCCCACCTCATTTCCCACATTGATTCACCATAGAATCTTGCTCAATCTCCATTGGTAGACACTCATATGTAAGTGAAGTCTCTTTCTCCTCTAGATCTACAACATGTCCCTTTACTTCTCCGTCTCTCTTGCGCAAGTTGTCGTTGGAGGAAGCGTGAAGGCGCTTCTTGTATGCTCATGTGCATTGTCGGCGACACCGTGACTATATGATTGTGTTGGGGTGCATGCTTCTTTTTGTGCAGGGATTTCATTTGAGATGCCAATGTTTTGCCGGAGTGTCGGTTAATTTCTTTTTCGGCAAATTTTTGGCACTTGCGGATGTCCTCTTTTTAGGGGAGGTCATGCCGAATTTTTCGGGCGATCCAGATGTCCATATATGCTCTAATTATTCTCTTGCTCTTTGTACCACGCATAGGCGACCATGGGCTGACCACTGATTCGCAAAGCCCTCATGGATCGGTGGATGAGATGCGTGAGGACCGATATGGCACACGCAAACAAGACGGAGATAAGATGTCCATGTGGCGACTTCAAGCTGATGTATCTGATAAGGCACGATTCCAGAATGCTAGAGTCGCACCTACTCCGACGTAGTTTCATGGATGGCTACACTCGGTGGATACGTGATGACGAAGATGATGAGGATGTCAATAATGGTGAAGATCAAGATGCCGGTCATGATCACGAAGATCAAGGCACCGATGGCGGGGCAGGTGATGATCATGAAGATCAGGGTGGCGCCGGGCATTAACACGAAGATGATCAAGGTGGCGCCGGGCATGAACACGAAGATCAAGGTGTCCACCATGATTCGAGTTGGCTACAAGACCCTCATGTCCAGGATCTGCTTCTCAAAGAGAGGAGTAACGCCAGAGCCTTCGCTAGAGAGAAGATGGAGCAAATGAAGAAAGACACGGTCACTCCATTGTTTGATGGATGCAACGACGGGGATACCCGTCTGAATGTAACCCTCAAGGCTCTGGAGATGAAGGCGAAACACAAAATGACCGACGAATGCTTCGAGGACAACATTGCATTCTAGCACGATATTCTTCCCAAGAAGGGGAACACATGTCCGACTAGTATCGCTGAGGCCAAGAAAGTCGTGTGCCCTCTCAATCTATCGCACGTGAAATACCATGTCTTCATAAATGATTGCATCATCTACCAGGGCGAGGACGCGGAGAAGACCACGTGTCCGGTGTGCAAGACCTCTCTATACAAGAGAGGGACCAAGAAAGCTCCTAAAAAGGTGGTGTGGTACTTTCCTCTAACTCCTCGTCTGCAGTGGTATTTCGTGGACCCTAAGGAAGCAGAGCTCATGCACTAGCACGCGGAAAGAAAGAGGCCGGAAGACAATGATCGAGAGAAGGAGGAAATGCTGAGGCACCCTTCAGATGCTTGACAGTGGAAGGCGTTGGACCTCAAATATTACCAACATTTCGGGAAAGAGTCAAGGAACCTCAGGCTAGGCGTGAGCACCGACGGACTCAATCCGTTCGGAAGCCAGAGCAACACACATAGCACCTGGCCCGTGTTTGTATGGATCTACAACCTCCCCCTGGTTGTGCATGAAGAAGAAGTACGTAACCATGAGTATGCTAGTTCAAGGGCCAAAACAACCCGGTACAGACATCAATCTGTATCTCAAGTTGTTGAAAGAGGAGCTGGCCACATTATGGGAAGAAGGAACCCATACGTGGGACGCCTCAAGACAAGAATACTTTGACATGAGAGCGGCGGTGATCACGACGGTGCAAGACTATCCCGGTTACGGATACTTCTCGGGGCAGGTGGTCCAAGGATTCTATGGGTGCATTAGGTGCAAAGATAATACAACGTACTGCCAGCTACAGAAATATCCCGGGTCTAGGAAAACCGTGTTCCTTGGGGCTCGGAGGTGGCTTCCCAAGAATCACGCCTGGAGAAAGCTAGGAGATCTGTTTGATGGGGCGGTCGAGCTCCGAGCAATCCTAGACCAAAGGAGCGGTGCGCAAATCTACGAGCTGTTGAATAACTGGAAGGAATGCCCTGCACCGGGAAAGACCCATAAGAAGCCAGAGCCGTTGTTGAAGGTATGGAAGGCGATGTCTATTTTCTGGGACTTGCCATATTGGCAGATCCTCCGCATGCCTCATAGTGTCGATCTCATGCATATCACAAAGAACATGGGTGAGAGTCTTTTTGCCACCCTCCTTAACACCAACAACACCAAAGATGGGCCGAAGGCAAGGAACGACTAGAAGCATATGGGCATCAGGGATGAACTTCAACCACCACCTAGAGATGACGACGAGGAGGACGAGGAGGAGGAGATGGAAACACAGAATAGCCATCGTTGCAAGGGCAAAAAGCAGGCCAAGAAGGGTGAGGTCAAGCTCAAGGCCTCGTGCTTCACTCTGAGTAAGAAGGAGGCCATGCAGTTTATGAAGTGCATCCTCGGAGTCAAATTTCTGAATGGCTACGCAGGGAAGATATAAGAGGATGGCTAGATGAGGCGAAGCAACGCTTCAGCGGATGAAGTCTCATGATGTCGCCGTGCTGATGACGCAGGTACTCCCGATCGTGATCCGAGGTATAATGGACAAGCACGTCCGTGAAATGTTGTTTGGCCTCTGTAACTTTTTCGATGTCATCTCTCGAAAGTCGATAGGCATTAAGAAGCTCACGAGACTACAGGACGAGATCGTGGTGATACTATGTGAGCTCAAAATCTACCCCCCCCTGCATTCTTTGACGTCATGCTTCATCTGCTTCTCCATGTCGTGGAGGATATCGTCCAGCTCGGTCCTCCGTTTCTGCGAAGCATGATGCCGTTTGAAAGGCTCAATGGACACATCAAAGGATACATTAAGAACAGGTCCCGTCCAGATGGAAGCATAGCAAACGGCTTCCTGGCCGAAGAGTACATCTCTTTCTTCTCAAACTTTCTACAAACCGAGACCCTCTTGGTCTGCCATTCAACAAGCACCTCGGGAGGCTCGCTGGATGCGGTCACCCGAGGGTCGGCGCCCAAAGCATGTCGACATCGAGGGCAAAACCAAGGACTTTGAAAGAGAAAACCTGGTCACGCTACAGCACCTATAGGTGGTCGATCCATACATATATGAGCACAAAGAGTTTATTAGAAGAATTACGCTGGCTAGGGGCACCAGTACTCGGAGGAAGATGTTATCAAGGAGCACAACTCCGGTTTCACGCAGTGGTTTAGGGAGAAGGTCATTGCTAATCCACCACAGGGCGAGTACTCGGAGGAAGATATACTCATATTCTCCTTCTCATGGGGCACCTCGCACAACCTGATGACCTATCAGGCATACGATATCAACGGATACACGTTCTATACAGAGGAAAGTACAATAACTACGATTACCAGAACTTAGGGGTTACGGGATATGCTACACCGGCAACATCCCGGAAAGATACTAGGAAGGATCGAGGATATTTGGGAGCTCGACTACGTTACGGAGAAGGTGCCGATGTTCCTTGTCAGGTGGGCCAAGAGGGTCGAGAAAGAAGGCTAATATTTCACCACCATGGTTATATCATCAAAGACCACCAGCGCGAACGCACCCGCGAGAAATGAGCCTTGGGTTCTAGCTAGCAAGGTCGACCAATGCTGGTACATCACAGACCCGTCAAAGCCTAGCCAGGTTGTCGTCAAGAGAGGCAAAAGGAACATCATCGGAATGGATGGAGTCGCCAACGAGCAAGACTTTGACCAGAACGGTGACGCGAAGATGGAAGACGGATACAGCAACCAAGCACCGTACACCACAAACCTACCTAAGGAAGGACGACTCCCGTTCAAAAGAAGTAGTGAAGACGTCCCGGACGTAACCTATGCAACCGCGACAAAGAAGGGCAAGAAGACAACCATTGTCAAGAAACGCTAGCGCGCTCCGACCATTGTCAAGAACCGTCGTGTGTGTGTGGCATACTATTATGTATCGAAACATTCCTAATTATCATTTTTTGTATTTTATAAAATTGCATTGAGAATATTATGTATCGACAAGACACATTCATAATAATCACTTTTGTTTTTTTGGCAATATTTGAATTTCTAAAATATTTGCAATATATTTTATAGTTTATATTGTGTTTGGACAATATTTTTACATAAAAATGGCCTTTAAAAACATTTTACAAAAATATGTTGCCCCTAGGATTTGAAACTGGGTGGCTAGGGTTTAGAACAGGACAACGGTCGATACAAGTGGGCTAGTTTGTGTTAGTTGACAGATAACAACGCAGCGCGCTAGTTGACTACAAGTGAAGAATAGCCGAGGCGCATATGGCCAGTATGCGCCTCGCGTAAACTTATGCGAGGTGCATTTTCAAATATGCGCCTCACATAAGCTGGTACCTATCACTTTTTCTCTGGATCAAGTCGATCGACTAAGTCGATCTGTGTACTACTCTGCAACCTCTCACGCCACTATCCGCTTCCTGCCGTCGTCCGCTTCCTGCCACGGTCCGCACCCACAACAGCCCGCCATCCGCGCCCGCAGCAGCCCGCCGTCCACCGTTGTCGAGGTGATCCCCGACCCCCTTCCCCTCTCCCTCTCCTTCCGCCTACCCCTCTTCCCTCTCTCTGACATCTCGGCTACCAGCCACAAGGAGGAGGAGCCCGCCCACCCCGTGGAAGACGAGCCTACCACCGCCCCGTGCTCGAAGACCTGCTGCCCGCGACATGCCCACGACGTGGAGGAGGAGCCCGCCGCCCGTGACTTGCACTACTGCTGCCCGAAGACATGTTGCCCGTGCTCGAAGAACTGCTGCCCGCCGGCCACCTCGTCTGCAACCTCACCTTCGTCCTCGTCGAGCACCCCAAGGTGAGCGGCGCTCCCCCTCTTCCTTCCCCCTGTAGATAGATAGGTTCACACGGCTACTCTAACTAGCTTTATTGTGATTGTGATGATCTACTAGTAATCTTGATTTAGTTCTAGTTCGTGTGTGCAATTAAGTTGCAGAGTACAAGAGTATGATGTGTTGCCATGCTAGTTGGATGATTCTTATTGCTTCCTAGTAGTTCTAGGTCTCCTAGAGTAGAGAAGGCTACTGCTGTAATTTTTAGATATATAATTACCTTTGTTACATGATTTTCTTAGCATACAAGTTTGGTATTTCTAGTTAGGATCTAGCTATAATTGCATATACAACTAAATGCTCTACCTATTTAATCCATAGAAACACATAGTGTAGAATTAAAAGGTACACACACAAATTTCAGAAAGCAATTGCGTATGTGATGTGCAAATGTATCATTAATCTTGCATGAATAGATGCAATGAAGATATATATGTATATAAACTCATTGGGCATTTATAGTAGAGATAGTTTAATTGATGTGTGCTTGCTGGTTATTCATAGTTTTGCTTATAATTAATCTCAAGATGATCTTATAGTCATTCTAGCATACTAGAGTGTATAGCTGGTTTCATATTTATAATGGTTTGACATGTAATGTTGTTATCTGAATACATTCAGACATACCCATTCTAAATCCTAGGAAGAAAGGATTTAAATACTAATGTGTACTTAGAGAGGATTTTCTTGATTCTTGTTAGTGGATTTGTAGACATGTATTTACTGCTGGCTCAAAATAACTTGTTGCTAGGTTGACTTTGCTGAATTCAGTTGTGAGACATGAATGATGAACTGAACCTTTGGTTTAGTGATGGTCTTGGTACTATAAGCTTACATAAACATCCATGTGCTTGAGCTTAGTTGCAGCTCATCTAGATCAAGTACTTGCTATATGGTACCATTTGTATTCTCATATGCTTACCTAATTAATATCTATCTACTTGTATAGTAGATACCCATGATTTAATGATATCTAGCTAGCTTAATTGGAGAAATGATTAGAGGTAGCTTTGAGATTACCCAAAATTGTTTTATGCGCAGTTGGATGCTTCTCTGGTTTAGCCAAGATCTATGGCTGCTTCTAGCATATCTTCCACTGTGATGCCTCCATCTGGAGTGTACAAAGTGGTAGATATTCTTTGGTAGTTAGCCATTGGGATTCACTTTCTAGGGAACTTCTAATTGGCTGCCAAGGATGCTAAGACTGAGGCCAAACATTGTATAAGAACATATGCTAGAGTGTGGCTTCCAAATTCTCCATGATGTTAAAATAAAACAGTGCACATGCAAATAAAATAAATATTGAGCTTCTGTTCCTTTTTGTTATTGAGCTTTTGTTTCTTTTTTGTGAATGAGCTTCTGTTGCAAATCCTATAAGCTTTAGACCTGCTAGTATAGTGTAAATTTTATTCCTTTATTTTTTAGTTTGTGCATGTGCAGAGAAGGTCATAAAAGCTTACCTTTGTATAGCGAATCATATATGTGGTGTATGTTGTCCAGATTTCTTGTATGCTCCTGGAAGAAAGTTGTGTATGGTTGTGTTTGTGTATGCTGGTAGCAAAATGGCTCTATTTGCGCCTATTTAGACTTTTTTGTGCAGGTTTTTCTTTTTTAGTTGCCAATGTTTCACTGGAATGTTGATTCCTTTCCGTTCGATGAATTTCTGGCACTCCTAGACATATAAAATTAGCAAAGGTTATGCCGAAATTTTCTGTGAATTTTTGTGCTTATTAGTTCCATTTATTTGTGTGTTTAGAAATGTCAGCGGAGCAGGGCGCTTCTAGAAAGAAGTCCTTTTGGGAGCAGCAGGCGGAGATGGAATCCCAAGAGGACCCGGAAGTCCTTCCGCAGGACGACGAGATGGAGGCGGACGAGGATATGTCGTCGGGCGATGAGGAGATGGGGGACACGGATGGCAACGCCACTACCACTAATGGCGGTGGTGAAGCTACTACGGACGGTGGTAGCACATCAAAGAAGGCCCGGAAGGAGCATGCCCCGATCGTGGTCGACATCAAAAGGTCCAGCATCACAAGCATGAACGATGAAGGTGCGCCTTTAGAGCCGGTCGAGTTTGTCGCGGGTTACTCAAACCAGCTCGTGGCAATCCTCCGGAACACCGTCATGATTAACACGGAGAACCTGAAGGCCGAAGAGAACAGGGGTTTCCACATCCAGCTCTTCCGGAAGCTACACGCAAGATACACGCTCCTAGGTGATGAGGAACACAAGTACGATAACGACAATCTCAAAGGGAATCCGGTGAACAATTATGCCCTCAAGAAGATGACCAAGGCCTTGTTGAATTGGAAGGTCCGGGTGAAGAAGCTGATTTTCGAGGACGAGCTAAGTTATTCGGAGGTCATCAAGAGGGAGCCTCTGGTCAGGGAAGAACACTTCAAGGTGTTCAAGGCCAGATGTGAATCCGTCATGGGCAAGGCCAAGGGTCAGTACTTCAAGGAGTTGTACGAGAAGAACATTGGTACCCACCATCTCCGCTCGGGCGGTTATAGAGTTGTGATTCCCAAATGGGAGAAGGAGGACGCCGACGCTCGTGCAAAGGGGTTGACACCTCCCTTTGACGACATAAAAGAGTTGTAGGAAAAGCACTTTGTCAAGGCCCGGTTTGCCAAGCCGAAAGGGAGTTCTGATTATTCCTCGGAGCCCGTCGGCCCATTCACTACGAAGGTGACGGACTTCATGAGAAAATATGTAAGTAGTTTGCATGCAAGTTGATTAATTGCGTTCACGATTAATCAATGAAGTCCAGTTTTCTTATCAAATGCTTCGTGTTCCTTGTGCGTAGGACGAGGAGTGTAGGAACTCTCAAAAAAAGGACGAGGAGTGTATGAGCTCCTCATCCTAGGTGTCGGCACCTGTCGCCAAGTGGGACACCACTTTTAACAGGGCGCTGAACCGGACCAAGAATGTCGAGCCCCTGGCGGCCCCATCGTCAGCTGCTCGTGTGGTCGACTTTGGCGGCATAACATGGTCCGAGTACTATGGCACCACGGAGCGGAAGGGCGGGAAGGCCGAAAGCGCCGAGGTAAGACACCTAAGGGAACAGGTGGAAGAATTTCCCAATATAGTCCAAGATGTCGTGAACCAAGCTGTGTCGGCTGTCGGCTGTGAACCACACCGATGACTTGATCTTTGTTTTACTGACGCCCGGCCTACATGTCTTTCGCAGGGAGACACTCCTTGCAATCTAATGCACTGGGTGGGTGGCCAGTTAAAGGATGTTGCCAAGGGTACTATCGTTCAACCAAAGAACTGGAAAATTCACAATGTCACAATGCCACCTGACATGATGAGGGTCAGATATAGTATGGTGCTTCCGGGCTACGAGCAAGCGGAACCTCCCTCTCAACCACAAGGATGGGATGATGAGGAGACGGCAGCGGTCCTCAATACCGGCTTCGGCTACTTGTACCTATGGACGAAGAGCCAGATCCGTTTGGGGATGGAGGACCAGCTCAACATCACCCCAGAGGCAGCACAGCTAGCACATGATGAAGACTTCGAGATGGTAGACTTGGAAAACATGGCACATGATCCTTATGATGATGATGGAGAAATTGATCCGAACTTCGGCGACCAGTTCGTTAACACAAGGTTTTCTGATAGGTATGAGCTGGGACCATCAGGCACACATCAAGTTGCCGATACCCAACCAGCACCAGTGAAACCCCCTTGCCAGGTGCGTCTCTTCCCAACTACTCAGGAGACGGCGCCACCCGCCCCTTTCACCGAGCCTCCAAGGCCAGCAGTTCCTTTGATCAGCCCCAGCACCCTTCATAAGGTGATCGGTGAGGTGAATGCGGTGGCCGACGCCCCAAAGGGCAGGAAGCATGGTCGCAAAAGGAAGCCTAAGGGTGACCGGAGCAAGGGTCCAAATCTTGTTCACCGGGCTTAGGATGGCCCTGCGGGGCAAGCCATGAATCAGCAGCACATGGCAGGTGCACCGATGATGTGTAACTCGTTGCTCAAGGTCGCAGGCTCTCAAATGCGCAATCTTCATTATAGCGGTCTCATAATTGAGGAGCGCCGCATTCACGAGAACGATCCGTCGTACCTCGTTTTCAAGGATAAGGTGCCTTATGTGCCATGCTTCGTCAGTGTACCCCCCAGGGATATCTTCTACCTGCGGAATTCTGACATCTTCAACATGTTGAACGGGTTCCGGTTGCACAATACCTTGGTCCGGCTATTCACCCTCAATATGGCCATGAAGATCACCAGAGACAAGATCCCGGGAATCCAGATAGTGGATCCCTACTTCATGTGGGATGTTGTCTTGAAAGATGCCGAGGACATAGCGCTGGCGACCGACTACCTCTCAACCTTCCTGCAAACATACTCGAGCAAGGATGTGATTCTCCTTCCCTACCATCCCATCACAGAGGATGATCAGACAGGCTGTGTTCTCATATGCTTGAATTTGAAACACTCAATAGCCGTCTACCTCGACTCAAATAGTGCAATCCCGAAAAACTACCCCAATATCAAGAACATTCTTGATGGTGCTCTCACCGGCTATGTCGCAGCAGGAGGCGTTAAACCGACAACGCCATATGTGAAGTTCGGCGCGCACATGTTCTGCCACAACACCAAGTTCGCCTGCGTCAAGCAGCCGTCTGGCAATAGGAACGATGTCGTCTATGCCATTTACCACATGAAGGCGTTCTTCAATGACATGGAGAGAAAAACACTGCCATCTGACCTCGCGAAGTGGGCTGAAAGGCTTGCAACAATACATGATCACAACCTCAGGCGGCACATCTTTGACATCCAGGAGGAGATCGCGACAATCATGCACCAGGAAGTCATGAAATCCAGGAGCACCTTCTACGGCGGCCATACACCGCCCAACAGGGAGATAGACAAACGCTTAGCGCAGCAGGGTGACCGCGGGATGTTCATGCAGATGGCAAAAACTTGCTTGGGCTTCATCAATGCCCCCCTAAAGCCGACTCAACATCCAAAGAAGTCTTGATGATTGCATTGCCTGGGTAGCTAGCTATTAGTTCCGAACTCGTGTTGTAACCTCTTATCACTATGTTAAACTTTCCTATCAAAACCTCTAGAGTATGTTTCGTCAACCATTGAACTTGATTGTGAGCGACACTAGCTAGTTATTTGTGTTATGAACTATTTTAAGTGCTTGTTGCTTTTCATTCGTTATTGCCGCCCTACTTCTTGTGGTTTTCTTTCTTTGTCTTTCTTCGAAATGTTGATGATTAAAATGTGTTGTGGTGTCATGTGTGTGACCATGTCGTTGCTGGATTTGGTGTGCCAAGTAGACTAGAGGTTTGTCCATATACTCTACTTGCCGCACCAGATCCATTAGCGGCATTGTCATTTTCCGTGCCCAACCTAAGTATGAGGCAACTATTTCATCTCATAGCCCCAAAGTCGAAAGAGGACAGATATTTTCGAGATTCATATACATAGAACATAATATGTCTAATGGCAAGCCAAGGAAAGGATTTTAGGTCCATGGCAACGACTCCTTTCGACACACCAAACTCGAAATGAGTCATTGTCGTGGAGACCGAATCCTTTCCTTGGTTTGACATTAGACATAACATGCCCATGCTATATGAATCGTGGAAGTATTTCTCTTCTTTTGTCTTTGGCGATACGAATAGGTTCAATAGCGTGAATTAAATGTAGTTTCAAATATCTCATTGTAGCCCCAAAGTCGAAAGGAAGAAAAACATTACTTCACTATTCGTATAGCACTAGCGATATTGTTATATGAACCATGGAATGATTTCTTTCCTTTCATCTTTGGCGATATAATGAAATGATAAACTATTTCATCTCGTAGCCCCAAAGTCAAAAGAGGACAGATATTTTTGAGATTCATATACATAAGAAATAAAATGTCGAGTCGCAAGCCAAGGAAAGGGTTCTGGATCCACAACAACGACTCCTTTAGACACACCAAACTCGAAATGAGTCATTGCCGTGGAGACCGAATCCTTTCCTTGCTTTGCCACTCGACATAACATGCCCATGCTATATGAATCGTGGAAATATTTCTCTTCTTTTGTCTTTGGCGATACGAATAGATTAGATAGCATGAATTAAATGAAATGGTGAAGTATTTATTTTCAAATATCTCATTGTAGCCCTGAAGTTGAAAGCAAAGAAATTGCTTCACTATTCGTAAAACATTGGTGACATTGTTATATGAATCGTGGAATGATTTCTTTCCTTTCGTCTTTGGAGTTATAATGAACTGATAAACTATTTCATCTCGTAGCCCCAAATTCGGAAGAGGACAAATATTTTTGAGATTCATATACATAAGACATAATATGTTTAGCGGCAAGCCAAGGAAAGGATTCTGGGTCCACGACAATGACTCCTTTAGACACACCAAACTCGAAATGAGTCATTGTCGTGGAGACCAAATCCTTTCCTTGGTTTGCCGCTAGACATATCATGCCCATGCTATATGAATCGTGGAATTTTTTCTCTTCTTTTGTCTTTGGCGATACGAATATATTAGATAGCGTGAATTAAATGAAATGGTGAATTATGTAGTTTCAAATATCTCATTGTAGCCCCAAAGTCGAAAGGAAAGGCATTATTTCACTATTCGTATAGCATTGGCGACATTGTTATATGAATCGTGGAATGATTTATTTCCTTTCGGCGATACAATGGAATGATAAACTATTTCATCTCGTAGCCCCAAAGTCGAAAGAGGACAAATATTTTCGAGATTCATATACATAAGACATAATATGTTAAGTGGCAAACCAAGGAAAGGGTTCTGGGTCCACGACAACGACTCCTTTAGACACACCAAACTCGAAATGAGTCGTTGCCATGGAGACCGAATCCTTTCTTGCTTTGCCACTTGACATATCATGCCCATGCTATATGAATCGTGGAAGTATTTATCTTCTTTTGTCTTTGGCGATACGAATAGTATGAGGCACGAATCCAAGTCATTCTTGGTTTGCTTTTTTTGGTATTTCTTCGAAATGCTGATGATTAGAACATGTTGTGGCGTCATGTGTATGACTATGTCGCTGTTTGATCTCATGTGCTAAGTAGACTAGTAATTTGGGCATATACTCTACTTGCTGCACAAGATCAAACAGCAAGCATTTTTATTTCCATGCCCAACCTAAGTATGATGCACTAATGCAAGTCATTCTTGGTTTGCTTTTTTTGGTCTTTCTTTGAAATGACGGTGATTAGAACATGTTGTGGCATCATGTCTATGACTATGCCGCTGTTTGATCTCGTGTGCCAAGTAGACTAGTAATTTGGGCATATACTCTACTTGACGCACGAGATCAAACAGCGAGAATTGTTATTTCCATGCCCAACCTAAGTATGAGGCACTATTGCAAGTCATTCTTGGTTTGCTTTTTTTGTCTTTCTTCAAAATGCCGATGATTAGAACATGATTTCTTACATCTTGTTGCACCCATATATATATGCATGCTCTTATCTTGTGAACTGCTATTGCTTTGCACTAACATAGATAATATCATCTATCTTATGTATAGGATATGGCAAAGAAGTGCTATGTCATGTACGCTGGCAAGGTTCGAGGTGTGTATGAGGAGTGGGAAGACTGCCAGAAGCAAGTGAACGAATTCTCGGGAAATAGCTACAAAGGCTACAAGACTAGAGAGGTGGCGGAAGAGAAGTGGAGGAGGCATGTGAGGAAGAAGTGTAGGTACTTCCTCGTGATCACAACCTTGTTGCTCTTCATGGTAGGTTATGTGCTCTACTTGATCTAGATAGAGCTCCGTCATCGGAGTTGTAATGTGATTGTGAACTTGTACTCGGAGGTGTGAACTTGTGGCACAAACACTTGGTGTTGTGTGAAAACTTGGCACTTGTTGATGTATGAACGCGTATGTCGCAATTCATGTGTAATGTACTTCTATTCATGCTGGTTCTGTTATGCTTTTTCCAATTGCAAGTTTCTTGAAAATTATGTGTTGTTTATACTGTATTCTGGACTGTATTGTATATTTGAATACCTGTAAACTGTAATTTGAAAATTGCTGTAAAACTTGAATTTCGAAAATATACCCGAGGCGCATATGGGAAGTATATGAGGCGCATATTGGGTACTACCCGAGGCGCATACCACCACATATGTGAGGCGCATATCACATGCGCCTCCTATACTTCATATACGCGAGGCGCATATACTGATATGCGCCTCGTGTATATGAAGTATAGGAGGCGCATGTGATATGCGCCTAGCATAAAAGATACTAGAGGCGCATATCATATGCGCCTCGCGTAGAAAATACTAGAGGCGCGGTGCTAGAGGCGCATACCATGTGTGCCTTGGATGGCGTTTGCGGTGCGCCTCGGGTAGGCTTTTCTCTAGTAGTGTGTGATCCTCCAGCGAAATCTTCGGGTCCTACAGGCCATCAAATTTTGGGTTCTCTGAGGGGAGTTTGAACCCTTTGGGCATTCGCTTTTTCCTGATGGCTCCGCTGAAGCATCTGGCACTTCAGAGCTCCACCTCTTTGTCTTCCGAGTCAGTTGAACGAGCGCGTCTTGCACGCATTTTGTCGACCTTGTGCTGCGTGATGTCGTCACACGCATCGTAGTTTTCGTCGTGCTGCCGTGAGCGATGACGTCGAGACAGGTCGTGGCTATCATCGCTGGACGAGGGCAAGGAGTAGGGATTGGCCAGAGCCTTGCTTTTCTTCGGCTCTGGCGTTGGCTCTTTGTCGAGGGTGGCCTCGACTAGCCCCAGGCCTGCGATCGTAGATCGGTGCATGGCAGCTCGCAGATCTCCATCTGGTGGCTGGTTGTTGAGGAGGTACATGGTGGCCGCTGTCACTACAACTTGTGGCGTCTTCGGGAGCACGTTGCCCTGCGTATCCACCGTCATATAACTGAAGTCGAGGACTTTCGCGGCTTCTACGCGCTCTTGTTCGGTGAGGTGGGCCAGTCAAGATCGTCTTTTGTTGGTCAGGTACTCGTTGCCCTTGGAGGAGGATCCTCCATGGGAGGAGAGCCCAGCTCGCCGAAGGCTCGACTCGTCCACTGCCTTTCTAAGCGCCTCGAGTTGCGCGATTACTTCCTGCTGGCACTTGAAATCTTCCTTCAGCAGCCAATGGTAGCCCATCAACATGTCCTGCGAGGTGTCGGGGGCTAGAGGATTGCCCCGTAGAGCTTCTCGACAGCGGGCCCACTCGTTGTCGTTGAGCTCGATCAGCATGCTCTCTCCTGTGTTCTCTTCTGCCATGAGCGTCAGTTCTCCTCCTATCTCGTGATTGGTGGGTGCGTTGTTGCTGGGGCCACCATTGGTAGGGCCAGATTTGGTATACCGCCGTTGGGCGGTCCCGTGCCAGTTCCGGTGTTTTCACGATTGACGTCGTTGTTGCCCGCGTTGATGAAGATGCACATGAAGTGATTGGAGGAAGCTCTTGCTCTCACAACTTTCAGATCCCGAGCCGTAGGCTCCATCTTCTGTGGCTAGGTCACCTAGATCAGATTCACGACTATTGTCGATGTCCGTGCTCCCAGCTGTTACCGGGGCATTGAGCTCGCTGAGGGTGCCGATTGGTGGCGGGAACCACGATGCTGGGGAAATCGCGGGTGTCGTTTGTTGGTCGGGCATACGAAGCGTGCACAGTTGCTCAACCTGGAAGCGGAAGCTCCCGATCGCCAGGCTGATCCCATCGCCTACAAACTCGAAAGCCAGGCAAGTGGCCGGCGTATGGAGGTGAAGTCGAAAGCACCGAAGCGAATCTCTATTGTTGCAGATTTGTAGATCACGGTTGATGGGGCCTAAGAAGCCGCGACATCAGCACTCCCAGTTCCCACAGACGGCGCCAATTGATGAGGGTTTAACTCTCCAATGCCCATTGTTATGGACTTGGGTTTTGGAGAAGGAGGGAGCGCTAGAGGCATCAATCGGCTAGCAAACAAGCACATAGGGACGCAAGGTTTACCCAGGTTCAGGCCTCGTAGAGGTCCCTACTCCTGCTTGTCTTCTCTTGAAATTATCGAAGGAATCAAAGATTACAGGGGTGCGCAGATGCAATCTGGCGATGGTTCTGGAAACTAGGGTTGTGATTGTCCTCCTCGCTGCCCCCTCCTAGCCTTTATATAGATAGGCTAGATCTCGGGTAGCAGGTCGAGTCGGTTATAGATTAGGGTTCGTCCCTTTGAACTTTCTATCTTAAGCTTCTTATTGCGTTGCAAGCAAATGGAGTCTCCGTGGGTCACCCAAATCCTGTATTGGGCCTTGGCAACACCGTGGGCTTATGTTTTATCTGGACCGTATATGTTAAACACGGGTACCTGTAGGGTATACCCATGTCAGGAGGGGACACAAAAGTGGCGCACCAGGGTAGCCACACCTGGTGGCCGCGCGGCCTGGGGGTGTGGGCCCCTGGTACTCCACCGACCTTTCCCTTCCGCCTATAAAAGCCTCTCGGGACGAAAAACCTAAGTACCCGATCAAAATTCCACGAAAGAGTCTGTAGCCGCCGTCATCTCCATCCCTAGATTGGGAGGGATCTGAAGCTCTTCCCGGTACCCTGCCGGAGGGGAGAGATCACCCTGTAGGCCTTCTTCATTACCATGCTTGCCTTCGGTGTGATGCGTGAGTAGTTCATCCCTAGACTACGAGTCCATGTAGTAGCTAGATGGTTGGTTCTCCTCCTTTGTGTTACCATGTTTAGATCTTGTGAGCTCCGTTCATGATCAAGATCATCTATTTGTAATCTTACATGTTGTGTTTGCAGGGATCCGATGGATATTGAGATGCTATTTTAGATTGATTATTGATTCTATCATGTCTATGTTATTTGTGATCTTGCATGCTTTCCGTTGTTAGTAGCTATCTTGGCAGGGTAGATGCTAGAAACTCCAAGAGGGAGTATTTATGCTCGATAGTGGGTTCATGCCTCTAGTAATCTGGGGAAGTGACAGAAATCTCTAAGGTACTAGATGTGCCGTTGCTACTAGGTAGAAAACAGAAATCCTTTGTCCATGGGACAATCGTATTGTTTACTTTACACACTTTGCTTAATGCAATTATCTATTGCTTGAAACTTAATACTGGAGGGGGTTCAGATGATAACCTGAAGGTGGATTATTAGTCATAGATGCAGTTGGGTTACGGTCTATGTATAATGTTGTAATGCCCAATCAAATCTCATAGGAGTCAAGATGATTAGTATAAGCATGTATGATTTCTCGGTGTCTGTCAATGGCCCAGCTGTAATTTGTTCACCCAACATGTCATCTATCTTAAGGAGAATCACCACTAGTGAACTATGGACCCCGGTCCATTATTTTACCATCAATCTATAATCTATTTAATGTTTATTGTTTACTTTCTGTCAGCAATTACTATCTTGCACAAAATACATTTAATCCTTTGTGTTCAGCAAAACCGGTGAGATTAACAACCTCACTATAAGTTGGGGGCAAAGTTCTATGGTTATGATGTGCATGATTCCAAGTTGGAAACAACACCTTGGAGGTGAATCCTTGCTCCTACTGGTTTGATAACCTTGATTTCATAACTAAGATAAAACTTTATGTTTTGCTCATCATACCTTCCTCTTGGGGTTCCCAAACGAGCTCGATATATTTTGAGCCATCAGCGTTCTTCAGAGAGGCTATCTCCAAAGTATCTTCTCTTTCAATTTCCCCTTTCTCTTCGAGGAGTTCTTCGGAGTGAGCAAGTTGACTCATAATAGCATCAAAATGAAGTTTGTGCTCACCTTGAAAGTTAGTAAAGAAATTGTCCAAAGCAATAACCTCTTCTTTTATCCTAAGACTTTTATGATCATCGATATTAACATCCATAGTAGTTTTAGGAAATGAGCAAATGGAAGATGATACCTCGAACCCTCTTGCCATAAGGCAAGTGACGTTGTTGTTGATGATGTTTTCGTTTGGAGAGTTGAAGAGAGATGTAGGGCTCGATGTGGTGGCTATAGCAGCCACCTCCCGACAACTATCTTCATCTTCCTCATCTTCACTTGCAGAAGAATATTCCTCTTAAGCCACCAATACAATCTTAGGCTGCTACATGTAAGGGCCATTCTTATTGATAAATGGTTTCTTTCGAGGATCCTTGGATTTTTCTTTGAGGATGAGCCTGCCTCCATTGTCTTCTCTACTTTGATAAGGACATTCAGCCACAAAGTGCAACCTATCCACAATTGTAGCAAGTCATCAGTTTTGGGCCATTCTCTCTTCTTCCACTTGACCCATTCTTGTGCTTGAGTTTAGACTTGGCCTTGGCTGGGTCCTTCCAAAAGTTCCTTGCGTAGAAGGTCATGTACTCACCATGAGCACGCTTGATCTCCTCGGGACAGCCCATGGAGACAACATCGTATCCTCTTTCATCATCATCTTGTTCAACAACATTTGCCTTTGGAGAAACATTGACTCCTTTTTTCATTCCAATAGCCTAAGCACGGGCATCTTCGGCGTTCTTAGTTGCAACCTTGAATGACTCCATTTCTTGCATGACTTCATTGGAAGTCATTTGATGGTAGTTGTGTCTACCTTACAAAGTCTTCAAGTCCGTTGGCTCAAATGGCATGAGAGCACTCACATATTTCCTTTTTATCCAAGGATCATCAATGTGAGTGGCTCCATGCTTTCTAAATGTTGTTACAATGCCCTTGAGCCTTCTATACATGTCTTCATGGTTCTCACCATCCAACATGTAAAATCCTTCATCTTCATTGCTAAGAGCATCATACCTATTTCTTCTCATGCTTTCATTTCCGATGAACATGTCGGTGAGAGCATCACAAGCTTCTTTGGCGGTGTTGAAGTGCTCAATATGTGGCATGTCCTTGGGACCCACTCCGAGCTAAATCATGTGGAGAGCTGTTGCATTTAGTTGACTGTCCACAACTTCTCTTCTAGTCAGATTAGTGGGATTTCCAATATAAAGACCATCTTCAATGATCCTCCAAAGCTCCATTGACGAACTGCATACATGATATTTCATTAATAATTGCCATTGATTAAATGAAGATGTAGTAAGCTTGGGTGGATCACCCCTATTGTTTATATGCGGATGAGAGATAGGTGGGTCGGGAGAATATAAGTGAGGGACCTCACTATAATCCTCCTTACCACTACCCTTCTTGGAGGTGGAGCCATTATTTTTCTCACCCACCACTCCATCTTCCTTAGATTTGGCATGAGCCTTATCCTTAGATAAAGGAGTGGTGGCCTCAGAGGAGGATGGAGGTGGGGTTGTAGATGCGGTGAGATGAGTAATCATTTGCTGCATCTCTTCCATCTTGGTCTCAAAGGATTTCAACAAGGTTGTTTCCAACATCTTGAGGTCATCCATTGTGACCTTATCCACAGCCTCACTCCCATTCTCCTTAGTACCCATACTTCTCTTAGGCGGTTAAGCCTGAATAAAGAGCCAGGGCTCTGGTACCAATTGAAATGGATCGTATGGGCACCTAGAGGGGGTGAATAGGTGCTACTTCAAATTTTAATGCTTTTCCAATTTTAGGCTTGACACAAAATGTAAATTCTCTAGATAGGCGACTATGTAGAATTTCCCTATATGCAAACCTAACTACTAGTGAGTAAAGGCGGGTAAGATTGAGGAACGAGGAAACCGTAGTGGAGCACGCGGAGACACATGATTTGTTTTACAGCGGTTCCTTCCTTGTTAAGGGAAGTACATCTGTGTTGGAGGGGTGGGTGGTACTAAGACCACCACGCCACAATAGGCCTCACCGTATTCTCCAATGGATCTTGCCACCAAAGGCCTGATCCACCTTTCCACTATTGGAACACTTTGAGGCGGGAACCGGCGCCTTTACACAACTAGCGGGGCACAACTCCACAACCAAATTGGAGGCTCCCGTAATGACAACAAGCTGCCACGAGAACAATAGTTATCAATAATGAAACACAAGATCTAGATATTAACAAGAATACTAGATCGGGGATTCTCCAAGTGAATCGAGAGGAGTTGAAGCGCTTGATTTGAAATGACGATGAATGATGTCTCCTCCTTCAATTCCCCCAAAGGTCGAAGCCTTCTAGTGGTTGAAGTGGGAGATCTTGGGTGAGAGCTTTAGCAACAGGTCTGAACTTCTTCGAATGAACCAAGAGATCTAATAGGAGGGGTGCATGGGGCTTTTATACCCCATATCCAGACAAAGCCGTTCGAGCAATATGGGGCCAGATTATCCGGCCCGAGTGGGGGCCAGATTATCTGGCCTGGGGAAAACTCCGCCCAGACTCGGAATATCCGGGGGGAAGTTCGCCCCTGAATAGAAGCTCGTGCCGAGCCAGCCTTTCCATCTCTCCTGGGCACCAGATTATCCGGTCTGGGAGGAAGGCCGGATTATCTAGGGAAAAATCCTCCCCCAGACAGAAGCTCGCGTCGTTGCTCCCTTGGCCACTTTCCCTGGGGGATGGAATATTCGGCCCCAAGAGCAGGCCGGATTATCCGTCCGGGGGAAAAATCCGCCCCAACGACGGATTGTGCTGGGGAAAATTTGCCCCAGACAGAAGCTCGCACGCAGCCAACTCTTCCCAAGAGGGTCAGGCCGGATTATCCGGCCCTTGATGGGGGCATATAATCCGGCCCCCAAACACCAAATTCACCTCCCTGCAACAATTAGCACACATGAGAAACTCCACGGTATTGTTATCTTACGCACAAAACACAGGGAACCATGAAATGTTCTTTCACCGTCTAGCTTACCGAGTGTTTCCACTGTAAGAGTCTGACTCAAACCCACCTAGTCGGAAAGAATTGGTACCACCTCAATTTTATGAGCCCACTACCAAGAATGTTCGACTTGTGATGGTGTAAACACTGGTGGCAAAACCGAATAGGCCTTCTTTTTAGGAATTAAATTTTTATCGACTATCTAATAGAGGTAAAACCAGAGGCATATCAATAACACAAAATAAAGCAATTAGAATGTGAAATGGTATGGCTATCTTCATCACGATCTCCATCTCCACAGAGCACGTAATCCGACTCATGCCAACTCTTGTCACTTGACATGTTACCATGTCGCCGACTTGTACATCGACTACATGCCATCCGGGTTCTCCAAACAGCTACACTAGGTTGTAAAGTGTAACACCCCGGTTTCACTTAAATAGTATTTAGGGTTTGTTTGTGCATCATGGGCATCATCCTCTAAAAAAATGCATGCAGAGAAAAGAATGCAAAACCCTAACTCTCTATGTGAGTGCTCTCTATTTTGAATCCTCTTAAAACATTCCAAATGAGCCTTGTGATCTTTCCAAATTGGCTAAGGGAAGACACAAGTATCTTACTAAAGTTTTGTGCAAGTTTGGTGTATTTGGGATTACCAAATTATTGCAAACTATTTAAAAGGGTGAAAAGAATTCAAATAAAATGAATTTAAAGTCTCCCTAGCTGTTTTCCTCTATTTTATAAAAGTCCAAGGAGTTTTTAATAAAATCTTCAGCAGAGAGGAACCCTAGGTTGTTTTCTGCTTTTCCCGGGGGGTTTCTGAAAAATGCTCATCATCTTCCCCAGCTGGAAGCTGCTCCGTGCCCGCGCTGCCGCCGTCGATCCGTGCCTCCTGCGCACCGCCGTCCATCGCGCTCTAGAGGATGATAAGACTGCTCGTGCCTTGTCCCTCTTCGCCTGTGCTTCTATCTCCCTCCCGCGCTTGCCCTCTCACTTAGCTCCGGCCAGAGCTCGCTGTCACCGCTGTTCCCCACCGTTGCCGGCCACCCCGCGACAAGCTGAGGCCACCATTGGATCCGCTTCGTCGTCCTCTTCCACTCCGCCAACGGAATCGAGCCGGCGCGCCCGCAATCGATGTCACCTCAACCTCTTACCCGCCTCTATTGTAGCTCGCCGGTGACCGTGTCATCGCTCCCGACCATGCCTGGCCTCACCGAGCCTACCATCGACCTCCTGGTGAGCTCATGGTCCTGTAGGACCACTCCGCTGTCCCCTCCCTCTCTGGTTCGCCGCCGCGCCGTGCGCTGCCGTCTGCCGCCGCTAGTAAAGCTCGCCGCCGTCACTCCAGTGAGCGTTAGGTTGCGGCACCGCTCCTAGATGGTCCGCCATGAAGCCCCGGTTCGACCGCGCTTGCTCCCGCAGCTCCGCGCGCCCTCCCTCGTCGTCGTCGGCCATCGCCTAGCCGGTTTCCATCGAGCCGGTGTGGCATTGGTCAAGGTTGGCCATGCTTGCTGCATACGTGGCCCCTGGCCCACTGGTCAGCCACTGAGGCTAGCCCAGCCCCTGTGTAAAAAAAAATAAAGTCATGAGCTGACGTCATAATCACGCAGTAAATCCCTTATATAGTTTAATAATTTCAGAAAAGGTTTAAATATTGTAAAATCAATATCTTTTAATCTGTAATTCAGAAAAATACAAATAATATATCAAAATGTTCATAAAAATGAGATCTTTACAATAGACTCATAATCATGCATTGTTCAACAATTTTAATTGCAAGTTTAATTAGAGAACAAAAACAACCCCTCATAGGTGACTCCGAGGTTTCCCCTGTCCTAGGGTTTGCGACCCTTGGACCCTGTTTAAAATGGTTGAGCATGCCTTAGGGTTATATTTCAAAACAATTCAACTTGTCATATCATCATCCTTGCTTGATCATTGCATCGCTGCCATGTGTTGATTGTTTTCCCCTTTCTTTCTGATGTTTGGTTCTTTTTGGTAGAATACGACATCGAGATCTAGATTGAAGACCAAGATCAACACCATCGAAGATCGACAAACAATACTTGACCAACTATAATCAAGTCAAGTAGAAGGCTTCCGAAGATCTGCTTCTTGGTTATCAACAAACAAGGCAAGCATAACCCCACCATTATACAATCCTATGGTTTCAAAAATATTTCATGCTTGCCATGATGCATATGATTCTACTGTGGTCTTTTATCGATAGACAGAGTATCCTATCTGTTGCATTACTCCCTTGATCTTATATTACCTGATCAACTGCTCCTAGCATCACTAGGTTTGGCTTGTGTGCACTGCTAGAGCTTATTTGTGTATTGCTTAGCCATGATTAGCTATTAGTGCTAGTTCATCTAGATGATGTACCAAATGCAGAGAATCTAGTATGACAAGAGAACGAGGTATACTGAAGAGGCAAGATTAGTGGTAAAGGTTAAATATGTTAAGGCTTGTATGGGAGGCCACGGTGGGATGTGGTTTTTGTAGTCCCATGCTCGCCACTACTAGGACCCGAGTTCTTTCCTTTGGAACCGAGACGAGTGTATAGCCACACAGGGCCTGGAAAACCTCACGAGTAACTAACTTGCCTAGTAGATTCAATGAGTCACATAGTTTGGGCATTCCATTTGACATATGCATTCTGGTTGTTCTCGAAGGCGGTGAAGGAGGTGCATTCATACAAGTAGGTAAGCGTGGTGTCAACACCTCGATTTTTAATCCCCGATGCCAGTTATGCCATACATCGCAATCTGTGGCGCCCCGCAAAAACCACTCCTAGAAAATCGCGTTGATTTTGTGCATTGCATCATCATGACCGCATGCTCATGTCATCATGCCACCTTGCATTTGACCATCGTCATGTCATCTTGCATTTGTTTGCATAAAACTATTTTGAAAAGCCTGGTTTTTGTTTTCTAAACGCCCGTCTTAAATTCAAATTAAAACCCGGGTCTCCGGAATATTTTGTTTTGTCTACCAACGGTTTTCAAAAGCCCCATTTTAAATAATAAAACTTTTATTTTATTTTTGGGAGGCAGCCCGCCAGGCCCGACAGCCTAGCCGGCCACCTCCAAACCCTAAAACCCCTAACCCTTTCCTAGTCTAACCCATCCCCGCCACCACCTTATCTCCCTCTGCTGCCAACCATTCTCTGCCAATCGCCACGTCCACCTGAACCCAATCTCCCCACACCGACAAACCCCACACGGCTCTCCTATCCTGCCTCGCCGCTCCACCCGCGCCGTGCACCCTCCCCAGCGTGCAACGCACGCACATAGCGCGTGTGGTACAACCGCCCAGCCACACGGCCTCTGCACGCACGCGACGTGGTCGCCACCTACCGCCCGTCGCACCACTCCCCTGGCCACCTCCAGCCTTTTCCTGCCCACACACGCTACTCCCGCCCGACCATTTCTCCCTGGACCGATCCCCAGGCCCCGGCCTCGACCCCCTCGCCACTCCCGTGCTCCGCGCCCACCTGGCCCTACCACGCGACTCTCTCCCTCTTTCCTTCCCACCTACCGCGTCCTTCCTCGCCTCGCACGCAACCTCCCCTACTCCTCTCACTGATCCCCGCCGCCTGGCCCTCCGGCCGCGCTCCCTCCGCCCCGCCGCCTGCGGCAGAGCCCTGCGCCCGGTGCCGTCTCCTCCCTCCGCCTCGGCCCCGCCCTGGCGTCCGTCCTCGTCGGCCCAAGCGCGGCCGCGAACCGGCGAGCCGCCTCCCCGCCACCTCGCAGCATCACCGTCGCCGCCCTCCCCGTCTCATCCTCGCCCTGGCCGCTCCATCGACCACCTCTCCGCCGCCGCGGACACCTGCATTGCCCCTGCCATCCCCTCTCTAGCCAGCGTCGCCACGACCGCCTCCGGTTCCCCCGACGAGCCGCCTCCGGTCGCTGCTGCCATGCCGTCATAGCCGCTCGTCCTCGCGCCGGCCTCATACTCCGGTTCCCCCGACGAGCCACCTCCGGCCACATACTCAGCCGCACCACGTCCTGCGCCTCTGTCCCGACCCTGCTCAGCCCCTCTCTGCATGCCCGCGGCACCTGCGAGCTCCACCGCGCCGGCCGTCTCGAGGATGTGTTGTTGGTGTGTGAGCAGTACCAATATCTGTGCGGGTATGCTCATCTACTTTGGAAGTCATGTTGCTGCTGCTGCGAAGTAGATATGATGGGAATGCCGTTTTGGTGCGTGTACCAAACCGGAGGCCCGCGCAAGAGCTTCTCGCCAACAAAACCCTCGCCGAGGTCTACATCGGAACCCGAGCACTCCGCCGGGGCACACGGAGATCTCCTACGTGGAACCGTCAAGCCATGCCGAGATCTACTACACGAACCCGAAGACCGAACCCTGGCGTGCCAAGTTCTTCAACCCCGAGGACCGATCCACAGATGTGACAAGTACTTCTTCCCGGGTCCGATGGCCGAGAACCCGGACGCCAAGGTCGTCAACACGGATACACCAAGTACTTCCTCGAGGACGCCAAGTTCTTCACCCCGAACGCCAAGACCGACCCGATACGCGGACCAGACAAGATCTTCGCGACGACAAGATCGACACCGACCAGGGCGAATCCGATGCGCACCGATGTCAAACCAAGTCCTTCTTCCTGGATGTGACAAGATCTACTTCCATTGTCCGAGACCGTTTTCCGTCGAACCGTTCCCTGTCGAACCCTGCCGAACCCCGAACCCCTCGGAGCCCAAGTTCGCCGAACCCGAATGTGATTCCCTATCCGAGACCCCCATTATTTTTATAATATGACATTATCGACTGTCGCATATTTAATTGTTCACCTCGCATGCATATCATAAACATGCCGGATCTTCTGCCGTAGTATTAAATATTGCATCCGGTGTTTCTGCTAGTGTTTGCTCCTTCGCGGATTAGACCGATGAGTGGATGCGAGTATCGACAAGTTCTTCGGATGTGAATCTCCGGCAGTGTTTCCCAGGCGAGCATCTCTCCCCCTTCTACCTATTTTGCATTTATAGTCTTTATTTTCTCCTGTTGATCTATTGCTATCCGTGTCACGATGCTTTAGTTTCCGCAACCCGGTCATATCCCGTGCAGCCTCTATATTGCCTTGGACTCCTCCTATTACCCGTGTTTGGTAGATAGCTGGCCTTGCGAGTCGTCGTTGCTTGCTCAGGTGCGATCTTGTGTTGTCAAGTACCACAGTTGTTGGAATGATGACCGATGTGTATTGGTGGAGATGCTTATTGGTGGAGATGGTCATGACTTTAAATACAACTATTAAAATGCTATATATAACTAATGCAGAGGCATCAGTGGGTAATAGATGTTATTTGGTTCTTCCACGCTCACTTGTGTCCCGTAGGACACCGAGTACTTGATACCTGTTCCTTGATTTTTCGCACTATCCACATCCGGGAGGCCTTATGGACACCCCCTGAGCCAGAGCTTGATTCATTTCTATTTCTTGGGGCCACCAGTAGTTTGGGGCTTTATTACTATTCTGTACCTATGCCATGCCTTACTGCTTTATTTAAGATTGTGCGTGGAGCACCTGTACTGTTTTGGAACGTGGAATGTTTTCGCGGTATCGACAAGCCCAGTCACACTTTCGGGTTCCTAGTCGTTTACAGCCATTGACACAAACCCTGGGTCCGTTCCAGAGCCGGCCAACTTCGTTGTGGGTAGCTTAGTGGGGTGGCCCCCTGTAATATTTTATGAATCCTGTGATCGCTTTGTCGTGAGTGCCTCCTTGGGTTTTGAGTTGGTTTTTCCGAGGTTGATCGAGTGTGTGTTGCTATTTGTGCACCCCTGCAGGGTAAAACTTTCTGAAAGCCGTGTCCGCGGTTATGGACGACTTGGAGCACAGTATCTCGATCATAGACAAGCATAACTAAAGTAGTGCTATAAATTTGACTTAATATATCTGACTAGTAATCAGCTTCACTATAACAGAATGGATATTAAAAATGCCAACTACCGGTGGACCTGGATTGTTTGGTTATACCTGCCTAGTAAGTATTACAACTCCAATGGAATGTGATAAAAGTGCCAACAACTGCTGAGTTTTGGGATTCCTCAGGACAATTATATCTGACTAGTAAATGTCCAACTACAACGGAATGGTGATTAAAATTGCCCACCACTTATGCTATCAGGATGACTCAAGCTATATGTACCTGACTAGTAAGTGCTTCAACTATAATGGAGTGAGTAAAATTGCCAACCGTGTGAGTTCCTCGGTTTTACTTCCTCATTTGGTCTCGAGGGGGAAATACCAGGATGGGTTTGTTTGGTGTTAGCTTCAGGTTGGATCCGAATATGTCTTTCTTACCCCTCTCTAAGAGCGGCCAGTGATACCGAGTCTCTATAGGTTGTTTAGTGCCGCTGCGCTGCTGCTTCAGCCCACCATACCTATGTAGGCGAGAGCCGCCGAATTGTAGCCTCGCCGTGTACTGGCCTCAGTACTGATGCTCCTCTTTTTCCTTTGCCCTTTTTTGGCACCCCTTTTGTTTTAGCAGGTTTGATATCGCCGTCGTTAGCAAGGTTACCCTTCCGGCTTGGCCTGGGCAGGGTTATGGACGCCATTGGTTATTCTTCAGGGCTTTTAGCCCCATTTGCATCTTGTCCGTAGTCGAACGCTCTATCGTTTTCCACGTGATTTGGGTCTTTGTATTGTATATCTGTATTCTTGACTCAGAGAGTCGCTGTTGTATATATATCTGATCTGTGGGTCCCATCGAGGACTGTTGTGTAATGTTATTACTTCGTTTTCCACCCGCATGAAAGTGCCTGGTGGGCGTCCTTGAATCGTTTCTATGCGGGTTTGGCGGAAAGGGCTAAAACTTGCATAGGGCCGATTCGAGGGTGTTACAGAGTGGTATCAGAGCCCAGCAGTTGCGATACCCCACAAGTCCAGCCTGTAGGATAACCTAGCTAACGGCCGAAGTAGAGTGTCAAAACTATTTTGGAAAATCGGTTGGATAGATCCGATTAGGTCTGATTTTACTCCTAATCCCTCTGCTGCTCTCCTCTTTTCTCCATGTGTTTTGAATCTGCTCTCTTATCTTTCTTCGAGTCTAGGATTTCTCGTGGTTGGGTTTCCGTCGTACCTTCAGGGTTTCGCTTCCTCCTTTGGTAACAGTGTTTCTACCTCCGAACTTCATGCTATCTGAGAGATCCTTTATCTATGGTACCATTCTTTGTTCCTTGTTTGTGCTTTCCGGTGTTTTCCGACGCGACGACATCAGCTACGCCAGATCCGATGCAGAGTCTGCATTCCTCCTTTGTTTCCGAACCTCGCTTGTCGAGATCTTCAGTCTAATTCCGAGAGTTGGTTGCATAAATCTCCTATTCGTGTGTAGAGTAATGGTTTGGGTGCGCGATGGACTGATCACCATCCGACTACTCTTATCATTCGCTTTTGTATATTGAATCGGTGGATCCAGCAATTTTACTCCGTCTATGGAAGCTAGAGGTGGCTTTATTTGTTGATACCTCTACTTTCGCCCTTTGTTCCCGGTGTGTTTTCTCGACGAACATGAGCAATGACCCCTTGTTGGTGGTGTCGCTGATTTCAAGATGGAGAAAGAATCTTTGTTAGTGGTGTCGCGAGGATCTACACGAAGTGAGAAGATTCAGATCTCCGACCTTCTTCCCGGTACCATGAGGCGGATCTCGAGGGCGAGATCCTTTGTTAGTGGTGTCGAATTGTGGCGCCCCGCAAAAACCACTACTAGAAAATCGTGTTGATTTTGTGCATTGCATCATCATGACCGCATGCTCATGTCATCATGCCTCCTTGCATTTGAGCATTGTCATGTCATCTTGCATTTGTTTGCATAAAACTATTTCGAAAAGCCTGGGTTTTTTTTCTAAACGCCCGTCTTAAATTCAAATTAAAACCCGGGTCTCTGGAATATTTTGTTTTGTCTACCAACGGTTTTCAGCCCTGTTTTAAATAATAAAACTTTTACTTTATTTTTGGGAGGCAGCCCGCCAGGCCCGAAAGCCCAGCCGGCCACCTCCAAACCCTAAAACCCCTAACCCTTTCCTAGTCCAACCCATCCCCGCCACCACCTTATCTCCCTCTGCTGCCAACCATTCTCTGCCAATCCCCATGTCCACCTGAACCCAATCTCCCCACACCGACCAACCCCACACGGCTCTCCTGTCCCGCCTCGCCGCTCCACCCGCGCCGTGCACCCTCCCCAGCGTGCAACGCACGCACATAGCGCGTGTGGTACAACCGCCCAGCCACACGGCCTCTGCACGCACGCGATGTGGTCGCCACCTACCGCCCGTCGCACCACTCCCCTGGCCACCTCCACCCTTTTCCCGCCCAAACATGCCACTCCCGCCCGACCATTTCTCCCTGGACCGATCCCCAGGCCCCGGCCTCGATCCCCTCGCCACTCCCGTGCTCCGCGCCCACCTGGCCCCACCACGCGACTCTCTCCCTCTTTCCTTCCCACCTACCGCGTCCTTCCTCGCCTCGCACGCAACCTCCCCTGCTCCTCTCACCGATCCCCGCCGCCGCCTGGCCCTCCGGCCGTGCTCCCTCCGCCCCACCGCCTCTGGCAGAGCCCCGCGCCCCGGTTCCGTCTCCTCCCTCCGCCTCGGCCCCGCCCTGGCGTCCGTCCTCGTCGGCCCAAGCGCGGCCGCGAACCGGCGAGCCGCCTCCCCGCCACCTCGCAGCATCACCGTCGCCGCCCTCCCCATCTCATCCTCGCCCTGGCCGCTCCATCGACCACCTCTCCGCCGCCACGGACACCTGCATCGCCCCTGCCATCCCCTCTCTGGCCAGCGTCGCCACGACCGCCTCCGGTTCCCCCGACGAGCCGCCTCCGGTCGCCGCTGCCATGCCATCGTGGCCGCTCGTCCTTGTGCCGGCCTCGCCTTCCCACCTCCGGCCACGTCCTCAGCCGCACCATGTCCTGCGCCTCCGTCCCGACCCCGCTCGGCCCCTCTCTGCGTGCCCGCAGCACCTGCGAGCTCCACCGCGCAGGCCGTCTCGAGGATGTGTTGTTGCTGTGTGAGCAGTACCAATATCTGTGCGGCTATGCTCATCTACTTTGATAGTCATGTTGTTGCTGCTGCGAAGTAGATATGATGGGAATGCCGTTTTGGTGCGTGTACCAAACCGGAGGCCCGCGCAAGAGCTTCTCGCCAACAAAACCCTCGCCGAGGTCTACATCAGAACCCGAGCACTCCGCCGGGGCACCCGGAGATCTCCTACGTGGAACCGTCAAGCCATGCCGAGATCTACTACACGAACCCGAAGACAGAACCCTGGCGCGCCATGTTCTTCAACCCCGAGGACCGATCCACAGATGTGACAAGTACTTCTTCCCGGGTCCGATGGCCGAGAACCCGGACGCCAAGGTCGTCAACATGGATACACCAAGTACTTCCTCGAGGACGCCAAGTTCTTCACCCCGAACGCCAAGACCGACCCGATACGCGGACCAGACAAGATCTTCACGACGACAAGATCGACACCGACCCGGGCGAATCCGATGCGCCCCGACGTCAAACCAAGTCCTTCTTCCCGGATGCGACAAGATCTACTTCCGTTGTCCGAGACCGTTTTCCATCGAACCGTTCCCCGTCGAACCCTGCCGAACCCCGAACCCCTCGGAGCCCAAGTTCGCCGAACCCTAATGTGATTACCTATCTGAGACCCCCATTATTTTTATAATATGACATTATCGACTGTTGCATATTTAATTGTTCACCTCGCATGCATATCATAAACATGCCGGATCTTTGCCGTAGTATTAAATATTGCATCCGGTGTTTCTGCTAGTGTTTGCTCCTTCGCGGATTAGACCGATGAGTGGATGCGAGTATCGACAAGTTCTTCGGATATGAATCTTCGGCAGTGTTTCCCAGGCGAGCATCTCTCCCCCTTCTACATATTTTGCATTTATAGTATTTATTTCCTCTTGTTGACCTATTGCTATCCATGTCGCGATGCTTTAGTTGCCGCAACCCGGTTATATCCCGTGCAGCCTCTATATTGCCTTGGACTCCTCCTATTACCCGTGTTTGGTAGATAGCTGGCCTTGCGAGTCGTAGTTGCTTGCTCAGGTGCGATCTTGTGTTGTCAAGTACCACAGTTGTTGGAATGATGATCGATGTGTATTGGTGGAGATGCTTATTGGTGGAGATGGTCATGACTTTAAATACAACTATTAAAATGCTAGATATAACTAATGCAGAGGCATCGGTGGGTAATAGATGTTATTTGGTTCTTCCACGCTCACTTGTGTCCCGTAGGACCCCGAATACTTGATACATGTTCCTTGATTTTTCGCACTATCCACATCCGGGAGGCCTTATGGACCCCCTGACCCAGAGCTTGATTCATTTCTATTTCTTGGGGCCACAAGTAGTTTGGGGCTTTATTACTATTCTGTACCTATGCCATGCCTTACTTCTTTATTTAAGATTGCCTGGAGCACCTGTACTGTTTTGGAACGTGGAATGTTTTCGCGGTATCGACAAGCCCAATCACACTTTCGGGTTCCCAGTCGTTTACAGCCATTGACACAAACCCTGGGTCCATTCCGGAGCCGGCCAACTTCGTTGCGGGTAGCTTAGTGGGGTGGCCCCCTAAAATATTTTATGAATCCTGTGATCGCTTTGTCGTGAATGCCTCGTTGGGTTTTGAGTTGGTTTTTTCCGAGGTTGATCGAGTGTGTGTTGCTATTTGTGCACCCTTGCAGGGTAAAACTTTCTAAAAGCCGTGTCCGCGGTTATGGACGACTTGGAGCACAGTATCTCGATCATAGACAAGCATAACTAAAGTAGTGCTATAATTTGACTTAATATATCTGACTAGTAATCAGCTTCACTATAACAGAATGGATATTACAAATGCCAACCACTGGTGGACCTGGATTGTTTGGTTATACCTGCCTAGTAAGTATTACAACTCCAATGGAATGTGATAAAAGTGCCAACAACTGCTGGGTTTTGGGATTCCTCAGGACAATTATATCTGACTAGTAAATGTCCAACTACAACGGAATGGTGATTAAAACTGCCAACTACTTACGCTATCAGGATGACTCAAGCTATATGTACCTGAATAGTAAGTGCTTCAACTATAATGGAGTGAATAAAATTGCCAACCGTGTGAGTTCCTCGGTCTGACTTCCTCGTTTGGTCTCGAGTGGGAAATACCAGGCTGGGTTTGTTTGGTGTTAGTTTCAGGTTGGATCCGAATAGGTCTTTCTTACCCCTCTCTAAGAGCCGCCAGTGATACCGATTCTCTATAGGTTGTTTAGTGCCGCTGCGCTGCCGCTTCAGCCCACCATACTTATGTAGGCGAGAGCCGCCGAATTCTAGCCTCGCCGTGTACTGGCCTCAGTACTGACGCTCCTCTTTTTCCTTTGCCCTTTGTCGGCACCCCTTTTGTTTTAGCAGGTTTGATATCGTCGTCGTTAGCAGGGTTACCCTTCCGTCTTGGCCTGGGCAGGGTTATGGACGCCATTGGTTATTCTTCAGGGCTCTTAGCCCCATTTGCATCTTCTCCGTAGTCGAAGCTCTATCGTTTTCCAGGTGATTTGGGTCTTTGTATTGTATATCTGTATTCTTGACTCAGAGAGTCGCTGTTGTATATATATCTGATCTGTGGATCCCATCGAGGACTGTTGTGTAATGTTATTACTTTGTTTTCCACCCGCACGAAAGTGCCTGGTGGGCGTCCTTGAATCGTTTCTATGCGGGTCTGGCGGAAAGGGCTAAAACTTGTATAGGGCCGATTCGAGGGTGTTACACAATCCCCGGATTACCATTTTTGTGAGACATAACAGATTGGATATCACAGTACATCATCCATTACAAACCATAATAAGGTCTTACACGAGTAAATGATCTCATGATCTAGTCTTAATACAACAAGCAGCGGGTCTCCATGTTGCTACTAGCACCGGTAGTGCGCCCTGCCAAAGCTCAGCTAGTAACACCTTTGAGGTGTTTCCTTGCTCCTACTGGTTCGACTAAACCTTTGTTTCATAACTGGGGGAAACTTGCTACTTTGCTCATCATACCTTCCTCTTGGGGTTCCCAACGAGCTCTACATCAAAGCCGCCTTCAAGCATTTTTCTAGGCGCCGTGCATTGAGCCATCAGTGCATACCTAGCTAGGGACAAGAATCTATCACGATACTCTACTACAGTCATTCTGCCTTGTTTCAATTCTCTGAATTCATCCCTCATTCTGGTGACTAGTCCCTGCGGCACGTGGGTATGACTGAACTTGATTTTGAAGGCTTCCCATGTCATCACTTGACCATGGTTCATCGTGCGGGTGCTGTTCCACCAGGCTCTTGCATCTCCTGCCAAATAGTGGGTGGCAAAGAGAACTTTCTCATTGTCATCAACTCTGGCTACTTCTAAATTGTTCTCTATTGTCTGCAACCAGTCATCAGCATCTAGTGGGTTCTCCGAAGTGCTAAAGATTGGGGGATTGGTATTCTGGAAGTTTTTCAGCTTGGATCCTTGATGATCCTGATTTCCATGCCCTTGGTTGTTTTGGGCCATTTGAGCTATCTACTGCAGAGTTGCTAGGTTGGCTTGGCGCTCTGCCCTGCATAATCTGCAGCATCGGGTCCTGTCATGAGCTGCTCCCTCCTTGATTTTCACGAGTCATCTGAAGATTGAGGTAGATAAAGGGGTAAGAGGGAAAATTCTCTGGTTCATGGTTTTGGTTTCAAAGCTAAAACTTTGACTTTGACTCGGGTTTTTGCAACTAACTTCTTTTCAGTCATTCAAACAAGCACACGATACAAACAAACAGACACACACACCACAACAACAAAGGAAAACAGATGGTTTTAAGAACCACTCTTTAAGCTACGATGCAATGGGGCCGATACTCCTCACTCTACGATAGTGCTCTAGTGCATCTACTCATCATCGATGAAGTCAGAGTCATCATCATCGGTGTAGAAGTCCACGGCATCCTCCCCCAGAAAGTCATCATCGTTGCTGAGGTAAGAGTCCATATCTCACTGGATGTCTTCACCTTCCTCTTCTTCTTCCTTTGCTGCAAGCTGAGCTTCTTGCTACTAGGGAGAAAACAACAATCCTTTGTTCATAGACCAATCTTCTTGTTTACTTTACACGCAGTTCGTAAAGCAATAATCTATTGCTTGCAACTTAATACTGGAGGGGGTTTGGATGATAACCTGATTTGGATTATTAGTCATAGATGCAGTTGGATGGCGGTCTATGTATTATGTTGTAATGCCCAATCAAGTCTCAAAGGAGTCAAGATAATTAGTATATGCATGTATTGCTTTCTCGGTGTTTGTCAATTGCCCCGCTGTAATTTGTTCACCCAGCATGTTATCTATCTAAGGAGAGCCACCTCTAGTTAACTATGGATCCCGGTCCTTTACTTTACATACAATCTATAAACTATTTCTGCTTTGTGTTTACTTTCTACAAACTTTTACTTCTTTCCATTCGATACGTTTAATCCTTTGTTTTCCGCAAAACACGGTGAGATTGACAACCTCATCGCAAGTTGGGGACAAAGTTCTGTGGTCGTGTTCTGCAGGTCTCCACATTGCTACTAGCACCGGTAGTGCGCCCTACCAAGCTCAGCTAGTAACACCTTTGAGGTGTTTCTTTGTTCCTACTGGTTCGATTAAACCTTGGTTTCATAACTAAGGGAAACTTGCTGCTGTGGTCATCATACCTTCCTCTTATGGTTCCCAACGAGCTCTACATCAACACCGCCATCAAGAATTTTTCTGGGCGCCGTGCATTGAGCCATCAGTGCATACCTAGCTAGGGACAAGAATCTGTCACGATACTCTACTACAGTCATTCTGCCTTGTTTCAATTCTCTGAATTCATCCCTCATTCTGGTGACTAGTCCCTGCGGCACGTGGGTCTGACTGAACTTGATTTTGAAGGATTCCCATGTCATCACTTGACCATGGTTCATCGTGCGGGTGTTGTTCCACCAAGCTCTTGCATCTCCTGCCAAATAGTGGGTGGCAAAGAGAACTTTCTCATTGTCATCAACTCTGGATACTTCTAAATTGTTCTCCATTGTCTGCAACCAGTCATCAGCATCTAGTGGGTTCTCCGAAGTGCTAAAGATTGGAGGATTGGTATTCTGGAAGTTTTTCAGCTTGGATCCTTGATGATGCTGATTTCCATGGCCTTGGTTGTTTTGGGCCATTTGAGCTATCTACTGCAGAGTTGCTAGGTTGGCTTGGCGCTCTGCCCTTCTTGCTTCACGGTCTACAACTAGCATCCGCATAATCTGCAGCATCGGGTCCTGCGATGAGCTGCTCCCTCCTTGATTTTCACGAGTCATCTGAAGATTGAGGTAGATAAAGGGGTAAGAGGGAAAATTATATGGTTCATGGTTTTGATTTCAAAGCTAAAACTTTGAGTTTGACTCAGGTTTTTGCAACTAACTTCTTTTCAGTCATTCAAACAAGCACACGATACAAACACACACACACACCACAACAACAAAGGAAAACAGATGGTTTTAAGAACCACTCTTTAAGCTACGATACAATGGGGCCGATACTCCTCACTCTACGTTAGTGCTCTAGTGCATCTACTCATCATCGATGAAGTCAGAGTCATCATCATCGGTGTAGAAGTCCACGGCATCCTCCCCCAGAAAGTCATCATCGTTGCTGAGGTAAGAGTCCATATCTCCCTGGATGTCTTCACCTTCCTCTTCATCTTCCTTTGCTGCAAGCTGAGCTTCTTGCTCTTTGATGGTCTTCTCGGGGTCGGCCACCTTCTTGCAAAGACGGTTGATGGTGCGATCCTTCTTTGCGCGCTGGCGACAAAGAGACTGACGATCCTTGACAAGCAGTGAGAAAGTCTGGGCCTTCTGGGCGTCAATGGCAAGGTTGTGGTTGGCGAACTCCCTAGCATTGTCCAATTCCTTCTATCGGTCGTACAACAGGAAGTCAAGGTTCTCCACTTGACCCTTCAACTCCGGGTGACTTGGCATCTCCATTGGCATTCCCATGAAGTCATGCCTTGCATAGTGAGCAAAGCGGGTTCCTTGGATTTGGTTGACACTCAGGGCACACAGACGTGCGAGAGCTTCATGCATTGCCCTGGCTAACCCATCTAGCCAAATGTTCTCTCTTACAGAGAACTGGATCCTCCCGGAGATTGGTGCTTCTATCTTGCCTCGAAGATCAGCGGTGACTATCCATTGTAAGTCTCTACCTAGGGGTCTAGGAAGTTGAGCTCCAAGGAATTCTGGATGTGGGCGTCCCAAGTACTCCAATAGTGCATCAAGATCCCTCTCAAAGATCAGCTGGCCTCCGTTGCCCAACTGGTAGAACTTACTGAACTGAGTCTCCATCTATAAGAATTAAGGATGAGAAAGTTAGTAAAGTGATCAAGTGTGTCAAATTTTATTTAGTAATGTAAGAATTGGAAGGAACATATATTTTTTTTGTGAGAAAGAATTCCCAAGGGTAAAAGAGGAAATAGTTTTCATAAATACTCACTTTAGTTTTGAAACTAAGTTTTTGTTCGGACGTCCATTCTAACTAGGGTCTCCTATGGTCAGGATGGCTCTGATACCAACTTGTCAACACCCGGATTTTTAATCCCAAATGCCTATTATGCCATACATCGCAATCCCAGGATAACCATTTTTGCGAGACATAACATATTGGATATCACAGCACATCATCCATTACAAACCATAATAAGGTCTTACACGAATAAAGGATCTCATGATCCAGTCTTAATACAACAAGCAGTGGAATAAAATAATATGCGTAGAGGTGGGGTCCATCTTTAGGGCCACAGGCAATGCTAACGATGGAAGATAGTCCTAGTTATCATAGCCGTCCTACTGTCCTTCATCTTGGTAGTCTCCTTCATAGTCTGTCCATAGGAATAACAAGGGACAAAAGCCATGAGTACTCTTTAAGTACTCGCAAACTATTACTAACAAGTAAGGTAGTTCTAGTGGGAAATGCTAACTGTAAGTTTATTTGTAAAGTTAAGTTTAAAACCTAAGCTGAATTCAGAAACAAAGAAAGATAGTTCTAGAGTCACTTAAGTTGGGAAGCTAGTGTCATAGTCACGACCCTGTTGTGGTCAAGTCAAGATTCATCATTCATTTCATAAGTCATTTTGAAAACATCTGAGAACGGAACAGTATGGCCACTCCAACTTTCCATAACCACGGACGCGGCTATTCGAATAGTTTGACACTCTGCAGAGGTGGTACACTTTTACCACAAGATTCGATACATATGTCAGGGATAACCCTGAATCATAATACTTAGTATGCAGATAATCAAACATAACCTTTCCTTTACACACCCTAGTATAAGCACCTCTCCTATGAGCATGGCCTCCCAACCATGACCATCTGTCATCTTGGGCACTGCATAGGTGGACAACATTGAGAGGTAGCCTTAGCTCAAACCTCTCCCACGAGGGAACTAATACTAATGCATATAAACTTCCGGCTAAGACTTACCCAATTCAGGTATTGTGGTTGTACGGTAAAATTGGAATGGTATCGCATCTGAACCCAACCATCAGTTTTGTAAAAGTGCTAAGGCTCATGCCTCAATATTTTGATCATCATAAACCATTTGTGTTTCTCAACACATGTCAAAACATCTCAATAGAATGACTCATCATTCCAAGGTTTTCACAAGTCATTTTCACCAAGTACTCCCATCTAAAGTGACTCAAGTTTTAGTTTAGCTCTAAACTACTAACTTAAGAGTGTTCACTAACGTGGGATGCTACTGTCAATCTCATGCCATAGAATGACATCTAAGTTTATCTAGATAGGTCAAGTTTTATAATTTTTATGCTACCTTCAAACAAGTAAAGGATTTTGGTAAAGTAAAGAAAGTAAAGCTTGTAAATAAAATTTGGAGTAGGTGTAAGTAAAAGGGTATAACCAAAGCATGCCTAATGCATTTGCTTAGGATATCTAGTTTGCAAGGTCTAGCTTGCATTGTTAATTATGGCTTGCCTTGTGTAGTGCAGTGGTTGAAGTTTTCTTCCTCCTCCTCTTGGTAGAACTCCTCCTCCTCGAAAGCTTGGTCGGTACTATCGTCTATAAATATATACGGGATACACAATCACCAAACAAAGCTTAACTAGTCTACTTAGCACACTAAGGCACACATTTGATGATCTATTATCATCACAAGCATCACAATGTTTAATTAACTAGCTTCCTTCTTTTTATTTGAGAAAAGTAATTTCTAATCATTGAAATTAACTAAGATTTAATATTCTCCAATTAAAATATGAGATCATGTGGACACATGTCATCACCACATATTCTAACATATGGGAATGGGATTTAAATGTTGGATCACATTTTAATAAGTTTAAGTTGAATATTTAATGATTTAAAGTGACTAGAAATGCCTATATAGCATTATATTGGTACTAATCCAAATTCACTGCATTCAAACCTTAATATTATTACATATTCATATAGGTAAGGTTAAATTTGACTTTTGAGAGTTGGAATCAACTCAAAATCTATTATGGTTGATTTTAAAAAAATGTTTGAATGTGCAAATTCTTCTGTCTTGTTATTTTTACTAGGAGAGATCTCTAACTCTAAATGATTTAAATCCAACAGGCTTGGATAGATATTTTCATTATCTTTCCAAAAAAATTGGAATCACTCCATTTGGATTTGTAAAACTCTTTGAATTGATTTTTGAACTAAGGGACATAATTGATTTTAAGTCTAAAAAGAAAAACCTAATTTGAATTAACTAGGTCAGCGCGGGAAACTAAATGGGCCGGCCCAGTAACGCTCAGTGGCGCAGAGGGCGACTGGCCAGGGGGGGTCCACCTGTCAGTGGCACATGAACCCCGAAACGGTATGGGGAGATCAAGACCACACGATTAGAATACAGATTGACAGTCCACGGTCGTCGTCGACGACGGACTCGTCGCCAGCGGGACCGAACCCTAAGCTGCCGGTGGGGGTCTACTGGGGACGTACTAGGGCTCCAGCTAGTGCAGCGAGGCGGGAAAACGAATTGGACGGCGACGGCGAGCTCAGGCGAAGTCATGGCAGGGGCTAAGGTGGATGAAATCGACGACCACTTCTCCTCCTCTGCAGCGGCTACCTCCGGCAGAATTCCTGCGATGTGTTGCTCGAGCAGCTCCGGCGAGAGAAGGGAAACGATCAGTGGAGAGAGGGGAGTGGAATGGTGTGAAGAGATGGTGCAGGGGAGGCCTCCTTATATAGGCTCGACGGTGAGGTAGTGAGGAATGCGCGCGGCTTGTCGGTGACGGCGATACAGGGGGCTACCGGCGTGGGCGAGGTAGGCGGACGGTGGGCGGTCTGCTGGCGGTCAGCTATGGCGCAATGGCTTGTCTAGGGGCGGTGGTTATCGGTCGGGGGCTTCACTCGCTCTAGGAGATGGAGGCGGTGCTCGATGCTACTCCCAGCGACTGTGGGTCCCGCGGTGGTGCACAACCATGTCTGGCGGGTTGTTGGGTTCAAGGCGGAGCGGCGCACACGATTTGGTGTCGAGGCATGGTCTGTGGCGTGCCGGCGGCGATCGAGCTCTGGCTGCACGCAGAGAGAAAGGGTGGCGAGGCTCTAGGGTGGTCCAGTGGCTATCTGTGGCCGTGGGGTGGACCGTGGGCGGCGGTGAGGTGGCGCCTTGCTTCCTGGAGCGACGGAGAAGGGCTGGCGGTCTGCTATGGCTCGGGCACAATCGGCCAGCGATCATGGCATCGGGGTGGCATGGCAATGGCGCCAGGGGCTAGGGATAGGGGTGGTTTTGGTCTGGTTGGGCCTGGGGAGACCAAGGTGATCAATGCACACCAATTGGCTCGACAAGATTTGCTCCAAAATAGTGTTAGTTAGGCCAAAAATTCTCTGCCTGCCACCTATTCGATCAAATGGCCGCATGAGAGAAAGTTTTGAATTTTTGAAAGATTTTTGGTGGAGTGGTGTAACTTATGCTTGAGCATCTAGGTTTGCTTGGGATTTTGAAATGGAGTTCATTTGAGTGGTTTTTGAATTAGTGTGATCTTGATAGATACACTAGATTCAATTTTCAAATGTCATTTAAAATTAGAGTTTGTTTTTGGGAGATCACAAAGTGGGCCTTGGCACATCACTACTTGTACTAGCAAGGGGTGCAAAGAACCACAATTGTCTCTGTTGGCATTTGAGTCCTAGGAACACCCAAAGTTTCCTAGTTAGTTAAAATGGCACCAATGACCATTTCCTTATTTTTTTCTTTTTGATTTCTTTTTCTTTGGGATTTGTTTGGGGATGATCTAGATGATGTGTAATTCACCCTAGAATCATTTTACAACCAATGGATCACTCAAACATGGCAATTCAAAACAACTCCGAATTTAAATGCACACACATATGAATGCTTAAAGATTTTTAAATGGAAAAGTTTTTGTTAACCCTAAATTGGGTAGGTTTGATCTTGATTAACTTTGGATTAAGTTTTGGGATGTTATAAACCTTCGCCCTTAAACAAAATCTCGTCCGAGATTTTAAGAAAGAAAACTAGGAACTAAAGAGATCGGGGAACTCTGTCCTAATGTAATCTTCCTGGTCCCAAGTAGCTTCTTCTTCAGTATGGTTGCTCCATTGAATCTTGAGAAATTTGATACTCCTCATCCTGGTGGTTCTGTAAGCTTCCTCCAAGATACGGATGGGCACTTCACGATACGTCAGATCCTTGTTGATATCAACAGCTCGGTGATCGATGTTCTTGAAAACTTCGGTCTTCTCCGGCACTTCTAGGCATTTGCGAAGTAACGAGATATGGAACACATTGTGGATGGCTAACATCTCTTCTGGCGGTTCTAGTTGGTATGATACTTCTCCTCAGCGATTCAGAATCTTGAAGGCTCCAATATATCTGGGGGCTAACTTTCCTTTCAGACTAAAACGTTGGGTTCCCTTCAATGGCGAAACCTTGAGATACATGAAATCTCCGACATTGAAAGTCAGGTCTCTCCTTCTCTTGTCAGCATAACTCTTCTATCTAGATTGGGAGGTCTTGAGGTGCTCACGGAGTTTGTGAACCTTCTCTTCGGCTTCTCGGAGAATGTCGGGTCCAAAAATCTGACTTTCTCCTACTTGCGACCAATTCAAAGGGGTACGGCACTTTTCTTCCGTATAGGAACTCAAATGGTGCCATTTGCAAACTGGCTTGATAACTGTTGTTGTATGAGAATTATGCGAAAGGCAGGGAATCTTCCCATTTTTATCCATACTCTAACACACAAGCTCTCAACATATCTTCGACGATCTGGTTGACTCTTTTAGTCTTTCCATCGGTTTGCGGGTGATAAGCGGTGCTGAAATTCAACTTGGTTCCCAATCCTTCTTGGACTTTCTGCCAAAATCTCGAGGTAAATTGGGTTCCTCGATCTGATACTATGGTCTTGGGGGTTCCATGCAGACTAACAATTCTAGCAATGTACAACTCTGCTAGCTTCGAACTCTGGTAGGTAGTCTTGATAGGTATAAAGTGAGCTACCTTAGATAGTCTATCAACGATGACCCAGATTGAGTCATTTCCCCTACTAGAAGTAGGCAAGCCGATGATAAAGTCCATTCCGACGAAATCCCATTTCCATTCCGCAATCTGCAATGGTTGCAGTAGTCCTGCGGGTCTCTGATGTTCTGCTTTGACTCTTTGATAGATATCACACTTGGCGATGTAGCTTCCGATTTCTCTCTTCATCTTGTGCCACCAAAATTGCTCTTTCAAATCTTGATACATCTTCGTTCCTCCAGGGTGGATATAATAAAGAGTATCATGAGCGTCCTGCATGATAACTTGCTTCAGCTCTGAATCTACTGGCACACAGATACGTCATTTGTACCACAGAACTCCTTCTTCGTCTTCGGTGAATCCAGGTACCTTTCCTGTACTAGTATGACATTTAATTCCATCGATACTTTCATTTCCCTTCTAGGCTTCCTTGATTTGGCTAATCAAAGTGGGTTGAAGTTCAATGCTAGCTAAAAATCCTTTGCTAACAAGCTCAGTTCTAAACTGCTCCAACTCCTCATGCAAACTTGGCTTGTCCTTGATCATGGTGTTTAGCCTACATGGCAATCTGCTAAGAGCATCCGCTACCACATTGGCTTTGCCGGGGTGATAGTGAATGTCCAGGTCATAATCCTTGATTAACTCTATCCATCTCCTTTGCCTCATATTCAGCTCCTTCTGAGTGAAAATATACTTCAAGCTCTTGTGATATGAGTAAATCTCACAGCGATTTCCCATAAGATAATGACACCATGTCTTCAATGCCAAAACTACGGCTGCTAATTCAAGGTCATGGCTCGGATAGTTATGGTCATGCTACTTTAGTTGTCGAGACATATAAGCGATGACTTTTCCTTCTTGCATCAATACACGTCCAAGACCAATCTTGGATGCATCACAATACACATCATGATCAATATTGGGGCTGATATCAATCTCTTCTTGAGCTCTTGGAAACTGGCTTCACATTTGTCGGTCCATTCAAACTTTTTGTCCTTCTTCAACAATTGGGTCATGGGTCTGGCGATGCTCGAAAATCCTTCTATGAACTTGCGGTAATATCCCGCTAATCTGAGAAATGCACGGACTTGGTTTTGAGTGGTTGGGGCTTCCCATTCTTTGACATCTTTAATTTTGGCGGGATCAACAGAGACTCCTACGGCAGACACAATATGTCATAGGAATCCTACTTCTTTCAGCCAAAACCCACATTTGCTGAACTTGGCATACAACCAATGCTCTCTCGGGGTTTCCACGATGATTCTCAGATGTTGCTCATGCTCTTCTTCTGACTTGGAGTAGATAAGGATATCATCGATAAACACAACGACAAACTTATCTAGGAAATTCATAAATACCTTATTCATGAGATTCATGAAATAAGCAGGGGCATTGGTTAATCCAAAAGACATGACCGTATACTCGTCTAATCCATAACGAGTAGTAAAGGCGGTCTTCGGAATATCCATTGCACAAATCTTAAGTTGGTGATAACCAATCCTAAGATCAATCTTTGGGAACACTTGGGCACCAGTCAACTGGTCAAATAGATCCTCTATCTTTGGCAGTGGGTACTTGTTTCTGAGGGTGACGTCATTCAGCTTTCTGTAATCGGTGCACAACCGGTTGCCTCCATCTTTCTTGTCGATGAATAACACTGGTGATCTCCATGGCGATGTGTTTGGTTGAATCAAGCCTCTGGCTAACATAGCAGCCAATTGCTTCTTCAGTTCTACTAACTCTGAGGGGTTCATTCTATAGGGTCTCTGGGCTATTGCTCCGGTTCCGGGGATTAGTTCGATAATGAACTCAATATCCCTATCCGCGGGCATACCGGGAAATTCATCTGGGAATACATCGGGGTATTCACAGACTACTCTGACTTGGTCTATGGTGGGTAGGGCTAGACTCTTGTTGCACTTCAATTGACGAGGTAAGGTTTCAGATACATGCTCTACTGTTACTCAAGAGCTACTGGTCATGGTGATGGCTTTCTTAGCATAGTGTGTCAGTCCTTTATGCTTTGACATCCAATCCATTCCTAGTACTACTTCCAATCATTTGGTTCCAAGTACTATTAAATTGGCATAAAAATCTATCCCATGTATTCTGATAGGAACAACTTTGCAATTTTTTATAGCTTTTGTAGTTGAACCGGGAATTTGAACTATCATGACATGCTTCAAGTTGGTGGGGTGAATCTTACTAGTGCATGCAAATTCTTCGGTGACAAATGAGTGCGATGCTCCAGAATCAAACAACACTCTTCCTAAAACTGAGTTGACAGAAAACATACCCAGCACTACATCTGGCGCTTCTTGGGCTTCTTCGGCGTTCATGTGGAAGAGACGCTCGTTTCGGTTGTGAGGGTTCCCAGGGGCAAACCTTCTTCCTGGTTGAACACGACGATGATATTGAGCTAGGGCATTCACAATGGCAGTGGCAGCATTCTTCTTGGGGGACTCATTGGAATAGTGACCCTTCACTCCACACTCGAAACAAGTAATCTGGGACTTGTCTTTAGCAACGACAGGCATAGCATTGCTTCCAGTTCTGGGTGTAGTGTTGTTGTTGTTGCTCTTGGGAGGTGCACGGTTGAAGTTGTTGGAGTTGCCGGGGTGATTGTTGTTTCCTCCAGACTTCCCATTTCCTCCGCTACGGTTGGGGTAGCTTGGGCGAGACATTGGGGGTCGGTTGTTTCTTGGTGCATATCCTGCAGACGGGTTGGGACGGTACTTCTGGTGACTGTTGGATCCAGCTTGGTGCATCATACGACGTTTGTGGTTGTCGTTGGCTTGGTTAATCTTCCCTTCCATCTAAATGGCAGAGTCGACTAGCTCTTCGAGATCCTCGAAGCGGATGTTGACTAGGACAGTCTGCACCTCACCATGCACTCTGTTCAGGAATCTCTCCTTCTTCTTGGCCTCCATGTTGATCTCATCAGGTGCATGATACATTGCAAATGTATCTATAATTTTTGATGTTCCATGCTTGGTTTTATCCACTTTCTTGTGTTTTGTTCCAACTTTGGAGTACTTTTATTATGATTTCTTGGACTAACCTATTAACAAGAGCCACAGTGCCAGCTGCTTGTTTTCTGTTGTTTTTGGTTCCAGAAAAGTCAGAAAATGAATATTCTCGGAATTGGACGGGACAAAAGCCAAAGTGCCTATTTTTCTGGAAGGGATCAAGTGCCAGAATACAAGACGGAGAAGGGCTGGGGGCCGACCACACCACCTGGCTGCGCGGCCAGGCCTGGCCTGCGCCAGGGGGTGGTCTGGCCGACCCCAGCACCGCCTCGGCCTCTCCTTCCGCCTATAAGTTGCCTTCAGGATGAAAACCCTAGGTACCCGATCAAAAATCCACAAAAGAGTCTGTAGCCGCCGTCATCTCCATCCCTAGATTGGGAGGGATCTGAAGCTCTTCCCGGCACCCTGCCGGAGAGGGGAATGCACCCTAGAGGCCTTCTTCATAACCATGCAAAAGAGTCTGTAGCCGCCGTCATCTCCATCCCTAGATGTGTGAGTAGTTCATCCTTGGACTACGGATCCATGTAGTAGCTAGATGGCTGGTTTCTCCTCCTTTGTGCTTTCATGTTTAGATCTTTTGAGCTCCGTTCATGATCAAGATCATCTATTTGTAATTCATACATGTTGTGTTTGCAGGGATCCGATGGATATTGAGATGCTATTTCAGATTGATTATTGATTCTATCATGTCTTTGTTATTTGAGATCTTGCATGCTTTCCGTTGTTAGTAGCTATCTTGGCCAAGTAGATGCTAGCAACTCCAAGAGTTAGTATTTATGCTAGATAGTGGGTTCATGCCTCTGGTAATCTGGGGAAGTGACAGAAATCTCTAAGGTACTAGATGTGTTGTTGCTACTAGGGAGAAAACAACAATCCTTTGTTCATAGAACAATCATATTGTTTACTTTACACGCAGTTCGTAAAGCAATAATCTGTTGCTTGCAACTTAATACTGGAGGGGGTTCGGATGATAACCTGGAGGTGGATTATTAGTCATAGATGCAGTTGGATGGCGGTCTATGTATTATGTTGTAATGCCCAATCTAGTCTCAAAGGAGTCAAGATGATTAGTATATGCATGTATTGCTTTCTCGGTGTTTGTCAATTGCCCCGCTGTAATTTGTTCACCCAACATGTTATCTATCTAAGGAGAGCCACCTCTAGTGAACTATGGATCCCGGTCCTTTACTTTACATACAATCTATAAACTGTTTCTGCTTTGTGTTTACTTTCTGCAAACTTTTACTTCTTTCCATTCGATACGTTTAATCCTTTGTTTTCTGCAAAACACGGTGAGATTGACAACCTCATCGCAAATTGGGGACAAAGTTCTGCGGTTGTGTTGTGCAGGTCTCCACGTTGCTACTAGCACTGGTAGTGCGCCCTGCCAAAGCTCAGCTAGTAACACCTTTGAGGTGTTTCCTTGCTCCTACTGTTTTGATTAAACCTTGGTTTCATAACTGAGAGAAACTTGCTGCTGTGCTCATCATACCTTCCTCTTGGGGTTCCCAACAAGCTTTACATCAACACCGCCATCAAGCATTTTTCGAGGCGCCGTGCATTCAGCCATCAAGCATTTTTCTGGCGCTGTTGTAGGGGAGTCAAGGACATCTTCACAAGGGGAGTCCCTCGTAACCAATCTCTTTACTTCGTTGTTTTTTGCTTTGCTTAGTTTCTTTTTGCTTTGTTTGCTTGTTTTGTTCTTCAAAAAACACAAAAAAATTAGTTTTACTTGTTTTGCTTTCTTATTTGAAAACCCAAAAAAATGACTACTCTTGAAAACACCAAGTTGTGTGACTTCACTAGCAGCAACAACAATGATTTTATGAGCACTCCAATTGCTCCACCTATGGCTGAAAATACTTTCTTTGAGATAAAACCTGCTTTGCTCAATCTTGTTATGAGAGAACAATTTCCTGGTATTGATCTTAATGCTTTTTCATTTGAGAACACTTGATTCTTTCTTTGGTTCTTATGCCTAACTTAAAGGCGTTAAAGAAAAGTACTTGTTGGGAGATAACCCAAGAGTTTTAGTTGAGTCTTGGAAGTTGTTACCTCTGTAATAACCTCTCCTTATCCTTTTTATTTGCTTTTTGTGCCAAGCATAACCTCTAATGAGAGTGAAGTAATGATTGGGAAAAGTTGCTGTCCCGAAACAGATTTCTGTGCTTCACCGTAAACATTCCTGAGAGAGCTCTGTAAGTCGGAATGAGCTGTAATTGTTTGTGCTTCCGCCCCAGGTTGTTATCTAACTTTCGTTAGTTCAAAACTTTTTGATTTGAGCAACAGAAGGTCTTCGAAAAAATTCGTCTTTACCTGCTGGTCTGTTTTGACAGATTTCTGCCATTTTCTGCATTTGCTTCTTGTTAGTTCCTTCTTGAGTTCCTTTGGGGAATTGAGCTTTTTGAGGGAAGTGATACAGTAGCTAGTGTTCTAATGGACGTTTTATTAGTGTTGGAACTGAACCTAATGACCTATTATCTTGAGTGCACTAATGTTGTTAATGAGATTGTGTGAAGTTTTGTATGAAGGAAAAAATTTCAGGTGTATGGAAGGAATGAGTAATGAGATGAAGGATGGGCTAAAGCTCAAGCTTGGGGATGCCACGCGTGTCACCCCAAGAAATATCCAAGAAGTACAAGCGTCAAAGCTTGGGGATGCCCAAGGCATCCCCTTCTTCATCAATAAAAAATTCCAGGTTTTTTTCCAAACGCTTCATTTTTATTGTTTCATGCACATTTGTGTTTCTCTTGGAGCGTCTTATTTTTCGTTTTTGTTTTTGTTTTTAGTTTGCTTGGTTTGCTTAGTTTTCTGAATAAGTTGGTTGGACCCCCTCTTTCACACTTTGGTTTGCAAATAGTTTGGTTTGGTTTGGAAAAGAGTAGGAAAATTCATGCTTATGTGGTAAAAAGAGCTCGTTTTTTACTGTGGCCTATGCTTTGTCATGCCATGCTCGATATTTTTTTGGCTTTATTCTTAGTATTCTTTGTTGTAGCATGACTTGTTATAAACAATTGAGATTGCTTAATGTGCCTTGGATGAATCATGCGTTGTTTTAGCATATTAAAGCATAGTATAATGGTATTCTCCTTTGATGCTTTATTTGGGTTGACTTGGCGCATGCTCACACCATGTTATGACTATCCAAAGTCACCATAGCCTTTATGATCCTTTAGTTTTCAACTTGTAGTATCACTTTATGCTTTGATCAATCATGTTTTGTCGCTCTGCATGATTATGGCCATTATTGCTCTCTTAGTTTGTCGCTCCCAGTATTTTGCTAGCCTCCACAACAAAGTATGAGTTCCACTCATGCATCCAACTCCCTAAACCAAGTTATTCCAAAGAGTCCACCATACCTACCTATTAGCTTATGCTATTCCAAGTATATTCATGCTTTTGTTTACCTTCCACTTGTTATGAGAAAAATAGTGATTAAAGCTCTCACGAACTTGATGGCACACTTTACTTTATTGCCTCTAATAAACTTGAACCATTGGGTCCTTCTTTGTTGCGTATATGCTTGCTCTTTATAAGTTGAAATTAGCAAAACCATGTTTCATGGGGAACGCTTTCAACATTGCACTTGTACTTTGTACCCCGTTGATATTATGTTCTTTTTCTTACGGATCCCGGCGGTGTGAAATAAAAGTGGAACTTGTAAGATCATGGAGTTTGTATATGTGTTAGATAAACGCCTGGGCCGCTAGCCTAAGCCATGCCTAATCATGGTGGAAACTTGCAGCATCACCATAATGAGCACTCTATGAAGAATCCTCAATAAAAACCTATGCAAATAGCAAATAAAAAGATCGCTGAGATGCTCATTGTCTGCTTGCCTTGTCATTTTGATTATGGGAAAGCTCCCGTATCATGTGCAAGGGGTACCCCGTTGGCGGTTCTTAATGATACACATATACTTACAATGACAAGAGCTTACTCGTGACTGAAGTTGAGTAGCATGAGGATCGGTCTTCGTAAGTAAGGGGCATGAGATTTCGGTTTATAACTTGTCAAGCATATCCTCTTAGTTGTGTCACTTTAACCTTAATCACCTTCAAGATGCTTATGATAGGGGCTATGAGAGCTGAAAGCTATAAGTACCATAAGTTTTGGAAGCTCTTTATGAGACTTGAATTGCTACTTCCTTTTACAAAGGCTTTTCTTCCACCATTATATTGAGTCTCCACCTTCTATATTTATGCACTACTTTGAGAGCATAGTGGCCATTCTTAGTTCTATGTGCATTGTCCCAAGACTAGTTGATTGATGCATAACTTGTTATTGCTTGTTTGAAACTATTGTGTCTAGTCACTCTTATGAACTTTGAAGGTGTCCTATGCATTTATATTTGCTACTCTATTGAGGGACAAGCTGAATACTTTTATGCTATGTTTTCTTTATGTGAAACAAACAAACGTCTTGCAAAGCACGTTATTCATGAATCTTTTGTTTGTGCCTTTTCATGTTGTATCATAGTTTCTTTGCTTATTGCTAGAACTTTGTCTTTCATGTTATGATTGAAGTACTAAGATCCCAGCTTTGAGTTTTGCAAATACTTTGATCAAGTCTTTGATGGTGCATGTCACCTCAAAAATTATTTCTTTTTATCACTTACCTACTCGAGGACGAGCAGGAGTTAAGCTTGGGGATGTTGAACCATTGCAAATGTATCTATAATTTTTAATGTTCCATGCTTGTTTTTATCCACTTTCTTGTGTTTTGTTCCAACTTTGGAGTACTTTTATTATGATTTCTTGGACTAACCTATTAACAAGAGCCACAGTGCCAGCTGCTTGTTTTCTGTTGTTTTTGGTTCCAGAAAAGTCAGAAAATGAATATTCTCGGAATTGGACGGGACAAAAGCCAAAGTGCCTATTTTTCTGGAAGGGATCAAGTGCCAGAATACGAGGCAGAGAAGGGCTGGGGGCCGGCCACACCACCTGGCCGCGTGGCTAGGCCTGGCCCGCGCCAGGGGGTGGACTGGCCGACCCCAGCACCCCCTCGGCCTCTCTTTCCGCCTATAAGTTGCCTTCGAGACGAAAACCCTAGGTACCCGATCAAAAATCCACAAAAGAGTCTGTAGCCGCCGTCATCTCCATCCCTAGATCGGGAGGGATCTGAAGCTCTTCCCGGCACCCTGCCGGAGAGCGGAATTCACCCTGGAGGCCTTCTTCATCACCATGCAAGCCTCCGGTGTGATGCGTGAGTAGTTCATCCTTGGACTATGGATCCATGTAGTAGCTAGATGGCTGGTTTCTCCTCCTTTGTGCTTTCATGTTTAGATCTTGTGAGCTCCGTTCATGATCAAGATCATCTATTTTTAATTCTTAAATGTTGTGTTTGCGGGGATCCGATGGATATTGAGATGCTATTTCAGATTGATTATTGATTCTATCATGTCTTTGTTATTTGAGATCTTGCATGCTTTCCGTTGTTAGTAGCTATCTTGGCCAAGTAGATGCTAGCAACTCTAAGAGTTAGTATTTATGCTCGATAGTGGGTTCATGCCTCTAGTAATCTGGGGAAGTGACATAAATCTCCAAGGTACTAGATGTGTTGTTGCTACTAGGGAGAAAACAATAATCCTTTGTTCATAGAACAATCGTATTGTTTACTTTACACACAGTTCGTAAAGCAATAATCTGTTGCTTGCAACTTAATACTGGAGGGGGTTTGGATGATAACCTGATTTGGATTATTAGTCATAGATGCAGTTGGATGGCGGTCTATGTATTATGTTGTAATGCCCAATCAAGTCTCAAAGGAGTCAAGATGATTAGTATATGCATGTATTGCTTTCTCGGTGTTTGTCAATTGCCCCGCTGTAATTTGTTCACCCAGCATGTTATCTATCTAAGGAGAGCCACCTCTAGTTAACTATGGATCCCGGTCCTTTACTTTACATACAATCTATAAACTATTTCTGCTTTGTGTTTACTTTATGCAAACTTTTACTTCTTTCCATTCGATACGTTTAATCCTTTGTTTTCCGCAAAACACGGTGAGATTGACAACCTCATCGCAAGTTGGGGACAAAGTTCTGTGGTTGTGTTCTGCAGGTCTCCACGTTGCTACTAGCACCGGTAGTGCGCCCTGCCAAAGCTCAGCTAGTAACACCTTTGAGGTGTTTCCTTGCTCCTACTGGTTCGATTAAACCTTGGTTTCATAACTGAGGGAAACTTGCTGCTGTGCTCATCATACCTTCCTCTTAGGGTTCCCAACGAGCTATACATCAACACCGCCATCAAGAATTTTTCTGGGCGCCGTGCATTGAGCCATCAGTGCATACCTAGCTAGGGACAAGAATCTGTCACGATACTCTACTACAGTCATTCTGCCTTGTTTCAATTCTCTGAATTCATCCCTCATTCTGGTGACTAGTCCCTGCGGCACGTGGGTCCGACTGAACTTGATTTTGAAGGCTTCCCATGTCATCACTTGACCATGGTTCATCGTGCGGGTGTTGTTCCACCAAGCTCTTGCATCTCCTGCCAAATAGTGGGTGGCAAAGAGAACTTTCTCATTGCCATCAACTCTGGATACTTCTAAATTGTTCTCCATTGTCTGCAACCAGTCATCAGCATCTAGTGAGTTCTCCGAAGTGCTAAAGATTGGAGGATTGGTATTCTGGAAGTTTTTCAGCTTGGATCCTTGATGATGCTGATTTCCATGGCCTTGGTTGTTTTGGGCCATTTGAGCTATCTACTGCAGAGTTGCTAGGTTGGCTTGGCGCTCTGCCCTTCTTGCTTCACGGTCTACAACTAGCATCCGCATAATCTGCAGCATCGGGTCCTGCGATGAGCTGCTCCCTCCTTGATTTTCACGAGTCATCTGAAGATTGAGGTAGATAAAGGGGTAAGAGGGAAAATTATATGGTTCATGGTTTTGATTTCAAAGTTAAAACTTTGAGTTTGACTCAGGTTTTTGCAACTAACTTCTTTTCAGTCATTCAAACAAGCACACGATACAAACACACACACACACCACAACAACAAAGGAAAACAGATGGTTTTAAGAACCACTCTTTAAGCTACGATACAATGGGGCCGATACTCCTCACTCTACGTTAGTGCTCTAGTGCATCTACTCATCATCGATGAAGTCAGAGTCATCATCATTGGTGTAGAAGTCCACGGCATCCTCCCCAGAAAGTCATCATCGTTGCTGAGGTAAGAGTCCATATCTCCCTGGATGTCTTCACCTTCCTCTTCATCTTCCTTTGCTGCAAGCTGAGCTTCTTGTTCTTTGATGGTCTTCTCAGGGTCGGCCACCTTCTTGCAAAGACGGTTGATGGTGCGATCCTTCTTTGCGCGCTGGCGACAAAGAGACTGACGATCCTTGACAAGCAGTGAGAAAGTCTGGGCCTTCTGGGGGTCAATGGCAAGGTTGTGGTTGGCGAACTCCCTAGCATTGTCCAATTCCTTCTATCGGTCGTACAACAGGAAGTCAAGGTTCTCCACTTGACCCCTCAACTCCGGGTGACTTGGCATCTCCATTGGCATTCCCATGAAGTCACGCCTTGCATAGTGAGCAAAGCGGGTTCCTTGGATTTGGTTGACACTCAGGGCACACAGACGTGCGAGAGCTTCATGCATTGCCCTGGCTAACCCATCTAGCCAAATGTTCTCTCTTACAGAGAACTGGATCCTCCCGGAGATTGGTGCTTCTATCCTGCCTCGAAGATCAGCGGTGACTAGCCATTGTAAGTCTCTACCTAGGGGTCTAGGAAGTTGAGCTCCAAGGAATTCCGGATGTGGGCGTCCCAAGTACTCCAATAGTGCATCAAGATCCCTCTCAAAGATCAGCTGGCCTCCGTTGCCCAACTGGTAGAACTTGCTGAACTGAGTCTCCATCTATAAGAATTAAGGATGAGAAAGTTAGTAAAGTGATCAAGTGTGTCAAATTTTATTTAGTAATGTAAGAAGTGGAAGGAACATGTATTTTTTGAGAGAAAGAATTCGCAAGGGTAAGAGAGGAAATAGTTTTCATAAATACTCACTTTAGTTTTGACACTAAGTTTTTGTTCGGACGTCCATTCTAACTAGGGTATCCTATGGTCAGGATGGCTCTGATACCAACTTGTCAACACCCGGATTTTTAATCCCAGATGCTTGTTATGCCATACATCGCAATCCCAGGATTACCATTTTTGCGAGACATAACAGATTGGATATCACAGTACATCATCCATTACAAACCATAATAAGGTCTTACACGAATAAAGGATCTCATGATCCAATCTTAATACAACAAGTAGCGGAATAAAATAATAAGCGTAGAGGTAGGGTCCATCTTCAGGGTCACAGCAATGCTGACGATGGAAGATAGTCCTAGTTATCATAGCCGTCCTGCTGTCCTTCATCTTGGTAGTCTCCTTCATAGTCTGGCCATAGGAATAGCCAGGGACAAAAGCCATGAGTACTCTTTAAGTACTCGCAAACTATCACTAACAAGTAAGGTAGTTCTAGTGGGAAATGCTAATTATAAGTTTATTTGTAAAGTTAAGTTTGAAACCTAAGCTGAGTTCAGAAACAAAGAAAGATAAATAAAGTTCAAGAATCACTTAAGTTGGGAAGCTAGTGTCATAGTCACGACCCTGTTGTGGTCAAGTCAAGATTCATCATTCATTTCATAAGTCATTTTGAAAACATCTGACAACAGAATAGTATGGCCACTCCAACTGTCCATAACTGCGGACGCGGCTATTCGAATAGTTTGACACTCTGCACAGGTGGTACACTTGCACCACAAGATTCGATACATCTATCGGGGATAACCCTAAATCATCATACTTAGTATGCAGATAATCAAACATAACCTTTCCTTTACACACCCTAGTATAAGCACCTCTCCTATGAGCATGGCCTCCCCACCATGACCATCTGTCATCTTGGGCACTGCATAGGTGGACAACATTGAGAGGTAGCCTCAGCTCAAACCTCTCCCGCGAGGGAACTAATACTAATGCATATAAACTTCCGGCTAAGCCTTACCCAATTCAGGTATTGTGGTTGTACGGTAATATTGCAATGGTATCGCATCCGAACCCAACCATCGATTTTGTAAAAGGGTAAGGCTCATGCCTCAACATTTTCATCATCATAAACCATCTGTGTTTCTCAACACATGTCAAAACATCTCAATAGAATGACTCATCATTCCAAGGTTTTCACAAGTCATTTTCACCAAGTACTCCCATCTAAAGTGACTCAAGTTTTAGTTTAGCTCTAAACTACTAAGTTAAGAGTGTTCACTGACGTGGGATGCTACTGTCAATCTCATGCCATAGAATGACATCTAAGTGTATCTAGATAGGTCAAGTTTTATACTTTTTATGCTACCTTCAAACAAGTAAAGGATTTTGGTAAAGTAAAGAAAGTAAAGCTTGTAAATAAAATTTGGAGTAGGTGTAAGTAAAAGGGTATAACCAAAGCATGCCTAATGCATTTGATTAGGTTATCTAGTTTGCAAGGTCTAGCTTGCATTGTTAATGATGGGTTGCCTTGTGTAGTGCAGTGGTTGAAGTTTTCTTCCTCCTCCTCTTGGTAGAACTCCTCCTCCTCGAAAGCTTGGTCGGTACTATCGTATATAAATACGTACGGGGTACACAATCACCAAACAAAGCTTAACTAGTCTACTTAGCACACTAAGGCACACATTTGATGATCTATTATCATCACAAGCATCACAAGGTTTAATTAACTAGCTTCCTTCTTTTTATTTGAGAAAAGTAATTTCTAATCATCGAAATTAACTAAGAATTAATATTCTCGAATTAAAATATGGGATCATATGGACACATGTCATCACCACATATTCTCACATATGGGAATGGGATTTAAGTGTTGGATCACATTTTAATAAGTTTAAGTTGAATATTTCATGATTTAAAGTGACTGCATGCAAACTTTAATACTATTACATATTCATATATGTATGGTTAAATGTGACTTTTGAGAGTTGGAATTAACTCAAAAGCTATTATGGTTGATTTTAGAAAAATGTTTGAATGTGCAAATGCTTCTGTCTTGTTATTTTTACTAGGAGAGATCTCTAACTGTAAATGATTTAAATCCAATGGGCTTGGATAGATATTTTCATTACCTTTCCAACAAAATTGGATTCACTCCATTTGGATTTGTAAAACTCTTTGAATTGATTTTTGAACTCGGTGACATAATTGATTTTAAGTCTAAAAAGAAAAACCTAATTTAAATTAACTGGGTCAGCGTGGGAAACTAAATGGGTCGGCCCAGTAACGCTTAGCAGCGCAGAGGGCGACTGACCAGGGGGTCCACCTGTTAGTGGCACATAAAACCCGAAGCGGTACGGGGCGATCAGGACCACATGATTAGAACACAGATCGACGGTCCACGGTCGTCGTCGACGACGGACTCGTCGCCGGCGAGACCGAACCCTAAGCTGCCGGTGGGGATCTACTGGGGATGTACCAGGGCTCCAGCTAGTGCGGCGAGGCAGGCAAACGAACAGGATGGCTCTGATAACTAGGACTATCTTCCATCGTCAGCATTGCCTGTGACACTGAAGATAGACCCCACCTCTACACTTATTATTTTTATTCCACTGCTTGTTGTATTAAGGCTGGATCATGAGATCCTTTATTCGTGTATGACCGTATTATGGTTTGTAATGGATGATGTACTGTGATATCCAATCTGTTATGTCTCTCAAAAATGGTAATCTTGGGATTGCGATGTATGGCATAATAGGCATCTGGGATTAAAAAACCGGGTGTTGACACGTGGACAGGGTTGCTTGGGGTCGATGGAGCCCCTGGTAAACCAACCTCGACACACATCTCTAGGGAACGGCTTCGGGATTTGACCCGTTACGGCGGAACCATCCTTAGGGCGTGACTCATGGTCTCGGTGAAAGCAAGGTAAAGGTCGTGTCCAACCACCCTCGGTCGGCCTTCCAAGGAAGAGGGCTAATCATTGTGGCATTAAAATTCGGTTGGTACATGTGGGTAAAGTTGTACACCCCTGCAAGGTTAAATCTTTTCGAAAAGCCGTGTTCACAGTTATGAATGCTTGGTGACCAAATTCTAAGATCATAGAGAACTATAACCTAATCGTAAAACTTGGCAGATCAATGTGTGCTTAAGGATGCTTCCTCTTGGGTATGAGGGGGTGATCCTCATTGTGAGATGAGGATTACTTTGGTGGATATCAAAAGATGATGATCAATTCTTCGGAGACGTCGCTGTCTTATCCCATTTTGAAATATTCTGATTAGACGAGCTTCTTCTCCCTCTTGTCTTATCAACAACGATGGCTTTATGCAAAATAACCCCACCAGCCATAAGTCTTGCAGAGTACACCCTATACTCACCCTTGCTTTGTTGGTACTTTTGTAGCAGAGTAATTGTTCACTTGAAGACGAGTTTGGTACGACATCGACATCGATGAGTAGCTTGGGGTTCCTGGCCGGCAGCCTGGAATCTATGGGTTGGGACGTCATCGTTATGCTTCAGGCCTCTTGGGCCATTTGTTAAGTTTGCTATAATTAATAGCATAATTTGCCTTCTGTTGTTTGATGTTTGTGGTCAGTGACCTCTGCTTGTAATATTTTGGTTCTTCGCTTAGTTATGAGCTTGCTATAATAATTTTTGTGTCGTAGGGTTACTATTGTGTTACTGATTTCTCACTAGATAGCCTCGATCTCTAGGTTAAGCTTATGTCAAGCTAAGGTCTGGATATGTTTAGCCATGATCCCGGGGGTGTCACAGGTTTTGGTATCAGAGCAGTACCGACCGTAGGAAAACCTTGCTATTGGTCGATGTTGAGTCTAGTGTTTGTGAAAACTATTTCAAAGATGATAAGTATTTGTGAAAACTCTAGTATGCTTCTTTTTCTCCTTATCCAGTTTCGCTCTAACTCTGGGTCATCTTATCTTTTGTTGACTTTGAAAAGTTTTGCTATCTCGTCTAGTCTTTCAAAACTTAGGTGCCTTCTGGGCATGCCGTTTTTTAGCCAGTTGACCTAGTGTTGAGTTCTCTAGAGTTGCGCGTGTTGTGCGTTTCTTGTTCCCTTTGCTCTATTTCCGCTGAGAGACCCCTTTCCCTCATGATCTCTGTACTTTATGGTCCCACAATATTATATTGTAAGATCCAAAGTGTTCCGTTCTAGGCTTCGAGGTTTCCTTTCGCCTCGTGTGCCTCCTTTTTATTTGTTTGGGTATTTCAGAAGTTCTTTCTTCTCTTGGAAGCTACCTTGTGATTACTATCTTGCGGTGCACGCTATGTCACTCAAGTAGTAGTTACTTCTTTCTCGGATTTTAACCCTTGGACTTGAACCAAAGATCCCGGATTGTGTTGGATTATGATGTTAAGAATCTTGTACATGAAGTTGATCTTTAACCCAAGGTCCATTCCATTGATCCCTATAGTTAATGTTAATCATTACCTCAGGATGGCTAGTACCTTTTAGTATAGCCTTCAAGCTTGTGGTCTTTGTCATGATTGAATCCCGCCAATTGAGGTCTTCCCCTACCACATGATATGGCAGATGTTCTTTAATGGAACCAAATAGATCACGACAAGAGTACTCCTCATGAGTCTCGCATCTATATTCGTGACTCTGCCCACCTTTCTCCCTTCTATGCATTGGTTTTTGGAAGATTGTTAATCTATGCATCCACATCTCGGGATTCTATCCTGAGCATGCTCCTTTTTCCCTTGTTGTTTTCCAACCTTTGTCTATCAGTTGGTAGCCAAGTAGTAATTTGCATTGATGTCTTCCGATGCAAGATACTCTTGTAGTCCGTCATGACAAACCATATCTAGATGTCAGGAGAAACAAACTCCAGTACTTTGTCATATCTAGGACCAGGTCAAAGTGTTGTAATCCGCAGATTAGGAGGCATGTATAGCTTATATCTGTTCTACCTTAGAGTATCACACCCTTTCACTAAGAGGTTGTGTTGAGTTTCATGAACTTCTTAATGAAGTGATGCTCTCACACATATTTACCCACCCTTCTTTCAAGCTTTCACGCTCGTGAATGATGCGTGTGCATAATGATGTGGACATCTGAGATTCTTAGCAATTTGTTATTGCTTTGAACTCTAAGGACATTTGTGCCATTCTTAGCGTGATTGGTTAACCCTGTCATTAAGCGAAGGATAATTGTGCTACCAAGTCCGTTACCCTGGTGCGTTCTCTTCGGTCAAAGAGTTAGGCTTGTGCCGAAGCTCTCAGAATATGTCTCCTTGCTTTACCAAGCAAGTTTCCTCTCGAACTAAGTGACATACCGGTGGTTCTTAATATTCTTGATGTCTACTAGAAGTATTGCCATGTTGCCACGTGACTGTATAGTCAAGTTCTTGGGCAAGAAAGTTCTCTGAACTGCTCCTTTCTCCAAGGATCCATACTGGATACCCTTGAACTAGTTAGTTGAGTTTAAACAACAACTTGGAGAGTTGTAAAGACAAAAGTTCTATCTGTCTTAGTTCATCTTAAAGGGTTGTCTAGTTTAGTTTGTATTGAAGAAAGATAGTATCTCCTCCGTGGATATGATATCGTCCCCACCTTTTGATTTGATTTGGGTTATCGTCAAATCAAACTCAATTCCAAAGACAATCTTGATGATGTTGCTATTCATGATGTTTCACTTGAGTACATCTTCATGTCCGTTGGTCTGACCAATACATATGCCGTGTTCAAGTAACATATGAGTTCATCATCTTGGAGTATCTCGATAAGTTTGTTGTTGAGCCCATCGATGACATCCTTATCCTCTCCATGCTAGACTAGATTCATATGGAACTATTGGCATTAATGTTGGAAAATTTTAGAGAACCGTCTTCGAGTTATCTCGAAGTATGTGTTCTGGATGTTAGCAGTAACCTTCTCCGATTCATGGGCAAATGGTGAGAGATGTCGCCATGGATTCGAGTAGAGTTGTCTATGTTTTCTTATGGACACTTGTGTTTCATTGCAAGTACTTGATGTATAAGCAGTTGTCTTCTGACAAGTTGTTAATACATGGGTCTAGCAATTCAGCTCAGTCTATTGGAGCTTAACATTGTAGTCCATGTCTTGAGAATCTAGTAACTTTACCTTTACGGTAAATGTTGCAAACTATCTATTCGGACATGCTGAATCTGAAGTATCATTCCACGTAACTAGAGCTGAATCTCAAGCAGTAATAATGGTTGGTATTTTCAAGGAATTGACATGGGTCTCTCTGAAAATCCGGCAAGATTAATGTAAGGGTTGACACAACTACTCGGAAAGCCAATTGTAAAATTCTCTTGAATCGGCAAATAACAACCACTCTTCATGAGGCTTCCTATATGATTTATTATAGAAGTTGTGCTCATGGTTTCCTTTGTATCCGAAGTCTGACCTTTACTTGATGTTTTGAGACTCTAACATCAAGGATAACATTTAAAGTAGTGTTGCTAAATGTCTCTCGGTCGATCCTCCAGACCCTTTTTCGTTGGCAAGCCTCCCCTTGTGCCAAGTAACTGAAGTCTGAGAATGAAGTTTTTTTTCCTCGTGTCATCAGGAATTTTCTTACCTATTCATCTGGTGGTGTAAAGTGATATCACGATCTTTGGCAAATATTTTGATAATCCTGGATGAATAAAGAGTTTTCTTCGTACCTCGATCATGTTTACAGAGTGACTATGATTTTGGTAATCAAAAGTAGTTTAACATCTTGGTTATCCGTATCTCTTTATCCCTGGAAGCTCTACTTAAGCCGTCTGGTAGAGTTTCATATCTCTCGAAGTCTGTGGTCATGTTCTTCCTGTTGTAATCTTTCCTTTTCAGAAGCTTAAACCCTTCTGAAACTCCATGGTCTCAATCCTTATGAAGACCAGTTATCTATCAACTTGAAACCTATCTCCTTGTGTTTTCCTTTGTTACCTTGATGTGTTTCATGTTTGTCATCTCAGAGTTGTTTTGAGCACTCCCTTCACGAGCTGACCATGAGATACTTGGTGTGTTGTTAGTGTGTTTCCCTCTTATCCTTAGAAGTGACCCTGTTTCTTCCTCCCTCTGTCTCTCTTCCTACCTGTGGAATCTCGGGTCGAGATTCTCGTAAGGGGGATAGAGCTGTAACACCCTGGTTTTACTTAAATAGTATTTAAGGTTTGTTTTTCCATCATGAGCATCATCCTCTAAAAAAATGCATGCAAAGAAAAGAATGCAAAACCCTAACTCTCTATGTGAGTGCTCTCTATTTTGAATCCTCTTAAAACATTCCAGATGAGCCTTGTGATCTTTCCAAATTGGCTAAGGGAAGACACAAGTATCTTACTAAAGTTTTGTGCAAGTTTGGTGTATTTGGGATTACCAAATTATTGCAAACTATTCAAAGGGGTGAAAAGAATTCAAAATAAACCGTCAATCTATGCCGCCTGCGCACCACGGTCCATCGCGCTCTAGAGGATGATAAGACCGCCCAAGTCGTGTCCCTCTTCGCCTGTGCTTCTCTCGCCCTCCCGCGCTTGCCCTCTCTCGCTCCCGCGCAGGGCCAACCCCTAGCTCCGACGAGAGCTTGTTGTCGCCGTTGTTCCCCACCGTTGCCGGCCACCCCGGGACAAGCTGAGGCCACCATTGGATCCGCCTCGTCATCCTCTTCCACTCCGCCAACGGAATCGACCCGGCGCGCCCGCAATCGGCGTCACCTCAACCTCTTACCCGCCTCTATTGCAGCTCGCCGGTGACCGTGTCATCGCTCCCGACCACGCCTGGCCTCACCGAGCCTACCATCGGCTTCCTGGTGAGCTCATGGTCCTATAGGACCACTCCGCTGTCCCCTCCCTCTCTGGTTCGCCGCCGCGCCGTGCGCTGCCGTCTGCCGCCGTCAGTAAAGCTCGCTGCCGTCACTCCAGTGACCGTTAGGTTGCAGCGCCGCTCCTAGATGGTCCGCCGTGAAGCCCCGGTTCGACAGCGCTTGCTCCCGCAGCTCCGCGCGCCCTCCCTCGCCGTCGTCGGCCATTGCCTGGCCGGTTTCCGTCGAGCCGGTGTGGCGTCGACAAGGTTGGCCACGGTGGCTGCATACGTGGCCCCTGGCCCACCGGTCAGCCACTAAGGCTAGCCTAGCCCCTGTGTAAAAAGAAATAAAGCCATCAGCTGACGTCATGATGTCGCAGTAAATCCTTTATATAGTTTAATAATTTCAGAAAAGGTTTAAATATTGTAAAATCAATATCTTTTAATCTGTAATTCAGTAAAATACAAATAATATATCAAAATGTTCAGAAAAATGTGATCTTTACAATAGACTCATAATCGTGCATTGTGCAACAATTTTAGTTGCAAGTTTAATTAGAGAACAAAAACAACCCCTCATAGGTGACTCCGAGGTTTCCCCTATCCTAGGGTTTGCGACCCTCGGACCCTGTTTAAAATGGTCGAGCATGCCTTAGGGTTATATTTCAATACAATTCAACGTGTCATATCATCATCCTTGCTTGAGCATTGCATCGATGCCATGTGTTGATTGTTTTCCCCTTTCTTTCCGGTGTTTGCTTCTTTCCGGTAGAATACGATATCGAGATCGAGATTGAAGACCGAGATCAACACCATCGAAGATCGACGAACAACACTTGACCAACTGTAATCAAGTTAAGTACAAGGCTTCCGAAGATCTGCTTATTGGTTATCAACAAACAAGGCAAGCATAGCCCCACCATTATACAATCCTATGGTTTCAAAAGTATTTCATTCTTGCCACGATGCATGCGATTCTATTGTGGTCTTTTATCGATAGATAGAGTATCCTATCCATTGCATTACTCCCTTGAGCTTATATTACCTGATCCACTTCTCCTAGCATCACTAGGTTTGTCTTGTGTGCACTGCTATATCTTATATGTTCCTTGCTTAGCCATGATTAGCTATCAGTGCTGGTTCATCTAGATGATGTACCAAATGCAGAGAATCTAGTATGATAGGAGAATGAGGTATACTGAAGAGGTAAGATCAGTGGTAAAGGTTAAACATGCTATGGCTTGTATGGGAGGCCACGGTGGGATGTGGTTTTTGTAGTCCCATGCTCTCCACTACTAGGACCTGAGTTCTTGCCTTTGGAACCGAGATGAGCGTACAGCCACACGGGGCCTGGAAAACCTCACGAGTAACTAACTTGCTTAGTAGCTTCCATGAGTCACATAGTTCGGGCGTTCCATTCGACATATGCATTCTGGTTGTTCTCGAAGGCGGTGAAGGAGGTGCATTCATATAGGTAGGTAAGTGTGGCCAGGGTTGGTTGGGGTCGATGGAGCCCCTGGTAAACCAACCTCGACACACATCTCTAGGGAACGGCTTCGGGATTTGACCCGTTACGGCAGAACCATCCTTAGGGCGTGACTCATGGTCTCGGCGAAAGAAAGGTAAAGGTCATGTCCAACCACCCTCTGCCGGCCTTCTAAGGAAGAGGGCTAATCATTGTGGCATTAAGAGTCGGTTGGTATGTGTGGATAAAGTTATACACCCCTGCAGTGTTAAATCTTTTCGAAAAGCCGTGTTCACGGTTATGAACGCTTGGTGACCGAATTCTAAGATCATAGAGAACTATAACCTAATCGTAAAACTTGGCAGATCAACGCGTGCTTAAGGATGCTTCCTCTTGGGTATGAGGGGGTGATCCTAGCTGTGAGATGAGGATTACATTGGTGGATATCAAAATATGATGATCAATTCTTTGGAGATGTCGCACTCTTATCCCATTTTAAAATATTCTGATTAGACGAGCTTCTTCTCCCTCTTGTTTTATCAACAAAGATGGATTTATGCAAAATAACCCCACTAGCCATAAGTCTTGCGGAGTACACCCTATACTCACCCTTGATTTGTTGATACTTTTGTAGCAGAGTAATTGTTCACTTGAAGACGAGTTTGGTACGACATCGACACCGATGAGTAGCTTGGGGTTCCAGGCTGGCAGCCTGGAATATATGGGATGGGACGTCATCGTTATGCTTCAGGCCTCTTGGGCCATTTGTTAAATTTGCTATAATTAATGGCATAATTTGCCTTCCGTTGTTTGATGTTTGTGGTCAGTGACCTCTGCTTGTAATATTTTGGTTCTTTGCTTAGTTATGAGCTTGCTATAATAACTTTTGTGTCGCAAGGTTACTGTTGTGTTACCGATTTCTCACTGGATATCCTGGAGCTCTAGGTTAAGCTTACGTTAAGCTAAGGTCTGGATTTGTTTAGCCCTCATCCTGGGGGTGTCACATAAAGTAAATTACCTAAAGAATCTAACACGCATGTCGTTATACAATAAAATGACAACACCTAGGATCTAGCCGGATGACGAAACCGTGATTTGCAGATCATGTATGGATTATACACATCACATGCACGTAAGCCATACCATTCACAACTTCTTGCAAAAACAAGTTATGCATAGATACGATATCTACCGGCATTGTGAAACTCGAAACGACATCTAAGGCTCTACGACGGGGCGAAGCCGGTGGTCCCTCTAGACGGATAGCGGGTGGGGATCGAAGGGGCAGTGCCTGGCGATTTTTCCAAAAATGCAAATCTCATTTGCATTCTAGACATGGATTCAAATCATTGTTCCGATTCAATCTAACTCTTTTGATCTTCGATCACCGCTTCTGGATTTACGTGCCACAGTTTACCCCGATGGAGGAAACCGCCTTGTAGGGGTATGTCGTTTCACGACCTCAACAGTATGATGACGGAAATCAGATCATCCATTCCCTGAGTACCGTTGATCCAGTCAACCTCGTACAAAACCGATCTATCTCATAGATTGACCACCAAAATAGCAAATAGATCCAATCTATAGCAAACTACATATCACATATGCGAGATCTCGAGCCTAAAACCAGAAGCTATCGCTTTGATACCACTGTTGGGCCATGTAGAGATAAAAAAATTATCTCTAACATGGTGATCCCAAGATCTAGCTGAGGTAATAAGCCACGAGAATTACCACTAGACGCGCAGCTGCGTATTACTAATGTAGCATGTCATCTGATGCAGTGCAGTCCTCACGATCCAATCCAATCCTGATCGCCGTATTGTTGATCATGCAACACCTCTACTGGTATCCACACATACGAGGACGAGCGCCAGCGGTGAACTGTAGATTCATTACGATGGCAGGACTGAACTAGAGTTACGGTTTCCAATGCATGGAATTGACCTAATCGCAACACCTCTCTAGGTATGTGTGCCCTAGTATATATAGGGAGTAAAAGTGGGCTCCACTCACTTGTGGCCCATTTGCTAAAGCCCATATTAGTCGTAGTGAGTCTGACTCACTAACTTAGTTTGTATCCGGTTCAGGTCTAACCCAAACAGGTTTCCGGTTCAGATCCAATCCGAACTTGCTCCTGCTCTTAAGTGTATCACCCCGCAGGCTCATGGTAACTTGGACACGATTGGAGTCCGACTCTCAATCAATCAATCGATAGTGGCTCCTAGCAGAACGTGTCGACTCCCTTTCCAATGTGACTTTCATCCGAGTCCTTTTTGCCTCATGATATACCTTGTCGAAATATAGGTGAATAATCGTCATCCCTTAAATAGTCTGACTCTATTCTCGATCTGAGATAAGTGATTCATCTGACTAACTCTTAGTCGATCACCTCGGTTAACACTTAACCGAGTCACGCACCCAGAGAATATCTCTCCAGATGGAGGGGCAAAATCTCATCTTGGTTATCCACATCACACAGCTTGATTCGCAGTCAACCCAAACTCTACCTTTATAACTGCCCTGTTACGGAACAACGTTTGACAAAACCTAAGTCGGTCATCCTCAACTCGGATTGTGCGACAACCTCAGGTCTAAAGATTACATTGATTGATATATACAAATGACGACTTATTCGTTGTATCTCAATATTAGTCAATCTGATTCACTAAACTCTTTAGTCGAATATGTTCAAGTCGGAATAGCATCACCATGCCCATGACAAGTGGAACCGAGTCATCAGCCGACTTTCGCATTGGTCTAAGTTGTGTGTCCAACACTACCTCAATGACCAAGGATATTTAGTATGAACAACATGATTATATAGTTTCACAACTTTATCGCATATTTAATGATATATATCAGATGTTCATGCAAGGACAATTTAATAATTTTATGAATACACTAGGAATTAGATCATTACATGATTGCCTCTAGAGCATATTTTCAACAACATGTTAAGTGGGTCAGATCTAGGCCTATGGAAAAACGGATCCGTGTGTCAGTGTGTATGTTGTGTCTTGGAGGCGAATGAAGGTTGGTTGGATGCCAAAATGGTTATTCTGTGGACATACTCTGATGTCCATTTCAAGGAAATGTCCGAAAATTCCCCCATTATGGAAAACTCTCTTTGTAGTTCCATAACTAAATCATAGTAACATGATTATATAGTTCCACAATTAAATCACATAATATGAAAATCTATTTATTTTTTATATAATCCGTTTGATACCTATAAAAAAACAGCCATGTGTTGTAAAAAGAAGTCCACATATCAAAAATAATTGCCTAGTAGTTAAAATATTTCCACTTATATAAAAAGTATATACTCATGTAACTTTTAAGAAAATTTTCTTCTACGTGAAGAATCATTCGTCAAAAAAAAACAATGTTCCGATATAGGAAAATTGCTCAGGTATTAAAAAACATTCATGTATTTTTACAACCAAAGTTCATGTATATTAAAAAGATGTTTTTTATAAAAATGTTCACGGATTCGAAAAAAAATCTCCATGTTTCTCGCAAAAAATCATGTATTCCAAAAAAAATGAGTCGCATAACAATGTTTCTATATTTACCAAGAATAATAAAAGAAAATGTGCTTATATATTAAAAATAAAAAAACTAAGTTCTTCATCTATTTCTGAAAAATAGTCCAAGTGTTTAAAAATAAATATTCATGTATTTATCCAAAAACAATCAAATGGAATGCAGAAAAAGGAGAAAAAGAATTAGAAAATAAAGCGAAAGAACACAACACAAAACAAATAGAGAAAAAAATCAACGGGCCGGCCCAGTCGAGCGCGCACGCGGGTGACGATGGACTGCTGCTCGCAATCAGCAATGTACCCTCGACTTCGTATCCTTGCTGGCCCCTCTTTCCCCACTTGGCCTCGTCGATCTCCTCCTCAATCCCCCATCCCTACTCCACGATGCAGCTCTGCCCTAAAACCCTACACGGGCAGTAACCAACTAGCGATCAGGCGTCGTCGGAGCTCCCTCCCTCTATTAGATTTATATGGGTTGTGGCCCTCTGCGACCCAGGAAGCCCATTTAGTCTAATAAATCCTGAAATCTCAAGGCTCATCAACTATGGCAGCTTCGGAGCTGTGTGGGAGATAAAGTTTAGTCCCACATTGCTAGTTGGGAGAGAGTTGGACCAGCTTATAAAGTGAGATATTTCACTCCCACTAAGTGATTGAGAAGAGAAGGAGTCCACACGCACTCCTCCTCCTCCGCCGCCTGCCTTGCCTCGCCCGCACGCGCGTCGCATCGCGTTTTGTGAATCGAGTTCGAGTTAGAAACTTGTTTTGTGGAAGACTAAATTTTTGCTTGGTGCACCAGCTGTTGGGTACGTGTCAACATTCGTGTGCATGTTTGACGCGTGTCCTTGTCTTCCAACGTGTGAAGACTCGGTCGTCTCACCTCCCAGGCTATAGAGCGAGAGACAGACAGATCTAGATGCATCCAGTTCTTTTCTCAGTCTCTCTCGCTGTGTGTTCCTCTTGCTGCGCTGCTCTCTAGGCTTCCCCATCCCGGTGGCTGGGTGCACTGCTGTCCAGGAGAGCAGGCCTCCAAAACCCCGTTCGTTCAGATCCTGCACCAGGAGACGGGCGATAAGGTTTTTGGGGAGCGTCTCGGCGCGACTGCTTGCCTCCGTTCATGTGTTCTTCTTCGGCAACCGACGACCTCATCAGCACCATGGGCGACATCAACAAGGACCAAAGTGTTGTTGCGGTGATGACCTTTCCGATCAACCTGTATTTGCTATTCTTCTCTTTGTATGCACTAGTTCTTGCTAGATTTTCAGATCTACTAGATGTGGTTGTTTGGCTGCATGTGTTTAGATCTGCTAGTGCTTACATAATGTTGATTTCGGTAATTAATCTCATGGGGAAATTGCCTAATATTCCAATAATCCAAAAACCTTATTTATTTAGGCAAATTTCGTCATCTTCCTTTGCTGCGTTGCTCAAACCGAGACCGTTTACGTGTTCTAATTTTAAAAGATGGCAAGGGAAAACCCTCTTGTGGCTCACTGCTATGGGCATAGAAAAGGGTGCATATGGTACTTCCAGAGGTCCGCTTACTCTCGAGGAAGAGAGAGCTTTCAGGGAGGCCACTATACTTTTCGTGGGCTCTGTACTCAGTGTGCTTGGAGACAAGTTGGTTGATGCATATTTGCATAGTCATGATGCCAAGGAACTGTGGGATGCGCTGGACGCTAAGTTCGGTGCTGCCGATGCCAGTGATGAACTTTATGTTATGGAGCAGTTCAATGACTACAAGATGGTTGAAAACTGATCTGTAGTAGAACAGGCTCATGAGCTATAGATCATGGCAAAGGAACTCAAACTCCAAAAGTGTGTGCTTTCGGACAAGTTTGTCGCGGGATGCATTGTTGCTAAGCTTCCCCTTCATGGAGGAACTTTGCCACTTCTCTGAAACATCAGAGGCATGATCTCTCTGTTGAGTACCTAATTGGTTATCTGGTTGTTGAAGAGAAGGTGAGGGCAAAAGACAAACACACTAGTGGAACCGAGGGACATTCTGCTGCCAATATGGTGCAAAAAAATGCCCACAAGTCCAAAGGAAATAACAAAGTCTACCAGACTACCAACTTCAAGAAGAAGAAGGGGCAGAATAAGGAAAAGAAAGAACCTTGCTAGGTGTGTGGCGAGATTGGCCATTGGGCTCATCGTTGTCCATGGAAGAAAGGCAAGAAGGGTCAGGCTGGACAGAGTTCTAAATATGTCAACATGGTCATTGGCAATACTGATGCAGGAACTTCAGGTTCTGGGTATGGGAATTTATTACCTACTATTCTTTCAGTATTTCAACCCACAGAATGGTGGGTTGATACGTGTGCCAATGTTCATGTGTGTGCTAACATTTCCATGTTCACCTCTTATCAGGCTCGAGATTCCTTAGTCATGATGGGGAATGGGCTACATGCTACTGTTCTTGGTGCTGGCACGGTAGATCTGAAGTTTACTTCGGGCAAGATCGTGCAATTGAAGAACGTGCAGCATGTCCCTTCTATCAAGAATCTCGTTAGTGGATCCCGTCTTTTGAAAGATGTGTTTAAGTTGGTATTTGAGTCTAATAAAGTTGTACTGTCTAAGTGTGGAACCTTTGTTGGAAAAGGCTATGAATGCGGAGGCATGTTCCATTTTTCATTGATAGATTTCTGTGTTGATGTAGTGAACCATGTTTGCACTACTAGTAATGAAACTAATGTTTGGCATTCACTACTTTGTCATATTAATTTCGGTTGTATCTCGCAACTTGCTGGTATGAGTTTAATTCTGAAATTTACTATTGTCAAAGGCTCTAAGTGCCATGATTGTGTGCAAGTAAAGCAGCCTCGCCAGCCTCACAATCCTGCAGAGGAGATAAACTTCGCACCTCTAGATCACATACATTCAGATCTATGTGAGATGAATGGTGTGTTGACAGTTAGTGGAAAGAAATATTTCATGACTTTGATTGATGATTCTACTAGGTAATGTTTTGTATATCTCTTGAAAACTAAAGATGAGGCCTTAGATTTCTTTAAAATCTATAAGGCGGAAGTTGAAAATCAACTTGAGAGAAAGATCAAGAGAATTCGGTCTGATCGTGGTGGAGAGTAATTTTTCTAATGAGTTCAATTTATTCTATTCGGAACATGGTATTATACATGAGAGGACGCCTCCCAATTCCCCTCAATCTAATGGGATTGTTGAGAGGAAAAACCGGACTCTAACAGATTTGGTTAATGCCATGTATAATACTACCGATTTATCCAAGGAATGGTAGGGGGAGGCTATAATGACTTCATGTCATGTCCTAAACCATGTTCCAACTAAGAATAAATATATTACTCCATTTGAATAATGGGAAAAGAAAAGGTTGACACTCTCCTACTTACGTACTTGGGGTTGTTTGGCAAAGGTCAATGTGCCAATCAACAAGAAGCGTAAGCTTGGACCGAAAACTATGGATTGTGTCATTCTTGGGTATGCTTCTCACAACATTGCTTATAGATTTCTGGTGGTGAAATCTGAAGTGAACGACATGAGTGTCGGCACCATTTTTGAATCAAGAGATGCTACATTCTTTGAGGATATATTTCCTTGAGAGATATGCCTATCATATCTAATAAGGAATATGATCCAGTTTCTCAACCTGAAACTCCCATGGAGACTAATGAACAATCAGATAATGAGAGTTCAGATTCGGATGAGGATGACAATGAAGCTCCCACAAGGAGTAAGAGACAAAGGATCGCAAGATCTTTTGGTAATGATTTCATTGTGTACCTAGTGGATGACACTCCCTAACGAGGGTTTAACTCATCAATGCCCATTGTTATGGACTTGGGTTTTGGAGAAGGAGGGAGTGCTGGAGACATCTATCGGCTAGCAAACAAGCACACAGGGGACAAAGATTTACCCAGGTTCAGGCCTCGTAGAGGTCCCTACTCCTGCTTGTCTGCTCGTGGAATTATCAAAGGAGTTGAAAGTTACAATGGTGCGCAGATGCAATCTAGCGAGAGTTGTGGAAACTAGGGTTGCGTGTGTCCTCCTCGCCGCCCCCTCCTAGCCTTTATATAGATAGGCTAGGTCTTGGGTAGCAGGTCGAGTCGGTTACAAGTAAGGGTTCTTCTCCTTCAAACTTTCTATCTTTAGCTTCTTCTTGTCTCTCAAGCAATCGAGAGTCCGCAGGTTAGTCGAGTCCTTTCGTCTGGGCTTTGGCGACACCGTGGGCCTGTACGTATTTAAACCGTATATACCAAGTTTGACTACCTGTAAGGTATACCCATGTCAGTAGCCCCCGAGTATCCAGCGGAATCGCAGATTCGACTAGGTACTTTTTGAAGTTTCGAGTGCCTGAATGAGTGCATTTCGACTACTTTTATTTGTGTCATAGGGATTGTTGATATACGTGCCTGATATAACTGAAGTATCGGTACCAGTTAACCACCTTATGGTGAAACAACGCAATCTACTTGAATTCGAGTCCCCGGACTCGAATCCGGAAAAGTGCTGGCGTAATTCGACTCAGGCCGCGGAGGTCTTACAGGAGTCAAATTCCAGTTATATGAGTGTGAGCACTTGACGCGTCCGTCAAGGCATGTTCATCGTGCCTGTAGGCACGGATATGTTTCTGGTAGTGCGCAGTTAAATGCGTTGCCAGGCCTTTATTCAGGTCTTACCTTCACGCTGTAAGCGCGGCATCCGAATTTTATCATCGCGGAGATGATTCGGGCAACCCAGGAGACGTAATCTCTTTGTAGGGAAAATTATGAGGAGGTGTCGCCATGATCTGCGAGTGCTGCTGTAATCAACGCACAGCTTTTGTGCAAATAATCATAGGGTGCGCGACCAGCACTCCGTATGGGAGTAGCCCCCAAGTGCCTGGTTGAGTCGAAGAATCAGGCAGGGACTAAAGAAATTTTGCGACTGCTGTCATTTTTGTTTGTTTTGACTCGAAAACTTGGGTTGCGACTGCTATCGTCTTTTGCATGCTTGTTTCAGTCGAAATTGTTTCCAGCGCTCCCTATGGGAGTAACCCATGTCCATAGTCGAATTATTTTTCGAGTGGTTGGGTTTGATTGTGATTGCCTGTATCCCTGCAATAAGAAAAGAAAATCATAGGGGGCGCGGCCAGCGCTCCCTATGGGAGTAGCCCCCGAGTGCTTGGTGCAGTCGAAAACTCCAGCAAGGACTAAAGTAGTCGAAGTTTTCCGCTAAGTAGCCTTTGATGACGTCAGTGCTGACGCTTGCATGACCTCAGTTGCCCGCGTGAGCGGCTTTGACGGGACGTGACGAGCGGTGGGTCCCACTTTCTGACTTTGAGTTAACTGGGCGTGCGTAATCTTATTATTAACTCTGCCTCCTCGATTTCCGCGCAGTGGAGGGACGGTTCGCGCTTCCTCTTCTCCACGTGTCGAGCGCGATATGTGCCACGCGTCCAATAGGGTTTTTGTGAGCCGTTGGATTGCATCTCTTAGGGGTTAAGTAGCGATGCTACGGCGGTAAATTTCCATCTGCGCCCTTTTCTTCCTCGCTGCCATCGCCATTGTCGCTGCTCCTCTGCTTTTCTCCTGCGCTCATCTCCTCCTCAGCTCTGGACCATCTCCGCTCGTTTCCAAGTTATTTTCTGCGTTCTCATCGCCACCGCGCAATGGGAAAGAAGAAAGGAGGCGCTGCCGCTGAATCCGCGGCCACCGTTGCCACGACGAAGAAGAACGGTGGCTCCGCTGCTGCGGGCACTAGTGCCGCCGCCGGCGGGAAAAAGAAGGTCGCGGGCACCCGCGTGACCAATGGCGCTTGGTGCCCCTCAATCATCAAGGCGTCCGATCTCCGTTTTCTTCGCCAAGACGGAGTTATTTCCGCAGCAGTCGCCGACACGCGCATCCCCAGCGGTGAGACCATTCTTGTGCCTCCCGCTGGTTTTCGAGTGATGTTTCTTCCTTTCATCATTCGCGGCCTTTCTTTGCCTATCCACCCCTTTCTTAGGGGTCTCCTCTGTTTCTACGGGCTCTAGCTCCATCAGCTGTCCCCTAATTCGATTCTTCACATCTCTTGTTTTATTACCCTCTACGAGTGCTGGCTCGGAATCGAGCCGCACTTTGGCCTTTTCAAAAGTTTGTTTAAGCTAAAGCGTCAGTCCGCATCTGGCTCTTTAGTTTATGACATAGGTGGTTGTGGAATCCATGTCGACCCATCCGCCACCTAGTTCGACATCAAGCTCGCCAAGTCCGTCCAGGGATGGCGGGACAGGTGGTTTTATGTTCACGACCAGAAGGTCAAGGACGAGCATTTTGGACTTGCGCCTTTCGACCCCGCGACTCCCTACAAGAAGATGCGTTCTTGGAAGAACGTGATCATGCCTTCCGAACTCACGGAGACAGATGTGTTATATCAACGCGTCTGCGACCTCGAGAGTCGCATAGGCGCAGAAGAGGGAGGCTGCGCCCTTGTCAGGACTTGGCTGCGTCGTCGCGTCCAGCCTCTCCAGGCTAGGGTCCATCCCATGTTTCAATGGGGTGGTGCTGATGATGTCACTCGTGTGTCTACCGATGGCATGTCCGCGAGTGAGGTAGATAAGAGGGTGCGACTGGTCATGCAGTACACCTTCAAGGATGAGCTTCCGAATGAGCCAGTCGTTCCTCCCTTCGATGCTTCGAATCCTCCTCCCGAGGTACAGTCGTGCTACGCAGTAGCTTATGTTGGCGATTGCTTTTCTGTTACTTACTTGCTCCTTTTTGCTGTTTGTATGCAGGATTGGGCGGTCTCGCCTTGCATGCCTCCTCTCCCTGAGGGCATTATTCCTCGCGAAGCTTTTGAAGAGGATGAGTCTGAGTCGACCATCCCTTCTGATGTGGAAGAGGGAGCCCCCGAGTCTAGGAGCCCAAATACTCGCAAGCGTTCGCGTAGCGAGGACTCTGATGCGTCGACTCCTTCAACTCCAGAAGGCACAGTTGCTGGCGCGGAGTCACCAATTCCCGCCGTTCCTGTGAGGGCTGTAGCACCATCTTCTCGCAAGAAGATGCGATTGCCCAAGGAGTCTTCGTCGGAGTCGGTGGAGGCCACGTTTGATCTTGACAAGTTTGACTGGTAAGTTTATGAGGTCATTCATTCTTTTCTGTTGTCTATTTGTTGGCTTTGCCCTAGAGTTTTGCCTTTTCTTAATGCGAATTTGGTCTTGCAGTCAAGAGGCGTCGTCATCTTCTGGCGACGTTGAGTTTTTGAAGGAATCGGGAGTCGCGACCTCAAGGGCCAAGGTAGAGGTCGAGCGCGCTCCTTCTCCTCCGGCGGCGGCCCACTCCGGGCACAATTCTTCGAGCTCTCCTCACGGAGGGGAGCATCGAATAGTTGCTCGGATGACGACTCAACAGACTTCTTCGGAGTCGCTAGAGGACCATGTGAGTATATCTTTTCTTCTGTTGTATTTTGGCAGTCAACGCCTTCTGTTGCCCTCTCTGATTCCTTGCTTGGTGCAACAGCTCCTTGTAAAGGAGGCTGCGCGAGTGGCGGAGCAGGTGGTGGCGATGGGTCGTCAGCATGCGATGATGGAGACGCGTCACCGCGTGGTCGAAAGTGAGTGCTTCCACGCTTGTTTCTTTCATATTCCCTCTATTTTGGTATGTTCGACTGATAGCCAATCATTTGACTGCCATGTAGCTGAGCATAACGCCCTACTGCGCAATGTCGCATCATTGGAGAAGACATTGGCCGCAGCTATGAAGGGGCGCGATGAGGCAATCGCAGCTCGTGATGATGCCCGGAAGCACGAAGAGGATCTGTGCGCCTCTTTTGCGGCCAGGGAGAAGTTGTTCGAGGAGCAACTATTCTCAGTCGCTAAGGCCCTCTCAGGTACCTTTACTGGTGGATTTTTTATTGATGCTTTTCTTTGCATCGAGAGTTTTGCCGGTGGCACTAGAAACTTGATCCATGTATTTTGTTGTAGATGCTGGCGACTTGAGTTTTGACCCGCAGGCCCTTCGTCGTGATGACGTTTTGGCTAGCGCGGTGTCCACGGTCAAAGACCGAAGCGCCACGGTCCAGGATACGTTATCCAAGGCCAAGGTCACCCTCAGTCGCCTCCGGGAGGAGTTGCTGCCAAAGGCGGAGCAGGTCGATACTATGGGCGAGCTGGTGGAGTCACTCGCCGGGGGCGTGCCTTCTTCTTACAAGAACTCCCTCCGGGCGGCTAGTGCAACGATGTCACTCGCCATGGTGCAAGCCCACGGAGTTGAGATAGAGCCCTCTGCGGTGTCGAAGACAATGCCTGTTGGCGCGGATGGTCAGCAGGTAGTCTTCGCTCCCTTTGCGACTGCCTGTGCCAAATATGGTCATTCCTTGATTAATACCGTTGCCAAGTATTCGGAGGAGCTCCAGCGTGCTAATAAGGCGGCAAAAGCTTCGGCCTCAGGGGCGGGCGGAAATTCAGTGGCGTCTGATACTGCCACGGACTTGATGAAGCCCCCGAAGGCGTCGAAGTCGAAGAAGCCAACTGCTCCGTAGTTAGCTTTTGTAATAGATGATGAATTGTCCTTTTGGTCTAAGAACATGCCTGCTGGCGAGTGTGCTTGTGAATATTTTATGCTTATCCTGAGTGCGCATGTTCCCCTTGTCATTGTGTTAATTTGGTTGCCTTATTTGCTTCTGTCTTGACTTGTGGTAGGGCACATTGAGTGGTCCCGTAGGGGGAAACCAGGACTCATCATCTCTTGATGAGACAGTGGCACCGCCGCGCTCCAGGGTAGAGGAGCTTTCCTTGCTGTCGCGACTTCGTGACCGCGTGAAGCAGCTGGAGCGTGAGTTGCCCCTGATCCGCGGTAACGCAGATGTGTGGAAGTCAAAGGCGGAAAAAGCCGCCGCCCGCAAGCAATATCTGCTTGGCGAGGTGACGCAGTTGGGCGACCAGTTTAAGTGTTAGTTTGCTCGTCCTCATTTTTTCCTTTGTAGTTAGTCGCAGTGGTACGTTGTACTCATGTTGTTGGTGCTGCTTCGTGTAGTTGTTAGCGCACGCCATCTGCAGGAGGAGAGGGATAGGATTGCCATCCGCCTTCATGGTCTCACCTAGGAGCAACTCCAAGAGAGTGGATACTTCTGGGTGGATCATGATTGTGCGACTGCATTGGCGACCCTACAGGATCGCGCTTCGCGAGTGCTGCTCTTCCTGAAGAAGTCGCAGTCATGTTTGAAGAATATCTATCGGGCGATGTTCCCGTTGGATGACACGCCGTCAAGCCTGTTGGCTCTCCTGGCCAAATTTCAAGATATGTCCGCGGTTCGCGAGTGCGTGAGGCAGCAGTTGGTGGCTGGTGCCAAGGCTTCCCTCTCGATGGTGCGATTGCACAGGCCTGACGTGGATGTCGCTGTCGTAGCTTCCAGTCTGCCAGCGCCGCCAGCCGGATCTGCTTGGAATATGGTGCTGCATTATCAAGCGGTGGACCGGCCAGCAGAGGAGATTGTCGACTTCTTCGAGGAGCAAACCAATGTTCTTCTGTTGCAGTAGTAACCAGATTTGTATCCTGCACATAAGTGTATTTGTGTTGTAAAGTTCATATATATATTTGTATGTAATTTATTGTTGAACGCGTACAAATAGCTTTTGTAAGCGTAAGGTGTGTTGCACTATGCGAGTCCTTTTCATTAGCCTGGCCATCCCTTTTGTCAACCTGCCAGGTGCGTTGCAGCTAGGTTGAGTTTGCGTTTAAGGGGTTCAATTGATGTGCCAGCTACTCAGGATGTCGCGTTTATTAGTTCGAAGAACAAATGTGTGTAGGGTGGCGTAGCCCCCGAGTACAATAGTAACAGAAGTGAAAAGAAAAACACAGAGTTTTGGGGCACTTAGCTTTAATTTATTTGGAGAACAGTACGAGGTACAATGTGTGGCTAAGTAGCCTTGGCTGGGTAGCCTTATTTGCGATGTAAAAGTAAAAACAGCTAGGGGTAGAAGCGTCGCAGTTGTGCGACGTTCCAAGGGATGGAGTATGCGACTCCTATTTCTAGGTCTTGAAGGCGATAGGCACCACCTGGGATTACTTCTGTAACCAAGTATGGTCCTTCCCAGGGGGACTCGAGCTTGAGATGCCCCTGCTGCTTCAGTCGCAGGACCAGGTCACCTTCGACGAAGGATCTGGGGCGAAGCCTTCTACTGTGGTAGTTGCGCAGGTTCTATTGATAGATCATGGATCTTTCTGCGGCGATTTCTCTAGCCTCATCGAGGAGGTCGACGGAGTCTTCGAGTGCAAGAGATGACTCTTGTTCGCTTTAAGAGACTATGCGCGACGCCTTGTACCTTACTTCGGCGGGTAGTACCGCCTCTGCCCCGTGCACCATAAAGAATGGCGTGTAGCCTGTGGCGCTGTTTGGAGTTGTACGTAGGCTCCAGAGTATGGATTGGAGCTCATCTGGCCAGCAACCCACGGCTTGTTCGAGTGGTCGAAGGAGTCGCTTCTTGATACCGCTGCAGACGAGCCCGTTTGCTTTTTCCACCTGATCGTTGGTCTGTGGATGCGCGACTGAGGCATAACTGATGTTGATCCCCAGGTTTTCGCAGAATTCTTGGAACGCCTTGGATGTGAAGTTCGTCCCGTTGTCAGTGATGATGCTGTGCAGCATGCCGAAGCGGTAGACGATGGACTCGAAGAACTTGACTGCGATGTGCCTTGATTGCTTGCTTACTGGCATGGCCTCGATCCACTTGGTGAATCTGTCGACTACGACCAAGAGGTAGACGTATCCTCCTTGCGAGGACCTTGGGAGTTTGCCAACCATGTCGAGACCCCACTGTGCGAAGGGCCAGGCCAATGGAATAGGCCGTAATTCTACGTCTGGTGCATGTGGTTTGTCCGTGAATCGCTGACAAGCGTTGCACTTTTGGACTATGTCCTTGGCGTCACGCATGGCCGTGGGCCAGTAAAATCCAGCTCGTAAAGCTTTGGCAACGAGGGCGCGACTGCCGGCAAGGTGTCCGCAGGTTCCCTCATGTATGTCGAGGAGGACTGCTTTTCCATCGGCCAGGGAGACGCATCGTTGTAACACGCCTGTGATACTGCGTTTATAAAGTTCGCCGTTGATAAAGGCGAATGCCTTGGAGCGTTGTGCGATGTGTCGTGCGTCCGTCGGGTCGTCCGGTAGGCGCTTGCTGAGGAGATATGTAATGTACGGCTGCGTCCAAGAGTGTTCTATCATCATGACGCTCATTGGCCCTTCGAGTCCTGTGTCTAGCTCCAAGTCATTGAGTGGCATTGGCTCATTGGGTGGCGTAGCCCCCGAGTCCATTGTTGCGCTTGTTTTCTTCTCTGCGGCCTTTGGCTTGATAGAGCGTTCGCAGATGCGCTCGAGAAATACCCAAGGTGGTATGGGGGCGCAGGTAGAGCCTATGTTGGCGAGTGCGTCCGCCTTCTCGTTGCTTTCGCGACCTACATGTCGCAACTCGCAACCATCAAAGTCTCCCTCGAGTGTATCGTAGAGGTCGCGGTATGCGATCATGTTGTCATTGAGTGCGTCGCACTCGTGCATTGTTTGGTTGACGACCAGCTTGGAGTCGCCATATATGATGAGCCTCTTTGCGCCGCAGGCTTTTGCCATCCTCATCCCATGCAATAGGGCCTCGTATTCATCCTCATTATTTGAGGCTGTAAATTGCATTCGCAGGATGTATTTCAGCTTGTCTCCTTGAGGTGACGTCAATATGACACCTGCTCCTGCTCCGTCTTTCCGCTTGGATCCATCAAAGTGCATTGTCCAGAGGTAGGACATATCTGGCTTGTCCGGGAGTTGGTTTTCCATCCAATGCACGAGAAAGTCAGGGAGAACCTGCGACTTGATTGCGTCGCGCTTTTCGTATGTGATGTCTCATGGAGACAGTTCGATTCCACAAAGCGCGACACGTCCCGGACGTCGGGGTTATTGAGGATATGTTCCAATGGGGCGTCGCTGACTACCACGATTGGGTGTTCCTAGAAGTAATGGCGCAGTCGCCGGGCCGTCATGAAGACGACGTACGCCAGCTTCTGGTAGTGCGGGTACCGCTGTTTTGTTGGCGTGAGGACCTCGCTGAGGTAGTATACCGGGCGTTGTACGCCATGGACCTTGTTTTCCTCGGCCCGCTCGACGACGAGCACTGTACTAACCACTTGGTTGGTAGCGGAGATGTATAGCAGTAGTGGCTCCCTTTCTCGTGGAGTCACCAGTACTAGCGAGGTGGATAGCAGGCGCTTGAGATCTTCGAATGCTTCTTGCGCTTCCTTGGTCCACTCGAATTTGTCAGCTTTGCGGAGGAGCTGATAGAAGGGCAGTGCCTTTTCCCCCATTCGACTGATAAATCGACTGAGGGCCGCGATTCGTCCGGCTAGTTGCTGGACGCCTCTTATGTTCTTTGGCTTCTCCATGGCCAGTATGGCCTTTATCTTTTTCGGGTTTGCCTCAATCCCTCTCGCGGAGATGAGATACCTGAGCAGCTGCCCAGATGGTACGCCAAAGGCTCATTTGTCCGGATTGAGCTTAATCCGGTAACGATCGAGGTTGGCGAATGTTTCGCGCAAGTCGTCGATTAGAGAGGCTTCCTCCTTGGTTTTGATTACTATGCCGTCGACATAGACTTGGATGTTGCGACCCAATTGCTCCTTGAGGCAAGCCTGCATGCACCGCTGGTAGGTGGCTCCCGTGTTTTTTAGCCCGAAGGGCATTGTGTTGTAGCAGAACACACCGAAGGGCGTTGTAAACGCGGTCTTCTCCTGATCTTCCACCTTCATTCGAATTTGGTTATAGCTTGAGTAGGCATCGAGGAAGCAGAGGCGCTCGCATCCAGCAGTGGAGTCGATGATTTGATCGATCCGTGGTAGCGCGAAGTGATATTTTGGGCAGTGCTTGTTTAAAGAAGTGAAGTCCACGCACATCCGTAGGATATCCGTGTCCTTTTTTGGCACCAGCACCGTATTGGCGAGCCAAGTGCTTTCCTTGATCTCGCGTATGAATTTGGCCTCGAGGAGTCTGTTGATCTCCATGCCAACTGCCTGCGCTCGTGGCTCAGACAGTCGCCTGATTGTTTGCTTGACTGGCCTTGCGTCGGGGTTGATGTTGAGTGCGTGCTCGGCGAATTCCCTGGGAACTCCTGGCATGTCCGCAGGACACCAGGCAAAAATTTCCCAGTGCTCAAGGAGGAATTCGACGAGCACGAGTTCCTATGCGGGACTCAAGTTGTTGGCGATGAGGGCCGTTTTGGCGGGATCTGTCGGATGGACTTGCACCTTCTTTGTGTGCATAGATGAGTCGAAGGAGAGATCAGGTGAGCTTGGCCTGATCGGGGGAGGCAGGCTGTTGTCTGTCGATTCCTTCAATCGCGCGAGCTCCTCCTGCATGCCAAAGGACTGGGAGATTCTGTTGAATTCCCTGTCGCAACTGTCAGATCGCTCAAAGCTTCCGTTGATCGTGATGACGCCGTTGGGACCTGGCATTTTCATCTGTAGGTAGGCGTAGTGGGGTACCGCCATGAACCTAGCGAACGCGACGCGTCCGAGGATGCAGTGGTATTGTGAGGGCCAGTCGACGACCTCAAAATCGATGCGCTCGCGCCGGAAGTTCCTTGGCATGCCGAATATGACGTCGAGGTTGATTTTGCCCAGGGGGTATATGCCTTTCCCTGGGACGATGCCGTGGAACATTGTGTCCGATACCTCCAAGCAAGTTAGAGGGATCCTCATTGCTCGTAAGGTACTCGCGAATATGAGGTTGATGCCGCTCCCGCCGTCCATGAAGAGGCGACTCATGTCGAAGCCTCCAATTTGCGCCTCGAGTACGAGGGGGCAATGGCCTGGGCGAGTTACTTGAGGCGGGTGGTCTCGTTTATCCAAGGTGATGCACGACTCGCTGCCACTGAGGTACTCAGTGGTGGATGGTGGTGAGTGCGTGGCCAAGTTGACTTGGCGAGTGATTTCTTTCTGCACCCTGTTGGAGGGGCGCCCCTTTTGGATCATCATGGTACCCATGGCCCGTGGGTACGGTTCTCCTCCATGGTGTCGGTCCGGTGCGGCTCCGTTCAGTGGTGGTCCCGGTGGAGGTGGCGGTGCGCCATGTGCTACGGCGCCTGGAGCGGCCCCGTAGCCTCTTTCGACTGCGTTGCGGTTCATCCGAACCAATCCCTCGTGTAATTTGAGGAACTCGCGGCAGTCCTTGAGGAGGTGGCTGGACTTTCTCTTGCCGTCATGCTTGTCGATGTAGAAGTGTACCATGCATGGTCCGGATAGTTTTTCCTCGATGGAGGTCACGGGTGCCTCGTCGCGAGTGCGGCGTTGCCATACTTGCATGGTTTTCCCAGAGTCGCGGTATCCACCGCTGCGGTATCTGCTGTTGCGGTTGCCGTCGCGTCTATCGGCGTAGCCGGATGCGACCATGTTGACGTCGTCACGGTCGTCGTAGATGCGCATGCGGCGTTTGCCTCGGCGGTCACATCTGCGTTCGAGTTCCGCTTCCTCGTCTGAGTGAGCGCGGTTCTTCACCGAATCTTCTCCATCAGCCCACCGATTCACGATCTCCATCAGGTGGTCGATGGCCTGGGGCTTTGAGCGGCCCAGCTCCTCCCTGAGCTCTAGACGATGGACGCCACCATTGAATGCATCAATCGCGCGGTCTTCCGAGATGTTTTCCGCGGAGTTCTTGATGATGGACCACCTTCGTATGTATGAGCGCAGCGATTCGCCAGATCTTTGCTGGCAGCATCTCAGTTCTTCGATTGATGCGGGCCGTTTGTACGTGCCTTTAAAGTTGCGCACGAAGCTGTAAACCAGCTCATCCCAACTGCAAATGGATCCGCGTGGGAGGCTATTGAGCCATGCCCGGGCGGCGCCCTGCAGCTGTAGCTGCAAGCATTGCATGGCAGTACTTCGACTGCCTCCGTGGAGCCTGACGGAGGAGATGTGATCCTCTAGCCAGATTTTAGGGTCCTGTAGACCGTCGAAATTCGGATTTTTTGACGGAAGTTTAAACCCTTTAGGCATTCGCTTCTGCCTAATGGATCTGCTGAAGCATCTGGCGCCGCAGAGTTCCCCGTCTTCCTCTTCCGAGTCAGTCGACCGAGCACGTCGTGCTCTTGACTTGTCGATCTTGCGTTGTGTGATGTCTTTGCACGCATCGTAGTCCCGATCGTGTCGCCGTGAACGACGGCGTCGAGACAGGTCGTGACTGTCATCGCTGGAAGAGGGTGAGGAGTAGCGTTTTGCTAGCGCTTTGCCCTTTTTTGGGTCTGGTACCGGCTCCTTTTCGAGGGCGGCCTCGATTTGTTCCAAACCTGCGATCGTAGATCGGTGCATGGCGGTTCGGGGATCTCCAGCTGGCGGCTGGTTGTTGAGGAGGTACATGGTGGCTGCTTTCACCGCGGCCTGCAGTGTTCTGGGGACCACGTTGCCTCTTGTGTCAACTGTCATAGAGCCGAAGTCGAGGACTTTCGCGGCGTCTATGCGCTCTTGTTCGGTGAGGTGAGCCATTTGCGACTGCCTCTTCTTGGCGATGTACTCGTTGCCTCGTGAGGAGAATCCTCCGTAGGAGGAGAGCCCAGCGCGACGAAGGCTCAACTCGTCCGCCGCCTTTTTACGCGCCTCAAGTTGCGCGATTGCTTGTTTTTGGCACGTGAACTCCTCTTTTAGGAGCCAGTGGTAGCCCATCAGTAGTTCTTGCGGGGACCCGAGGGGTAGCGGTGTACCTCGTAGGGCCTTGTGGCAGCGCTCCCACTCTTGCTCGTTGAGCTTGATTACGACGCGTTCGCCGGTTTGCTCATTGATAATGCTGGGAGGTTCGACTGCTCCCCCGTTGGCGCCGTTACCGCCGTTGCCACCGTTGCCGCGATTGGCGGAGGTGTCGCCTGCGTTAATGACGGTGCACATGAAGTGATTGGGGAAGCTGCTACTTCCACAACTTTCAGTTTCAGAACCGTAGGTTCCATCTTCTATGGCCAGATCGCTCAGATCGGAGTCACGACTGCTGTCGCTAATCGTGTTCCTGACTGCCACCGGAGCATTGAGCTCACTGAGGGTGCCGATTGATGGAGGGAACCATGAAGCCGGAGCAATCGCCGGTGTCGTCGGTTGATCAGGCATGCGAAGCGTGCCCATCTGACCAACTTGGAAGCGGTCGCCAGGCTGATTCCGTCGCCCACGGATTCGAAGGTCGGGCGGGTGGCCGGCGTGTGGACGGCGAAGTCGAAGGCGCCGAAGAGCTGGCGAATCTCCGTTGTTGCGGAGTTGTAGATCGCAGTTGATGGGGCTGAAGAAGCCACAACATCAGCACTCCCAGATCCCACAGACGGCGCCAATTGACGAGGGTTTAACTCGTCAATGCCCATTGTTATGGACTTGGGTTTTGGAGAAGGAGGGAGTGCTGGAGACATCTATCGGCTAGCAAACAAGCACACAGGGGACAAAGATTTACCTAGGTTCAGGCCTCGTAGAGGTCCCTACTCCTGCTTGTCTGCTCGTGGAATTATCAAAGGAGTCGAAAGTTACAATGGTGCGCAGATGCAATCTAGCGAGAGTTGTGGAAACTAGGGTTGCGTGTGTCCTCCTCGCCGCCCCCTCCTAGCCTTTATATAGATAGGCTAGGTCTCGGGTAGCAGGTCGAGTCGGTTACAAGTAAGGGTTCTTCTCCTTCAAACTTTCTATCTTTAGCTTCTTCTTGTCTCTCATCCAATCGAGAGTCCGCAGGTTAGTCGAGTCCTTTCGTCTGGGCTTTGCCGACACCGTGGGCCTGTACGTATTTAAACCGTATATACCAAGCTTGAGTACCTGTAAGGTATACCCATGTCACTCCCACTACCATTTCAGAAGCTTTTGCATCTCCAGATGCAGACTACTGGAAGGAAGCAGATCAAAGCGAGATGGATTCCATCTGGGCTAATGGAACATGGGAGATATCTGAACGTTCGTATGGGTGTAAACCTGTAGGATGTAAATTGGTATTTAAAAAGAAGCTTAGGGATGATGGTACTATTGAAAAGTACAAATCTTGGCTTGTGGCTAAAGGCTATACCCAAAAGGATGGCGAACATTTATTTGATACCTACTCACCTGTGGCTAGATTCGCCACAATTTGAGTACTACTATCACTGGCTGCCTCACACGGTCTTCTCGTTCATCAAATGGACGTTAAGACGACTTTCCTAAATGGAGAGTTGGACGAGGAAATTTACAGGGAACAACCTGATTGTTTTGTACTAGAAGGTCAAGATAGAAAGATGTGTAAATTGAAGAAATCTTTGTATGGCCTCAAACAAGCTCCCAAACAATGTAATGAGAAGTTTGAAAGAACTTTGACACCTGTGGGCTTTTTTGTAAATGAAGCCGACAAATGTGTGTACTACCTCCACGGTGGGGGTGAGGGAGTTGTCCTATGTCTCTATGTTGATGACATACTAATTTTTGGGACAATTCTCAAAGTGGTTACTGAGGTCAAAACCTTCGTGTCTCAATGTTTTGAGATGAAGGATCCTGGAGAAGCTGATGTTATCCTAAACATCAAGCTACTGAGAGATGAGAATAACGGGATTACACTTGTGCAATCACATTATGTGGAGAAGGTGTTAAGTAGATTTGTATATGATGATTGCAAATCCTATCCTACACCTTATGATCCTAGTGTTTTGCTTCGAAAGAATCAAAAGGCAGCTAGATATCAATTGAGATACTCTCAGATAATTGTCTCACTTATGTATTTAGCTTGTGCTACGAGGCCTGACATCTCGTTTGCTGTGAGCAAACTTAGCCGGTTTGTGGCCAACCCAGGAGATGATCATTGGCATGCTCTTGAGAGAGTAATGTGCTACCTAAAGGGAACCGTGCGCTATGGAATTCATTATACCGGGTATCCAGGAGTACTTGAAGGGTATAGTGATTCAAACTAGATATTAGATGCTGATGAGATAAAGGCCACAAGTGGATATACATTCACTCTTGGTGGTGGTGTTGTTTCATGGAAGTCTTGCAAGCACACCATCTTAACGAGGTCGACTATGGAAGCAGAACTCATAGCATTAGATACTGCGACTATCGAAGCAGAATGGCTTCGTGAACTCTTAACAGATTTGCCTATGGTTGAAAAACCAATACCAGCAATCCTTATGAACTGTGACAACCAAACTGTGATTGTCAAAGTGAACAGTTCTAAGGACAATATGAAGAGTTCAAGACATGTCAAGAGAAGACTAAAGTCTGTCAGAAAGCTGAGAAACTCCAAAGTTATAGCATTGGATTATGTCGAAATGGCTAAGAATCTAGCAGATCCTTTTACGAAAGGACTATCAAGAAATTTGATAGAAAATGCATCGAGGGAGATGGGTTTGAGCCCCACGTGAGTTGTCAAGGGGGTAACCCAACCTATGTGATTGGAGATCCCGTGAATTAGGACCTGGGAAAACAAACCAAAACAACTGAGTTGAGAGATACATTTAATACTCCCACTCTGCTGCAGATGCGATTCTCTCATGATATTATGTAAGGAAGGTTGATTATGTCTTAATGTGTTCTGACTGTCTCCTTGGGAGCGAAGACGCTGTCCTACAGAGCGATCTTGAAAGAACACACCTATATGAGCTACACTATTGGTCGTAGTGTATGAGATTTGGGTGAATCTCTAGGAAGCTCATGAAAGGCCGAGGAGTGTGACTTATAAGTTCCACCCAAGGGGTAGCCTATGGCAGCCAAGTACCGGTAACAACATTGAGTGAAACTTGCTGCGCAAGACTAGCAATTCAAGGCATACTCCATTGTTTAGTTGTAGTAAGCATATCTCTTTGTGTAGGTGGAAGTTCAACTTAACCGTCTCCACTGAATTGCAGGTATATTAAACAGTGATTGGAACTAATGTGTCATATGATATGCCTCTGAGATCTGGTGGGGGATTCTTAGATTTATATGGGTTCTGGCCCTCTGCGGCCCATGTAGGCAGCCCATCTAGTCTAATAAATCGTAAAATCTCAAGGCCCATCAACTATGGCAGCTTGGGAGCTGTGTGGGAGACAAAGTTTTAGTCCCACATTGCTAGTTGGGAGAGAGTTGGACCAGCTTATAAGGTGAGCTGTTTCACTCCCACTAAGTGATTAAGAAGAGAAGGAGTCCACGCGCACTCCTCCTCCTCCGCCGCCCGCCTCGCCTCGCTCACACACGAGTCGCGTTTCGTGAATCGAGTTCGAGTTAGAAACTCATTTTGTAGAAGACTAAATTTTTGCTTGGTGCACCAGCTGTTGGGTACGTGTCAACATTTGTGTGCATGTTTGACACGTGTCCTTGTCTTCCAACGCGTGGCGACTTGATCGGCTCACCTCCCAGGCTATAGAGCGAGAGACAAACAGATCTAGATGCATCTAGTTTTTTTCTCAGTCTCTCTCAGTGTGTGTTCCTCTTGCTGCGCTGCTCTCTAGGCTTCCCCATCCTGGCGGCTGTGTGCACTGCTGTCCGGGAGAGCAGGCCTCCGAAACCCCGTCCGTTGAGATCCTGCACCGGGAGACGGGCGATAAGGTTTTTGGGGAGCGTCTCGGCACGACTACTCGCCTCCGTTTGTGTATTCGTCTTCGGCAACCGACGACCTCATCAGCACCATGGGCGACTTCAACAAGGACCAAGGTGCTGTTGCGTTGATGACCTTTCCGGTCAACCTGTACGTGGTATTCTTCTCTTTGTATGCACTAGTTCTCGCTAGATTTTTAGATCTACTAGATGTGGTTGTTTGGCGGCATGTGTTTAGATCTGCTAGTGCTTACATAATGTTGATTTTGGTACTTAATCTCATGTGGAAATTGCCTAATATTCCAACACCCTCCCCCGGGCGCAAGGTTAGGCTCGCCATGTCGCCCACCGCCTCCGCCTCCGCCATCGTCGCCGAGACGTCGCGCGGGTACCACCACCTCAAGATCGATGGCTACTCAAGCCTCAAGGGCCACCCCGTCGGCGAGCGCCTCAGATCCTGCCCTTTCACCCTCGGAGGCCATCATTGGAGAATCAACTACTACCCCAACGGCGACTGCGCGGAGAACGCGGGCCACATCTCCCTCTTCCTTGCCCTTGACGAGAACGTGGCCAAGGAGGTGACAGCGCGTTTCGAGTTTGGTTTCCAGGTGAAGAAGCGCACCCTCTTCTTCCTTAGGAAGGCCAAGCCAGCACCGTTGACACATGCTGCGCACGGCTTCGCTAGCCAGGGTACTTGGGGCTACCCAAAGTTCGTCCAATGGAGTGCCTTGGAGAGATCGAAGCATCTCAAGGACGATTCCTTCACAATCAGGTGCGATGTCCTCGTTGTCAACGGGGTCCGCATCATGGGGAGGCCCGAGGAAGAAGATCCCATTCCCAAGTTCGTGAAGGTGCCCCCGTCCAACCTGAACCAACACATGGGTGCCCACCTCCTCACCGAAAGGGGCGCCGATGTGGTGTTCGAGGCTGGTGGTGAGACATTCCCCGCACACCACTACGTGTTACCGGCTCGGTCGCTGGTCTTCAGTGCGGAGCTCTTTGGCTCGATGAAGGAGGGTAACACCGACGGTTTGGTTCACATAGATGACATGGAGGTTGTAACTACCTCGGTGAATTACGCTCTTAGTTACATGCCTGGATGAACGAAAGTGGTTAAAATAGTACGGTGGGGCCCAGGGCCACTCACGGTAGACCTTTTGGCCGTCCTAACCACTTTCAGATCATTGGGATAAGAACGAGCGGTGTAATCGGTAGGCGAAGGGATCAACTACATACACAAATGAGTATGTATGCAAGCCACATACAATAGTCCTCAGAGCCATTCCGTCTAAAAGAAATAGAAATATTGCAACGCCATACGGCAAGATTCAAATATCCTAGATAGAGATAATAATTTAGAATAGCTCCTCATACAACAAACATCAGAGTATCAGGCGGAAGCGGAAAACAGGATCCGAGTACAGATAAGAAGCAAATCGGCATAAGATGCCACATAAATAAACACATCCCGCCCACAGATCTCACGAATCCCCGTTCCCAGAATCTCTACACCGAGTGATCGTTGCCAACATCGTCTGTCTCTTCCACCCAGTATCCATCTTGCGGGTACACCTGTTCATCTGAATCAAACAATTTATCGTGTGAGACCCTAGGGGTACTCAGCAAGTCTTTATTCCACTAAAAGGGACACAACCTGGGGTGACGCAATTGTAGCAAAAGATAATATCTAACAATTCTATAGATACTCGCTAACCATCCACCTAACCAATGATAGACGGATGTCCGTTAATTAAGCACAACAGTTATAATAGTATAATTAACAGATCCATCCTCCTCCTCGCTTACCAACGAGGAAGCGGACGAACAACCCCCATCATCCATTGGCAGTTTTATTAACCATTCCATGAGTATTGCACTATTTACTAGTCAAGTACTTAGTCAAATTAAAAGCGGTACTTTAGTTATTCTTGTCTCTGATCGAGAAACTGTGCTCCAAGTCGTCCATAACCGCGGACACGGCTTTTAGAAAGATTTACCCTGCAAGGGTGCACGAATAGCAACACACACTCGATCAACCCCGGAAAAACCAAATCAAAACCCAACGAGGCATTCACGATAAAGCGATCACAGGATTCAGTAATATTTCAGGGGCCACCCCATTAAGCTACCCGCGACGAAGCTAGCTGACTCTGAGACGGACTCAAGGTTTGTGTGGACGGCGGTAAATGACTGGGAACCCGTAAATGTGACTAGTCTTGTCGATACAGCGAAAACATGTCACGATCCAAAACAGTACAGGTTCTCCTCGCACAATCTTAAATAAAGCAGTAACATGGTCTAAGTACAGGATAGTAATAAAACCCCAAACTAATTGTGGCCCCAAGAAATAAGAATGAATCAAGCTCTGGCTCAGGGCGGTCCATAAGGCCTCCCGGATGTGGATAGTGCGAATAGTCAAGGAATAGGAATCAAGTACTCGGGGTCCTACGGGACACAAGTGAGCATGAAAAACCAAATAGCAGATATTTCTCACCGGTGCCTCTTTCATTAGTTATCCCATTACTACTCAGGTGAAGTTGTTTAGGGACCTCGTTATCCATCAGACACCCACATACCCTACTCATGCTTTTCTACGACTCGCATGGCTCAAACAACTCCTATAGTAATGGCTCATGGGATGGAGGAACAAGCTTCGGTGGGGTTTAAAAGTAAAGGCTATGCAGTACTTGGGATTCAATTTAATGCGATCGCGAATCAATGATGTAAGAATGAGATAGAAGCAATAGGTACTATATGTATGCAAGCATGTGTTAGTGCTTGCCTGGTAGCTCAGTTGAAGCGAGAGATGGATCTGGGTAGTACTCCTGTGATTCCTGGTAATTCTCCTGCTGGGCGTCTATTCGAAGAAGAACCAAACAAACAAGGGCCAACATAAATAAAGTGCACAAGCATATGAATTAAAATGCATCAAGCCGACAATCATGCCATGATGAATGATGCACAATTTACATGGCATTAAAGTAGCATGGCATGGTGAGGTGTGGGGTACAAGAATAAAGCATTTTATTATTTGTTGAGTCAAGTTTTATTGCCATAAACAGTTCAGATTTTTAATAATGACATGATGCATGCTTCAATTCAGAACAAGGACTTTATAGATAGAATGGGCTTGTCGCGCTGATCGATTTAGACATATTATTTGTCGAATTTGGAGTTATAGATTTAAAGTTATTAATTTATTACGAAAAGGGCATTTTATTGTAATTTTAATCAACTCGAAATTTTAAAGTGTTCAAATAATATTTTGAATGGAATATTTGAATTCCTCACATTTTTCTGGTTCAAAAACATATATTATATGTATTATTCGGATTTATAATTTAAAAGTTATTTAAAATCTGATTTGAAATTGAATTTGAACAAATACTGAAAACATTTTTATTTTAACAGAAAAGGCCAGGACTTTTTACACCCAGAGTATTCCAGCCCAAGCCACTGACGGATGGGGCTGGCGCAACTGGGTCCAGGGGTCAATGTTGCTCAGCCGTGGCTTTTCTCACCACGGCGCTACCCAGCCACTGCGTGTGACAGGTGGGCCATCGAGGCTAGGGCCCATGTGCCAGGGGGGTAACCCACAGAGGCTGACAGGTGGGGAGCGGGCTAGAGCGCGGGTTGGTTATTCAAAACTGCAGGGGCATTTCTAGAAGATGCACGGGAGGCTGACTGGTGGGGCGCGCGAGTACCGCAGGTTGAGCGAGAGTTAACAGAGGGGGCTATCTGCAAAAACAAAAAGGGCACTCTGGATCTTCTCCTCTCGTTCCCTGACGGAACTGTATGACGCGCGCGGTGCGCGGCGCGGCGAGACGGGGACTCGATCCCGTGACACGGGGCGCGCGCACAGAGAAGCGGTACCAGCGCGGTAGGACGGTGTAGTTGACAGGGAGCACCTACGCGGCTAAGTGAGGCACTAAGCGGCGCGGAATCGTGCAGGCACCAACGACCTCTGGCGCACAGAGGGTGCTCGCTAAAACAAACAGCGTGACCGAAGGGTGTTCGTGAGGGGAAGGATGTCAGGGCGGTGGAGCAGCTCACCGCGATGTTGTCGGTGGTGGTGGAACAGAGAGAAGTGCGGCGGATCATCGACGGAGCTGGCGGCCGGGGATCTAGGGTTTCGGCGGAGCGGCAAGGGTGCTGGCGGTACTGGCGCTCCTCCTCCTCGATGGCACGTCCAGGGCGAAGCAGGGGACTCTCCTCGATCTCCTCGACCACTTCCACGTTGCGCACGCCGGCAGGAACGAGGGGTAGACTGCGGTACTAGCGGCGGCCGGCGAGAGACGATGGCGTCGGAGAAGAAGAAGGGGAGGAGAGGCAGGGCCTTGGGGTGGATCTGGCGAGGTGGAGGAGGCGTGGGGAAAGGTACAAGGCGAGGGAGAGGGCGAGGTAGCGTGTGGGCACCGGGCAGAGATAAAGGTGGTCTCGGCCACCTTTGGTCCTCCTCGTTCACGTGCTGGCCACGGGCAGCCAGGGCAGGCGCAAGGTGGAGGAGAACGCGGGGATGGGGAGAGAGAGAGGAGCGTGGTGGGGATGGGACGCGGTGTTGACGCGGGGCGACGGGGAATCGGGAGTGGGACGCGTGTGCTGCGAGGTGGGGCCAAGCGCGAGGTGGATAGTAACGTGCGGGGCTGGGGTTCGTGACAGGAGGCGGCGGACGAGCGTGCCGGGCGCGGGTGCATGGCACGGTGTGCGGGGCCAGGGGAGTATGCGGGGTGGCTTAGCTGGCCGTGTACCGCAGGCAGGGTCAGGCAGTCACACGCGCGGACGGTGCGGAACACTACGTGCGACGCAGGGCTGGCCGCTGTGGCGTGGAGTGGCTTTGCCGTGCCGGGTGGGCCAGGTGCAGACAGACACGGTTTGTGTAGCGCGGCTGCTGTGTCCGGGTGCCATTTTAGGTGTGGCTCGCAGCTGCGGTTCGGGCAGGAAGCTAGGGTTAGGGTTAGGTCTGGGGTTAGGTGGGGTTGTAGGTAGCTGTCGGTTGGGCCTTTGGGCCTGGCCGGTGGCGGCCTCCCCTATAAAAAAATATGTTTTATTATTTATTGGTTTTAATTTCAAAAGACTTTTTGTAAATAGTTTTTAGACAAAATAAAATATCCAGGAAGACCTGGTTTTATGATTTGAAAATAAAGGAGGGCCAATTAGAAAACAAAATAGGGTTTTTGCAAAGTACTTTTATGAACAAACATGCATGATGATGTCACGATGATGCACAAAGTAGAAACAACGAGCGATTTTCTAGTAGTGATTTTAGCGGGATGCCACAATTCTTCACCACTAACAATGGATCTCGTCCTCGAGATCCGCCTCGTGGTACCGGGAAGAAGGTCGGCGATCCGAATCTTCTCACTTCGTGTAGATCCTCGCGACACCACTAACAAGAGGTCGTTGTCCGAGATCGTCGAGAGAACACTCCGGGAAACAAAGGACGAAGGTAAAGGTATCCACAAATAAAGCCACCTCTAGCTTCCGTGGACGGAGCACAATTGCTGGATCCACCGATTCGATGTACAAGAGCGAATGATAAGATTAGTGGTATGGTAGCTACTCCATCCCGCACTCAAAGCATTACTCTGCACAAGAATAGGGGAAATATGCAACCAACTCTCGGAATTAGACTGAAGATCTCGACAAGCGAGGTTTGGAAACAAAGGAGTGATGCAGACTCTGCATCGGATCTGGCGTAGATGATGTCGTTGCATCGGAAAACTCCAGAAGGCATAAACAAGGAACAAAGAATGGTACCACAGATAAAGGATCACTCAGACAACATGAAGACCAGATGTAGTAACACCGTTACCAAAGGAGGAAGCAAAACCCTGAAGGTACGACGGAAACCCGACCACGAGATTTCCTGGACTCGAAGAAAAGATAAGAGAGCAGATTCAAAACACGCAGAGGTAAGAGGAGATCAACAGAGGGGTAAGGAGTAAAATCAGACCTAATCAGATCTATTCCACCGATTTTGCAAACTAGTTTTGACACTCTACTTCGGCCGTTAGCTAGGTTATCCTACAGGCTGGACTTGTGGGGTATCGCAACTGCTGAGCTCTGATACCACTCTTTAACACCCTCGAGTCGACTCTATGCAAGTTTTAGCCCTTTCCGCCAAACCCGCATAGAAACGATTCCAGGATGCCCACCAGGCACTTTCGTGCGGGTGGAAAACGAAGTAATACCATTACACAACAGTCCTCGATGGGACCCACAGAACAGATATATATATATACAACAGCGACTCCATGAGTCAAGAATACAGATTACAATACAAAGATCCAATCACCTTGAAACGATAGAGCGTCTGACTACGGACAAGATGCAAATGGGGCTAAGAGCCCTGAAAAATAACCAATGGCGTCCATAACCCTGCCCAGGCCAAGCCGGAAGGGTAACCCTCCTAACGACGTAGAAACCTCCTAAAACAAAAGGGGTGCCGGCAAAGGGCAAAGGAAAAAGAGGAGCGTCAGTACTGAGGCCAGTACAGGGCGAGGCTAGAATTCGGCGGCTCTCACCTACGTAGGTATGGTGGGTTGAAGCGGCAGCACAGCGGCACTAAATAACCTATAGAGACTCGATACAACTGGCGGTTATCAGAGAGGGATAAGAAAGACCTATTCGTATCCAACCTGAAGCTAACACCAAACAAACCCATCCTGGTATTTCCCCCTCTAGACCAAACGAGGAAGTCGGACCAAGGAACTCACACAGTTGGCAGTTTTATTCATTCCGTTATAATTGAACGACTTACTAGTCAGATATAGATATTAGAAGTCATCCTGATAGCATAAGTAGTGGGCAGTTTTAATCACCATTCCATTGTAGTTGGGACATTTACTAGTCAGATATAATTGTCCCGAGGAATCCCAAAACCCAGCAGTTGTTGGCACTTTTATCACATTCCATTGGAGTTGCAATACTTACTAGGCAGGTATAGTATGACACAGGTCACCACAGATCCACCAGTTGTTGGCATTTTTAGTATCCATTCCGTTATAGTTGCATCTGATTACTAGTCACATATCAAGTCAAATTTATAGCACTACTTTAGTTATGCTTGTCTATGATCGAGATATTGTGCTCCAAGTCGTCCATAACCGTGGACACGGCGTTCAGAAAGTTTTACCCTACAGGGGTGCACAAATAGCAACACACACTCGATCAACCTCGGAAAAACCAACTCAAAACCCAACGAGGCATTCAGGGCAAAGCGATCACAGGATTCATAAATATTTCAGGGCGCCACCCCACTAAGCTACCCGCAACGAAGTTGGCCGGCTCCGGAACGGACCCAGAGTTTGTGTGGACAGCTGTAAACTACTGGGAACACGAAAGTGTGACTGGGCTTGTCGATACAGTGAAAACGTGTCACGATCCTAAACAGTACAGGTGCTCCACGCACAATCGTAAATAAAGTAGTAACATGGCATAAGTATAGGATATTAATAAAACCCCAAACTAGTTTGTGGCCCCAAGAACTAGAAATGAATCAAGCTCTGGCTCAGGGGGGTCCATAAGGCCTCCCGGATGTGGATAGTGCGAATAGTCAAGGAACAGGTATCAAGTACTATGTGTCCTACGGGACACAAGTGAGCATGGAAGAACCAAATAACATATATTGCCCACCGATTCCTCTGCATTAGTTATATCTAGCATTTTAATAGTTGTATTTAAAGTCATGATCATCTCCACCATTAAGCATCTCCACCAATAAGCATCTGCCAGCATACCAACAACGGTGGTATTCGACAACATGAGATCACACCTGAGCAAGCGACTAAGACTCGCAAGGCCAGCTATCTACCAAACACGGGTAATAGGAGGTGTCCAAGGCAATATAGAGGCTGCACGGGATATAACTGGTGTACGGAAAACTAGAGCATCGCGACACGGATAGCAGTATATCAACAGGAGGAAATAAAGACTATAAATGCAAAATAGGTAGAAGGGGAAGAGATGCTCGCCTGGGAAACACTGCCGAAGGATCATATCCGGAGAACTTGTCGTTACTCGCATCCACTCATCGGCCTAATCCATGAAGAAGCAAACACTAGAAGAAACACCGGATGCAATATTTAATACTACGGCAGAAGATCCGGTATGATTATGATATGATGCAGATGCGGTGCAATTAGGCAATATTAAGCGGAACCGGGGTCCCGACAATTGATTAATAAGTTCAAGTTGTTTAGAAACCCCGCACTTTAAATGTTGTATTAACAGGGCGAAACATGGCATCGGTTCGCTACGCCAATTTAAATGGAGTCCGGAATAAGGCAAAAGTATCCCGCATATGGACTCCATATTAATTATGAGGTGAATCAGCATAATGCCCCCAAACCACACAATATGCATGCGAGTATGAGTAATTCATACGCAACAAGTATATATGTCAAATTATAAAAAATAAGGGTCTTGGATAGGGTTCACACTTGGGTGTTGGGCAACCTTGGGGCGCGGGAGGTTCCGGGGATCGGTCTTCAGATCCGAGAGGGAGAAGAACACCTGGTTCGGTCTTCTGGATCCGCGAGGAGAACTTGATGTCCCATGAAGCAGATCTTGGAATTGGGCATCGCCGTTTTCGGTTCCGAGAAGGGTCTTAGCCTTCCATAGACCTCCGATCAGAGAAGGGACTTGGCCTTCCGTAGACCTACGGAAGGCCAAGTCCCTACTCGGAACCGAAAACGGCGATGCCCAATTCCAAGATCTCCTTCATGGGACATCAAGTTCTCCTCGCGGATCCCGAAGACCGAACCAGGTGTTCTTCTCCCTCTCGGATCTGAAGACCGATCCCCGGAACCTCCCGAGCCCCAAGGTCGCCCAACACCCAAGTGTGAACCCTATCCGAGACCCTTATTTTTTATAATATGACATATATACTTGTTGCGTATGAATTACTCATACTCGCATGCATATTGTGTGGTTTGGGGGCATTATGCCGATTCACCTCATAATTAATATGGAGTCCATATGCGGGATACTTTTGCCTTATTCCGGACTCCATTTAAATTGGCGTAGCGAACCGATGCCATGTTTCGCCCTGTTAATACAACATTTAAAGTGCGGGGTTTCTAAACAACTTGAACCTATTAATCAAGTGTCGGGACCCCGGTTCCGCTTAATATTGCCTAATTGCACCGCATCTGCATCATATCATAATCATGCCGGATCTTCTGCCGTAGTATTAAATATTGCATCCGGTGTTTCTTCTAGTGTTTGCTTCTTCGCGGATTAGGCCGATGAGTGGATGCAAGTAACGACAAGTTCTCCGGATATGATCCTTCGGCAGTGTTTCCCAGGCGAGCATCTCTTCCCCTTCTACCTATTTTGCATTTATAGTCTTTATTTCCTCCAGTTGATATACTGCTATCCGTGTCGCGATGCTTTAGTTTTCCGTACACTAGTTATATCCCGTGCAGCCTCTATATTCCCTTGGAGACCTCCTATTGCCCGTGTTTGGTAGATAGTTGGCCTTGCGAGTCGTAGTCTCTTGCTCAGGTGTGATCTCATGTTGTCGAATACCACCGTTGTTGGTATGCTGGCAGATGCTTATTGGTGGAGAAGCTTAATGGTGGAGATGATCATGGCTTTAAATACAACTATTAAAATGCTAGATATAACTCATGCAGAGGCATCGGTGGGCAATAGATGTTATTTGGTTCTTCCACGCTCACTTGTGTCCCGTAGGACCCGGAGTACTTGATACCTGTTCCTTGACTATTCGCACTATCCACATCCGGGAGGCCTTATGGACCCCCCCTGAGCCAGAGCTTGATTCATTTCTATTTCTTGGGGCCACAAACTAGTTTGGGGTTTTATTAATATCCTGTACTTATGCCATGTTACTGCTTTATTTACGATTGTGCGTGGAGCACCTGTACTATTTAGGATCGTGACACGTTTTCGCTGTATCGACAAGCCCAGTCACACTTTCAGGTTCCTAGTCGTTTACAGCTGTCCACACAAACCCTGGGTCCGTTCCGGAGCCGGCCAACTTCGTTGCGGGTAGCTTAGTGGGGTGCCCCCCTGAAATATTTATGAATCCTGTGATCGCTTTGTCGTGAATGCCTCGTTGGGTTTTGGGTTGGTTTTTCCGAGGTTGATCGAGTGTGTGTTGCTAATTGTGCACCCCTGCAGGGTAAAACTTTCTGAAGGCCGTGTCCGCGGTTATGGATGACTTGGAGCACAGTATCTCAATCATAGACAAGCATACCTAAAGTAGTGTTATAAATTTGACTTGATATGTGACTAGTAATCAGATGCAACTATAACGGAATGGATACTAAAAATGCCAACAACTGGTGGATCTGTGGTGACCTGTGTCATACTATACCTGCCTAGTAAGTATTGCAACTCCAATGGAATGTGATAAAAGTGCCAATAACTGCTGGGTGTTGGGATTCCTCAGGACAATTATATCTGACTAGTAAATGTCCCAACTACAATGGAATGGTGATTAAAACTGCCCACTACTTATGCTATCAGGATGACTTCTAATATCTATGTCTGACTAGTAAGTGCTTCAATTATAACGGAATGAATAAAACTGTCAACTGTGTGAGTTCCTTGGTCCGACTTCCTCGTTTGGTCTAGAGGGGGAAATACCAGGATGGGTTTGTTTGGTGTTAGCTTCAGGTTGGATCCGAATAGGTCTTTCTTATCCCTCTCTGATAACCGCCAGTTGTATCGAGTCTCTATAGGTTGTTTAGTGCCGCTGTGCTGCCGCTTCAACCCACCATACCTACGTAGGCGAGAGCCGCCGAATTCTAGCCTCCCCGTGTACTGGCCTCAGTACTGACGCTCCTCTTTTTCCTTTGCCCTTTGGCGGCACCCCTTTTGTTTTAGCAGGTTTCGACGTCGTTAGCAGGGTTACCCTTCCGGCTTGGCCTGGGCAGGGTTATGGACGCCATTGGTTATTCTTCAGGGCTCTTAGCCCTATTTGCATCTTGTCCATAGTCAGATGCTCTATCGTTTCAAGGTGATTGGATCTTTGTATTGTAATCTGTATTCTTGACTCATGGAGTCGCTGTTGTATATATATATATATATATATATATCTGTTCTGTGGGTCCCATCGAGGACTATTGTGTAATGGTATTACTTCGTTTTCCACCCGCATGAAAGTGCCTAGTGGGCGTCCTAGAGTCATTTCTATGCGGATTTGGCGGAAAGGGCTAAAACTTGCATAGAGTCAATTCGAGGGTGTTACAGAGGTGCAGGTGTTTGATACGTTGCTAACGTATTCATAATTTTTGATGTTGCATGCTTGGTTTATCTACTTTCTTATGTTCTGTTCCAAATTTGGAGTACTTTTCTATACACTTTCTTGGACTAACCTATTAACAAGAGCCATAGTGCCAGCTGCCTGTTTTCTGCTGTTTTTGGTTTCAGGAAAGTCAGAAAATGAATATTCTCAGAATTGGATGGGACAAAAGCCAAAGTCAGTTTTTCACCGAGGGACACAAGGAGCCAGAGTACGAGACGGAGAGGGGCCAGGGGGCCGCCACACCACCTGGCCGCACGGCCCAACCTGGCCCGCACCAAGGGGTGGTCTGGCTGCCTCCGGCACCCCCTCGGCCTCCCCCTTTCGCCTATAAGATGCCTCCGATACAGAAACCCTAAGGACCCAATCAAAATTCCATGAAAGAGTCTGTAGCCACCATCATCTCTATCCCTAGATCGGGAGGGATCTGAAGCTCTTCCTGGCACCTTGTCAGCGGGGAGAATTCACCCTGGAGGCCTTCTTCATCATCATGCAAGCCTCCGGTGTGATGCGTGAGTAGTTCATCTCTGGACTACGGGTCCATGTAGTAGCTAGATGGCTGGTTCTTCTCCTTTGTGTTATCATTGTTGGGGATATACTTTCCGGGTATCCTCACAGTTCCTCACTGACCAGGGTGGCCCACTTCGGGTTAGTGCTTTGCTTCACGGGTGGCCCAGTCAGGGAAAGAAGATGGAGTCCAATCCGGCTATGTGAAGGCCCAGAAGACTTACCGACTTAAGGCCCATAATGTTACTTGTAGTTCAAGATGTACTGTGTAACCGACTCTTAGTCGTAGACGGATAGATCTCTCCTATAAACCCTAGGCCGGATATCTATATAAGTCATCCTAGGGAGAGCCTATAGGGCACAACCCAATACTTTAGACCCTCAACTCGCACAGGCGAACCCTTGTAGCCCATATTCCGGCTCTGCCGTATTACTGGATTGCTAGCAGGAGTAGGATCCGTCCAAAGCTGGCGGATTCGAACCTGGGTAAACTTGTGTGCTCACTGTCCCAGAATACCGTATGTCTCACACCCCTCTTTTCTGCACGCCTCGAGGACCCCCTCATGGCGTACTTGTCATCAATCCGACGATAGTCGGCGCCCACCGTGGGGCAAGTGAGCTTCGGATCTGCTTCCGAGCAGAATCTGCAAGAATCGGAATCGGCGAAACTATCGTCATCGGTCGCATCCTCTACGCCAGCAACGTCCCTCTCATCATTCTCGACGAGACTTGGATTCCGGCTAGGGAGGCTTTGACTGTCTACACAATCATGTCTTTTGGCAAGATCGATGTTTACATCGGTTTCGCTGAACCTGCCCCACCCACCCCAGCGGTGATGATAGAGGCAGAAGAATCTTCTGGGTCCCCTTTGTCCGTAGAGGCGGTAGAGTTCCGGATCTCAGAACACCCTAATCCCACCCAGCCCGCACCAGTTGCGGAGATAGTGGAGAAATCCGAGCATGAAAAAGACATAGCGGTCCAAGTCGAATCTGGAGTGGGTCTCCCTGGAGAAGCCGGATCCCAGATTGACCCACCCGTGGAAGTCGAAATTTAGGAGGAGCTAGTCAACGACACTGATTCCAGCTCTGACGAGGCCGAAACAGACAGGCCGTTCCTAAGGTACACACTGCGACGTATGATACTACAAGATGCAAGCGCAGATGCAATCCTCGAGACCATCAAAGATTCGACATGGCTGATCGTGAAAGCCGCAGGTACCTCAGGAAGCATGCGTCGCACTTTGTTGGGTATGTAGGATCTGGATCCGGCTCTCCCGATGCTGGATAAAACACCGACTCTGTGCTGGAGGTAATTGGAACAAACACCGATGTACCCGCATCCTCGGATGAATCAATGCAGTCAGCAGATTTCCGAAAGTTCTCCGCGGAATATGAAGAGGCGTATAACTCCAAAGCTACAGAAGAAGGAGAAGCCATGGATGAAGGATCCGGGGAACACTCTCCCAAAGCGCAGGATGACATGGACGTCGGAGATAATCCCGAGGTCCAGATGTCCGAAAGTACCGATCAGAGCCTGACTCCGGGAAATGGACCCAAAGCCGTCTTTGCTACCGGCGCTGCCAAGAAGGCAAAGAAGAGGAACAAAAAGAACAAAACCCCGGCAAAAGACCCTCTGACAGAGGAGGTGATTGCCGAGGACTACGAAGAAGACTCAGATGGCGCACTTATCCCAGAAGAGCCGAAAAAAGAAGAATCGATGGATGGACACGTGATCACCGAAGGTGCGCATAAACTCATCGATGCTGCACTAACCACACCTATCCCTATAGCTGCAGAACTTACTGCGGAAGAACTAGACGAAAGGGCCCAAGCCCTAGAAGCGCGTCGTCAGCAACTCCTGGATGAAGCCAAAAACCTCGAGGAGGAGAAAAAATGCATGGCAACTAAGGATTACATGTCTCGGTTGCACCAGAAGACACGGAAGCGTCACACCAATGACGGCTAATTCCCACATATCCGTGCCGTCCTTTTCGGAGATGAGATGGGGAAGCCATGGAAAGATAGCAAGGGAGATTGGGTATATCCAACCCCAGTACAGAATACAGTGGCAGCCCGAGAAATTCTATCGGCTAATCCAGGACCGGAGGAGATCCATTTGGGTATCAAACTACTCAACAAGGGACTGGAGCAGCAAAAGGTCGCCCTGTCCAGAAGTCAAAAACTGGTCTCGGATTCCGACCAATGTCACACAGATCCGGCATGGGCTGACGTAAGACCCCATCGCGTTCCGGAGCAGCATCATCGCCCCGAGAGAAGGGAGGACAATTATTCGAGAATCGGATCGTCAGGACAGCATCGCAGGACTACGCGTGACTAGAGCAACGTCGTCCCAGCAGCCGAGAAAGAGGCCATTGCTGCTCTAAATCTGAGGAATCCTCCCCGACGAGAGTCTAATGATCGAAGGGGAGAAGATAAAGAGAAACGTCGGGAGGAGGATCATCAAAAAATGTCACCTCCTAGACATGCAAGCCGTCCGGCTGAGCCTCACCGAAGTGGGAACGACGGACGAAGGAACGACGGAAACCATGCCGGTACAAGCCGGCAGGGGGCTCGTCGTAGCCAAGACCCTCCGCGGAACCGGAATAATGACGCTCTAGACGGAGGACGGCGATCAGCCGAAAACTATCCAGCTGCCCCACCTTCTCCACCAAGCAGTCATCACAACGGCTCCCAAGGGGGACAAGGAGGATGACGTGGCGGAGGAGGTGGTGGCAGAAGCCGAAGTCCGGCTCCAAGGCATCGCAGCCACAGCGGGTAGTCGGGACAATCTCTATCCCCGAACGACACAAGGCACAGGATCAACTCCAACATAGAGGCGCGACGCTACGAAAACGATGATATGTACATGGGCCCAAAGTGTTTCGGACCACGCATCAGAGCTACAAGATTCCCGGAAGGATTTGCTATCTCAAGGCATATCCAAGCCTACGACGGCATTGCTCGGCCAGATACCTGGCTACAGGATTTTTTCCAAGCTTGCTGCATCGCTAAAGGCGGAAACAGCCTGGTCGCAACCCGATATCTCCCACTTATGTTGCGAAAGACGGCACGATCATGGCTCCATGAACTTCCAGAGAACACCATCCACAACTGGTATGACATGCAAAGTGCGTTCTTTCGGAATTTCGAAGGCACCTATCGGAGGCCCTGTACGGTCGGAGGCCCTATACGGTCGGAGACCTACAGCGTTGCACCCAGAAGGCCGGAGAAACTTGCCGAGATTACCTCAGACGATGGATCCACACCAAGAACTCCTGTGAAGGAGTAAACGATCAAACCGTGATTGAAGCTTTCATCGCAGGACTCCCAATTGGTCTACTACGTCACCGCTTGAAGTGTGACAAGGTCACTGACTTGGGGAGATGATAGAAAGAGCGAGCAAGTATGCAGATGCTGACGACGATGTAGAAGGATTGCTCAATGCCCTAGCTGTGCCTCATTCAGCAAAACAAGCAAAGCAACAAGCTCAGAAGCGCAAAAATACCTCGGAAGAGAAACCCAACATGGAAACAGCAGTGGTCACTGCTACTTTCAGGTCTGGAGGACGAGGAGGACGCGGCGAAGGCCACGGGCATGGCCGTGGGACTTCAAGGGTCCAAGGGAGAGGAGACCAGCAACCAGGCAAAACCTACTCTCTGGCCGACATTGCCAATAACCCATGTGTGCATCACCTAGATGTCAATGGGGGCTCGTCCCACACCAACGCTGAATGTCGTTTCAATGACGACATCAAAAGAGATGATACCGCGGGCTACAAAGCTAAGCGGAAGAAGGGAAAGAAGAATCCCGAAAAAGACAAAGAGACCAAGGAAGATTCCGACATGGAGGAAGCTGGTGCTTCAAATCCCAAGCCGGAAGGGAAGAAAACTTTTCCCACCAAGAAGGACACTTATGTCACTTTCATCGGATCTCAACCAGCAAAGGTCAAGAAAGCAGTTCTGCACGAGCTAAATGCAACAGTTCCGGCTGTCCCTCAATACTTGGACTGGTCAGAAGTGGCAATCACATTTGACCGCGCTGATCATCCGCCTAAGTTGCACATGCAAGGAAAATACTCCATAATCGTCAATCCACTTATTGACGGTTATGGTTTCTCCAAGACCCTCATGGACGGTGGTAGCAGCATCAATATTCTCTATGTTGAAATGCTACGCCGGATGAAGATCTCGGAAACCCAACTGAACCATAGCTCTATGATCTTTCACGGAGTTGTCCCAGGAAGACAAGCTAATTCCCTGGGAGAGATTACTTTGGATGTCACCTTTGGAACTCCAAAGAATTATCGGACGGAGGCACTTTCCTTCGAAGTGGTCTCGTTCAAGAGCACGTACCACGCTATATTCGGACGTCTGGCTTACTGGGCTTTTATGGCTCGTCCGTGTTACATTTACAATATGATGAAAATTCCAGGTCCCAACGGCATGATCACCATCAGGGGAGACCCGAAGAAAGCGCGAGAGTGCGAGGATGGAAATGCCGCCTTTGCTGAAGCCGTGTTGCACGCCCAGGAGTACCAGGAGATCAAGAAGAGCATGATCCGTCCAAGATGCCCGTAACGAAGAAGGAGGTGACAAAGCCAAATCCAGAGTTCAAGGCATCAGAAGAGACGAAGAAGACACCGTTGAAGGATGATGACCCCTCCAAGGTGACCCAAATAGGCATAGGCCTAGGTAGCGCATAGGAAAGCGCGCTCGTCAAGTTCCTCCAAGCAAATCAAGATATCTTTGCATGGCAGCCATCTGACATGACCGGAGTACCTAGGGAACTTGCCGAGTACTCTCTAAATGTAAACCCGAACGCTAAACCCGTCAAACAGTCCCTACGATGATTTGGCGATGAAAAGCGTAAGGCAATAGCTAAGGAACTAGCACGGCTCGAGTTAGCCGGATTCATAGAAGAGGTCATCCACACTGAGTGGTCGGCCAATCCTGTAATGGTCCCTAAAATGGACACCACTGATTTAAGGATGTGTGTTGATTATACTGCCTTGAACAAGGCTTGTCCAAAAGATCCGTTCGCTCTGCCTAGAATTGATCAAGTTATTGATTCTACGGCAAGCTCGGAACTCCTCTGTTTTCTCGACGCATATTCCGGCTATCACCAAATCCGGATGAAGGAATCTGACAAAGTCAAAACTTCATTCGTAACCCCTTTCGGAACCTTCTGTTTTGTTATGATGCCCTTTGGGCTGAAGAACGCAGGAGCTACGTACCAGCGCACGATGCACCGTTGCCTCCATGACCAACTCGGACGCAATGTACATGCATACGTGGATGATGACGCGGTAATGTCCAAAAAGAAGGAAACACTGATTTCCGACTTGGAGGAAACATTTGCCAATCTACGAAAATACAACACCATGCTTAACCCGAAGAAATGCTTCTTTGTAATACCAGCCGGAAAATTGTTAGGTTTCATCGTGTCTTAGAGAGGCATAGAGGTGAACCGAGACAAAATCAAGGCTATACTCAATATTTCCAGGCCAACTCGCCTGAAGGACGTACAAAGATTAACTGGTTGCATCGCTGCGGTCAGTCGATTTGTAAGCCGGCTTGGTGAAAGAGCCGCACCATTATACAAACTCCTGAAAAAAACAAGGATTTTGTTTGGACTGATGAAGCCGAAGCTGCACTACAAGACATGAAGAAAGTACTCTCATCTGCTCCTATCCTCGCAGCGCCGGAACCTCAGGAACCGATGTTTCTCTATCTTGCTGCGACTAATAAGGTTGTTAGTATCGTCATGGTGGTGGAGAGACCAGAGGAAAATCAGGAACACCTGGTGCAGCGTCCGACTTACTTTGTTAGTGAGGTCCTGATAGAATCAAAACAGCGGTATCCGCACTATCAAAAGTTGGCTTATGAAGTCTTTCTACCATCTCGTAAGTTACGACACTACTTTCAGGAGCATCCAATTACCGTGGTGAGCACATCTCCCATGAGAGATATAATCAACAATAGTGACGCCACAGGACGTGTCGCCAAATGGGGCATAGAGCTTTCAGCTTTCGATATTGAGTATAAACCTCAGACAACAATCAAATCCCAGATCATTGCTCACTTTGTCACTGATTGGACAGAGACGAAGGAGAACATGATCCTCTTTGAGTCGGAATATTGGACCCTCTTTTTCGATGGGTCTAAGGCTTGAGGGGGCTCAGGGGCTGGCGTGGTGCTCAAATCACCCCAAGGAGATAAACTTTTATAAGTGTTGCAGATCCACTTCACAACGACAAACAATATTGCCGAGTATGAAGCACTGCTACATGGAATCCGGATTGCTAAGGATATTGGCATCCGACGTTTGATGTGTTATGGAGATTCGGATCTTGTTGCTCAACAAGTGTCGGATATTTGTAATGCAAATAAACACATGGCAGCGTATAAAGCTGTCGTGGATGATCTATCTAAATCGTTCGAAGGGTTTGAAGTTCAGCACATCCCTCAAGCAGAGAATGAGGAAGCAGATGCACTATCTCGGATAGGTTCTACGCGGAAAGAGGTCCCGGATGGCGCTTTTTTAGAGCACCTCAAAGTTCCCTCAATAAACGGAGTAGATGAGGAATATCCGACCAAATCTGACTCACCTTTGATAGCAGTTCTGGCTGTAATTCCCAGCTGGACTCAACCATACCTCGATTATTTGGTAGATGGCAAATTACCCGAAGAAGAGGTGTTGAGCCTTCAAATTATCCGACGAGCAAAAGCCTATACTATTGTTAAAGGTGAGCTCCATAAACGGAGTGTTTCGGGGTTTTTTCAGCGCTGTGTATCTCCGGAAGAAGGAGTGGAAATCTTAAGGGAAATCCACGAAGGCGAGTATGGTCACCACGCTTCAGCCAAATCTTTAGTGGCAAAAGCTTTTAGACACGGATTTTTCTGGCTTACAGCTCAGGCAGATGCCGAACGATTAGTCAAAACATGCAAAGGCTGCCAGAAGTACGCCAAGCAAGCTTATGTTCCGGCTGATCAGTTGCGAACAATACCTCTAACATGGCCTTTTGCGGTCTGGGGGCTTGATATGGTAGGACCATTTAAACGAGCTCCAAGTGGATTTACTCACCTCTTAGTGATGGTGGATAAATTCACCAAATGGATTGAGGCTAAACCTATCACTAGTTGTGATGGAGCAACAGCCAAAAGCGAGGATGTTATAATCCGGTATAGTTATCCACATAGCATTATCACGGACAACGGGAGTAATTTTTCTATGGGAGAATTGGCTGAATTCTGCAACGAGCAAAATATCCGGCTTGACATTGCGTCAGTCGCACATCCACAAGCTAACGGACAAGTCGAAAGAGCAAATGGTTTAATCCTACAAGGCTTGAAACCGAGACTCGAAGCACCACTACGACGTGCTGCGGGGGCTTGGGCAGAGGAATTACCCTCTGTAATATGTAGTTTACGAACAACTCCGAACAGGTCAGCTGGATACACACCTTTCTTCTTGGTCTATGGCGCAGAAGCAGTTCTTCCTAGTGATTTGATTCACATTTTTCCTAGATTGTCCACGTATATTGAAGAGGATGCCAAAGTTTCTCGACAAAACAATCTCGACTTAAACGAAGAAGTTCGCGTCATTGCTGAAATGAGATCTACAGCCTATCAGCAGAAGTTACGCATGTATCATAGCCAGAGAGTCCGAAATAGATCTTTCAATAAAGGTGACTTGGTTCTCTGGCTTGTGCAACAAAGAAAGCATAAACTTTCCTCAGTATGGGAAGGGCCCTTTTTAGTTAGTCGAGTATTGCACAATGGATCATACTACTTAACTGACATGAGGCCAGTCAAAGAAAGACCTGCTACTAAGAAGAGAAAGAGAGTTGGAGGCAGTACAAATCCGGATGAGTTAGACAGACCTTGGAATATTTCTCAGCTACGTCCCTTTTATTCTTAGTTTATCTTTCTTTGTAAACATATATATGTACATGTTCTGTGAGAAATAAAAGTTTTGGTTGCCTCAATATTTTCTGAGAAGTTTTTACCATCTTATTTCCAAATGATCATCTCATAATTGAAAATCCCAGAATGCTTGAAAGTACTTTATGCTCATGTTCGTTCTGGTTTAGATTTCCGATTTTAAACTACTACCCTCGGGTATAACTCTAAAAATTTCTAGTCTTTACTTTGGTTATTTGTCTGATTGGTGGATGCGGGCATTTTCCGAGTAGTGAATTGTTGGTACTGGAAGCCGGCTTTGTTTCCAAGTTTAAACTGGTTTAGCAATTGAGCTCCGTTGCTGGGCAAAGTTTCCGGCAGAAGGTTTAGCCGGCTCACGAAAGGGACGAGGCGAGAAGCCAGATAAACGATAAGTATGGGCGAAAAATACAAGTGCTTATGTAAACATTTCAGGCACGGAAAAAGTTTAAAGTCAAAAGTGCTGAATAGATCAAAAGCTTAGCACTAGCAAAATCATAGTACTGCATATTTACAGGCCCATCATGTTTTCAGAATAACACAAATATTTCTGTTAATCTATGATGCAGGAGATTGTTTAACTTGAGCAGCGATCTTGCGATCACGCTCATTAGTTGCCATGGAGGAGGACTCAAGGATTTGAGCAATGCTCTTTTCATGATCCGCCTTGAGCTTATCCAGCTCTTGGCGAAGCTCCTTGTTCTCCACCACCAAGGTCTTGAGGTTCTCGGCCTCTTCAATCATGGCGCAAGACTGTTTCACCAGCGATGTAAGTAAAAAAGAACAACAGTTCAGAAAAAATTCAACATTGAAAATACAAAGACAAGGTTTGAGTCTCGGAATGTTTTCCTTCGACCTCATCCTTGGCAAACTTAAGTTCAGCATTTTTAAGTCGGAGAGCCTTGATCTCTCTCCGCTTATCACAGACATTCTTCAATAAATCCTAGTTGTAGGAATATACTTTCTGTAAGTCAGAATACCCAAAGTCAGAGAGCTACTAAAGACTCGGGCTAATATTTTTTGCTAATATCAGCACGAGCCTTGGGGCTACACTAGTTCATTCTTTGGCATCCTAATGAAGCATAAACCCGGATTATAGATCCTACTTCATGCTTGGGGGCTAGAGGATATGATATGAAATAAGGAAAAACAGGAGTTGGAATTCCGACTTACATATTGTTCGCGAGTGAGTTTATCCAAACTCGCGTTCACCTCAACGGCAACCTTCTCAGCGAGAGTCAGAGGGGTCACAGGAGCAGTTGGAAGCTCCCCGGACCTGATCCTCTCGTTGCAAAGAAGCACTTGTTCAAGAATATTGGAGTGCTTGACGTCCTCTGCTTCTTGTGCTTCTTCATCGGCAGATAAAGTACTTTTCTCCAGGCATTGCCTGGCGAGCCGCTGGATTTCTTCAGCAGATTTCCGGGACAGGCCAAACTTGGCAAGTCCTAGATTGCTGATGAGGTTTTCGGCAAAGGTTTTTGCCGAGGGATCAGTACCCAAAGAGGGTTCACCCTTATCTAAATCTGACTCACCCATGGTGACGTCAGTTTGTGATTCAAGGATTGCAGGCTCCGTCGAAGGAGCCGGATCTTCGGCGACGACCGGAGAAGGGATGCCGGCGTTGCTGAAGGTTGAGAGGTAGGAGTCGGAGGAGCCACGGCAGGAGAGGCTGTGGTGAGCTTCGTCTGTCGCAGGGGCTTCGAAGAAGTTCCCTTCCCCTTGCCCTTGATGAGCGGTTTTGCTCTGGGAATGTAGTAAAGTCGGAAACATTACATCTCGGAAGGAAATTTGAGTAAAGTGCAAAGGCAGTAGTTGTGACTGAAAGTTACCTCTTCACAACGGGCACCTCCTTTGTGCCAACAACCACGGTTGGAGCTTTGCGCTTCTTGAGCGCAAGGTCCGGCAATGGTACCACCTCTGTCTCCTGAGAAAACTCAGGAGGATATCCTTCGAGCGGAGGAAGTTCCGACTCGGGGAGGTCAGCAAGCTGAAAATAAGAAATCATATCAGCATTGCAGTGTAACTCAAAGATTGAAACACATAAAAGGTGTACTGATGGAAGCTTACCAGCACTACGGGGTTTTCCTCCGTATGCATATCCAGAGAAACCTCCGGGATCCTCCTCTCGATGCGCTCCCTGATCAGCCACTTGATCTGGCTTATATAGCCCTGCGTGGTGTAGGCTTTGGGGCTGATGCGGCGGGAGTCTTTCTTGGACGACATGATGGAGTGCATCAGTCGATCCCCGTGGTACTAAAGGGGCTGGATCCGGCGTGAGACCCAGCATTGGACCAAGTCGGATCCCTTCAGTCCCTTGTGTTTGATCAAGTATTCGATCCGCCTCTTAGTGAGGATCAGATCGTCGGTGAGAGCCAGAGCAGCCTCGTCCCAAGATGGTTGGGCCGTGGCAGCTCCGTCAACAAAAGCAGCTTTGCCGGGAGCCGGAATATCCCTATGATAGAAAAACGTGGCTGGCCATTGTTTGACCGAGTCACTAGCTAAGATTTTGGGGTATGCGTGCTCGCGCCTAAGTGAAAAACTAATAGTACTAGTGATGTAAGGAACACCGGCAGTGATAGAGTTTCTCCAGACATGAAAATAGTACCGGAATAGATTCAAACTCGGCCTAATGCCAAGAAAGCCCACACACAAAGAAGCGTAAGCGCTCATCTCTAAGAGAGAGTTGGGAGGAATATGATGGAGTTGAACTCCGTAATGATCAATCAGCTCGGAGAAGAACTCCGAGGGAGGAAACAACAAACCTCTGTCGAGGTGGGTGCCGAAGTGGACCCGCTCGCCGGCGCGCGGGTTGGGGATGGTTTCCTCGAAGCCGCTCCACCAGTCGCCGGCGCGGATGAGCCCTTCCTTCTCCATGTTCTGGAGCTTCTCGTTGTCGAGGACGCAGGGGATCCAGAGCCCACAGAAGCTTTCTTCCTTCGCCACCGCTTCCGTCGCCGCCACTGCCGCCAAGCCGGAAGAGGAAGATGAGGCCATTTCTCCGGTGGGCAGATGACCTAGGATGGGTGGCGCTGGGAGTTTTTGGGGGAGGAATGGAGGAGCTCTGTGCGCGCATAGAGATTGGGAGGAGAGGAAAAGGCAAAGGACAGGTGAGAGGAGAAGGAGAAAATCCTAACCCCTTATGTCCACCTAACTGTGCCAAGAGTCGTCCAAATGCTATAGTGTAACCGCAACGCGTCGTGGAAGGAACTGGGAACGACCCGCACGATGATTATGTCGCCTCGATCTCTGCGAACGCATTGAAACGGCGCCTCGGTTCCACGAACCGCGGACCCACCAACGGTCGTGCTGACGGAATGCCTGTCAGATGACGTGACTTGACCATGGCTTGTGTTAGATGGCGTTAGAGACCAAGTTCCAGCTTAGTTTGAAATCAAGCTGGAAAATCCGAGTAACCTATTGATAGGTCCGACTTATTTTTAAGACCCGGATCGTCTTTTTTGTTGTGAAGTTTCAGGAACCCTTCAATATTCTGCAAGTCGAAGATCAAGCTAGACGATGATGAATCCGACTTTGGATCTTGGAGGCCTCCGGGGGCTGCTGTTGGGGATATACTTTCTGGGTATCCTCACAGTTCCTCACTGACCAGGGTGGCCCACTTCGGGTTAGAGCTTTGCTTCACGGGCGGCCCAGTCAGGGAAAGAAGACGGAGTCCAATCCGGCTACGGGAAGGCCCAGAAGACTTACCAACTTAAGGCTCATAATGTTACTTGTAGTTCAAGATGTACTATGTAACCGACTCTTAGTCGTAGCCGGATAAATCTCTCATGTAAACCCTAGGCCAGATATCTATATAAGTCGTCCTAGGGAGAGCATTTAGGGCACAACCCAATACTTTAGACCCTCAACTCACACAGGCGAACCCTTGTAACCCATATTCCAGCTCTGCCATATTACTAGATTGCTAGCAGGAATAAGATCTGTCCAAAGCTGGCGGATTCGAACCTGGGTAAACTTGTGTGCTCACCGTCCCGGAATACCGTACGTCTCACACCCCTCTCTTCCGCACGCCTCGAGGACCCCCTCATGGCGTACTTGTCATCAATCTGACCACAATCATGTCTAGATCGAGCTCCGTTCATGATCAAGATCATCAATTTGTAATTCCTACATGTTGTGTTTGCAGGGATCCAATGGATATTGAGATGCTTTTTAAGATTGGTTATTGATTCTATCATGTCTTTGTTATTTGTGATCTTGCATTCTTTCCGTTGTTAGTAGCTATCTTGGCCAAGTAGATGCTAGCAACTCCAAGAGTTAGTATTTATGCTTGATAGTGGGTTCATGCCTCTAGTAATCTAGGGAAGTGACAGAAATCTCTATGGTACTAGATGTGTTGTTGCTACTAGGGAGAAAACAACAATCCTTTGTTCATAGAACAATCGTATTGTTTACTTTACACGCAATATGTAATGCAATTATCTGTTGCTTGCAACTTAATACTGGAGGGGGTTCGGCTGATAACCTAAAGGTGGATTATTAGTCATAGATGTAGCTAGATGGCAGTCTATGTATAATGTTGTAATTCCCAATCAAATCTCAAAGGAGTCCAGATGTTTCGTATATGCATGTATGCTTTCTCGATGTTTGTCAATTGCCCCACTTTAATTTGTTCACCCAACATGTTATATATCTTAAGGAGAGCCACCACTAGTGAACTATGGACCCCGGTCCTTTCTTTTACCATCAATCTACAATTGTTTAGTGCTTTCTATTTACTTTCTACAAGCTTTTACTTTCTTCCACTCGATACGTTTAATCCTTTGTTTTCAGCAAAACCGGTGAGATTGACAACCTCATTGCAAGTTGGGGGCAAAGTTCTATGGTTGTGTTGTGCAGGATTCCACGTTGCTGCTAGCACCGGTAGTGCACCCTGCCAAAGCTCAGCTAGCAACACCTTTAAGGTGTTTCCTTGCTCCTACTGGATTGATAACCTTGGTTTCATAACTGAGGGAAACTTACAGATGTGCTCATCATACCTTCCTCTTGGGGTTCCCCAACGAGCTCGTTATTACACGAGTCAGCAAGTACTTTTCTCGCGCCATTGCCGGGGAGTCAAGGACATCTTCACAAGGGGAGTCCCTCATAACCAATCACTTTACTTTGTTATTTTTTGTTTTTCTTAGTTTATTTTTTCTTTGTTTGCTTGTTTATTTATCAAAAGCACAAAAAAAATTAGTTTTACTAGTTTTGCTTTGTTTATTAAAAACACAAAAAAGTTTAGTTCCTATCTTATGTTGCCATTTTGTAAAGCATTGCTCCAATCACTATGTCACCTAAGGAAATGATTTTCACTTTTAAACAAGGAATTGAAGAGAGTTTCAAAGAAGCTTGGTCTAGAATCTCTGATCTACATGAAAAAACTGAACCTAAAATGACTCAAAGCTTGTTCCTTAGCAATTATTACCTTGGAATTGCTCTTTGCTATAGGTATGCTTTGGATGCTGTTGTGGGAGGATATTTCCTTCAATGCAATGAGGATGATGCTGTTAATGCCATAAAGAAGTTGATCTTTACTTACAACTTGCCTAGCAAATCTGATTCTTCCTTTATGAACACATTTGCTAGATTGAACACTCTTGTGACCTGCACTACTAGTTTAAAGGATTGCTATAACACGCTTAGAGAGCATCATGATTATGTTCTAATAAATTCTGAACCATCAAAGTGGCTCCCCACAGTAAAGATTGTTATAAATAATGAAACTTTTCAAGCTCGCTGTGATATCATGTTTGAATTTTGTCTTATGCCCAAAGATGTCTATGAATCTTTGAATCTTTGGGGGCTTTCTGAAGGAGGAGAAGAAATATGTCTTGCTAATAATGCCACAATATTACCCATTGGAATAGCTGAAGGAGTGTTTTACAAAGATCCTAGGGAAAATGGTTTCTACTGATTATCTTGTTATTGAATGTGCAGGAAAAGGACAAATTACACTTGGAAGAACCCTACTGAATCTCCTTGGAGCATTAATAGATGTGGGAAAGGGGACCATGCACTTTTCTTCTCCACCAAACAATCATATGTTCCCCAAGGTTAAGAATAAAAGTAAGAGAGGTAAGGGCAAGAAATTTGGTTTTAATGCTTCTTCATTTGAGAACACCTGATTCTTTTTCTTGCTTCTTATACCTAACTTAAAGGCGTTAAAGAAAAGTACTTATTTGGAGATAACCCAAAAGTTTTAGATGAGTCTTGGAAGTTATTACCTCTGTAATAACCGCTCCTTATCATTTTTATTTGCTTTTTGTGCCAAGAGTAACATCTAATGCGAGAGAAGTAATGATTGGGAAAGTTGCTGTCCCGAAACAGATTTTTGTTCTTCACCATAAATATTCGTGTAAAATCTCTGTACGTCATTTTGAGGCATGAATATTTGTGCTTGTTCCCCACGTTGTTATCTAACTTTCGTTAGTTCAACACTTTTTGATTTGAGCAACATAAGGTCTTCGAAAAACTTCGTCTTTACCTGCTAGTCTGTTTTGACAGATTTCTGCCATTATTTGCATTTGCTTCTTGTTGGTTCCTGTTTGAATTCTTTTGGGAAATTGAGATTTTTGAAGGAAGTTCTACAGTATCTTGTGTTTTATTTGAAGTTTTATTGGTGTTGAAACTGAATTCAAAGACTTATTATCTTGAGTGCACTAATGTTGCTAATAAAGATTGTGTGAAGTTTTGTATGAAGGAAAAATTTCAGTTGTATGGAAGGAGTGAGTAATGAGATGAACAATGGATTAAAGCTCAAGCTTGGGGATGCCACGCGTGTCACCCTAAGAAATATCCAAGAAGTACAAGAATCAATGCTTGGGGACGCCCAAAGCATCTCCTTCGTCATCAATAAAAATCCCATGTTTCTTCCAAACGCTTCATTTTTATTGTTTCATGCACAGTTGTGTTGTTCTTGGAGCGTCTTCTTTTCCGTTCTTGTTTTGGTTTTTAGTTTGCTTGGTTTTCTTAGTTTTCTTGAATAAATTGGTTGGACCCCCTCTTTCATACATTGGTTTTCAAATAGTTTGGTTTGGATTGGAAAAGAGTGGGAAAGCTCATGCTTAAGTGGTAAAAAGAGCTTGTTTTTGACTATGGCCTATGCTTTGTCATGGCATGCTTGATATTGTTTTGGCTTTATGCTTAGTATTCTTTTCTGTAGCATGACATGTTATAAACAATTGAGATTGCTTAATGTGCCTTGGAAGAATCATGTGTTGTTTTAGCATATTAAAGCATAGTATTGTGGTATTCTCCTTTGATGATTTTTTTTGGGTTGACTTGGTGCATGCTCACACCATGTTATGACTATCCCAAGTCACCATTGCCTTTATGATCCTTTAGTTTTTGACTTGTAATATCATTTTATGCTTTGATCAATGATGTTTCGTCGCTCTGCATGATTATGGCCATTATTGCTCTCTTAGTTTGTCGCTCCCAGTCTTTTAATAGCCTCCATAACCAAGTATGAGTTCAACTCATGCATCCAACTCCTAAAACCAAGTTATTCGAAAGATTCCACCATACCTACCTATTAGTATTTGCTATTCCAAGTATATTCATGTTTTTATCTACCTTCCAAATTAAACTTGTTATGTGAAAATTAGTGATTAAAGCTCTCACGAACTTGATGGCACACTTTACTTTCTTGCAATTAATCAACTTGACCCATTATGTCCATCTTTGTTGCATATATGCTTGCACTTTATAAGTTGAAATTAGCAGAACCATGTATCATGGGGACCGCTTTCAACATTGCACTTGTACTTTTTACTCCGTTGATATCATGTTCTTTTGCGTATGGATCCCGGTGGTGTGAAATAAAAGTGGAACTTGTAAGATCATGGAGTTTGTATGTGTGTTAGAGAAACGCCTGGGCCGCTAGCCTAAGCCATGCCTAATCATGGTGGAAACTTGCAGCATCACCATAATGAGCACTCTATGAAGCATCCTTAATAAAAACCTATGCAAATAGCAAATAAAAAGATCGCTGAGATGCTCATTGTCTCCTTGCCTTGTCATTTTGATTATGGGATAGCTCATGTATCATATGCAAGGGGTGCCCCATTGGCGGTTCTCTATGATACATATGTCTTTACAATGACAAGAGCTTACTTGTGACTAAAGTTGAGTAGCATGAGGTTCAGTCTTTGTAAATAAGGAGTATGAGATTTCGGCTTATAACTTGTCAAGCATATCCTCTTAGTTGTGTCACTTTAACCTTAATCACTTAAAGATGCTTGTGATAGGGGCAATGAGAGATGAAGGCTAATAAGTACCATAATTTTTGGAAGATATTTATGAAACTTGAATCCCTACTTCCTTCTATGAAGGCCTTTCTTTTACTTTTATGTTGAGTCTCCACCTTCTATCTTTATGCACCTACTTTGAGAGCATAGTGGCCATTCTTAGTTCTATGTGCATTGTCCCAAGACTTATTGATTGATGCATAACTTGATATTGCTTGTTCTTAAACTATCTGTATCTAGTCACTCTTATGAACTTTGAAGGTGTCCTATGCATTTAGGTTTGCTACTCTATGAGGGACAAGCTGAATGCTACTATCATATGTTTTCATTATGTGAAACAAACAAACGTCTTGCAAAGCATTGTTATTCATGAATCTTTTTTTTGTGCCTTTTCATGTTGCAACATAGTTCTTATGTCTTATTGCTAGAACTTTACCTTTCATGCTATGTTGAAATACTATGATCCTAGCTTTCAATGTTTTACAAATACTTTGATCAAGTTTATGATGGTGCATGTCACCTCAAAAATTATTCTTTATTTTTATCACTTACCTACTCGAGGACGAGCAGGAGTTAAGCTTGGCGATATTGATACGTTGCTAACGTATCCATAATTTTTGTTGTTCCATGCTTGGTTTGATCTACTTTCTTATTTTTTGTTCCAACTTTGGAGTACTTTTCTATACACTTTATTGGACTAACCTGTTAACAAGAGCCATAGTGCCAGCTTCCTGTTTTCTGCTGTTTTTGGTTCTAGGAAAGTCAGAAAATGAATATTCTTAGAATTGGACGGGACAAAAGCCAAAGTTAGTTTTTCACCGAGGGACACAAGGAGCCAGAGTACGAGACGGAGAGGGGCCAGGGGGCCGCCACACCACCTGGTCGTGTAGCCCAGCCTGGCCCGCGCCAGGGGGTGGTCTGGCCGCCTCTAGCACCCCCTCGGCCTCCCCTTTCGCCTATAAGATGCCTCCAATACAAAAACCCTAAGGACCCGATCAAAATTCCACGAAAGAGTCTGTAGCCACCGTCATCTCCATCCCTAGATCAGGAGGGATCTGAAGCTCTTCCCGGCACCCTGCCAGAGGGGAGAATTCACCTCGGAGGCCTTCTTCATCATCATGCAAGCCTCCAGTGTGATGCGTGAGTAGTTCATCTCTGGACTACGAGTCCATGTAGTAGCTAGATAGCTGGTTCTTCTCCTTTGTGCTATCATGTCTAGATCTTGTGAGCTTCGTTCATGATCAAGATCATCTATTTGTAATTCCTACATGTTTTGTTTGCGGGTATCCGATGGATATTGAGATACTATTTTAGATTGATTATTGATTCTATCATGTCTTTGTTATTTGTGATCTTGCATGCTTCCTGTTGTTAGTAGCTATCTTGTCCAAGTACATGCTAGCAACTCCAAGAGTTAGTATTTATGCTCGATAGTGGGTTCATGCCTCTAGTAATCTAGGGAAGTGATAGAAATATCTAAGGTACTAGATGTCCTGTTGCTACTAGGGAGAAAAAAACAATCCTTTGTTCATAGAACAATCGTATTGTTTAATTTACACGCAATGCGTAATGCAATTATCTGTTGCTTGCAACTTAGTACTGGAGGGGGTTCGGATGATAACCTGAAGGTGGATTATTAGTCATAGATGCAGTTGGATGGCGGTCTATGTATAATGTTGTAATGCCCAATCAAATCTCAAAGGAGTCAAGATGTTTAGTATATGCATATATGCTTTCTCGATGTTTGTCAATTGCCCCGCTATAATTTGTTCACCCAACATGTTATATATCTTAAGTAGAGCCATGGCTAGTGAACTATGGACCCCGGTCCTTTCTTTTATCATCAATCTACAATTGTTTACTGCTTTCTATTTACTCTCTACAAGATTTTACTTTCTTCCACTCGATACGTTTAATCCTTTGTTTTCAACAAAACCGGTGAGATTGACAACCTCATCGCAAGTTGGGGCAAAGTTCCTTGGTTGTGTTGTGCAGGATTCCACGTTGCTGCTAGCACAGGTAGTGCGCCCTGCCAAAGCTCAGCTAGCAACACCTTTGAGGTGTTTCCTTGCTCCTACTGGATTGATAACCTTGGTTTCATAACTGAGGGAAACTTACTGTTGTGCTCATCATACCTTCCTCTTGGGGTTCCCCCAACGAGCTCGTTATTACACGAGTCAGTAGTGTTCAAGGCTTTGATCTGTTTTGTGTACGCTGACAAGTTGCCGGAGATGAAAAAGGAAGAGGAAGATGCCATGTGCCAACATCTGCTTGGCGGCGGACAAGTATAACATGGAGATGATGAAGTTGATTTGTGAAGACAAGTTGTGCGGGTACATCGATGTGGGCACGGTGGTGAACATCTTGGCATTGGCTGAATTGCACCACTGCCATGGGCTAAAGAGGGCATGCGTCCATTTTCTCAGCTCTCCTGGAAATGTGAAGGAAGCCATGGATAGCGATGGCTTCGAGCATCTAAGCACAACCTGCCCCTCTGTTGTGAAAGAGTTGATTGTCAGGTGCTCACCTCTGTAGTTCAGTAATGTGCAGCAATGGTATCCCCTGGTTTCTACTCGCTCATTTCTCTTGGTAGTATATGAGTACATCTATCCATGTGTCTCTTGGTATATGACTACATCTATCCATGTGTCTCTTGATATATGAATATATCTATGCAGCAAGGAGTTAGAAATTAGTTTCACTGCATGTGTGTAATCTTGCCAGGTAATCAGGAATTATACTGTCCAGGTAAGATTGCTGGTTAAATCTCTATTAGACTTGCAATTTATCTGTTGATGAGTAACGCAAAGCAGTCGTGCCTTAACTATTTCTTTGGGAGATCATATTTGTTTTCATGTTGTTCCTGCATATCTAGATGACTACATCTATCATCAATGCATGTTATTCCAAGAAATTCTTTTTTGACAACGATTTTATATCTGGTCTTTGCATCTCTTTCGGTTTTTTCTTAATTCTTTGGCCTGTCAAAATCGAGAATTTACACATTACACCTGAAGAAAACTGAGATACCATCTTATTACCAGTTGTTCTTGAGAGGGTCTGGAGGAGGATGTGGTGATTTAAAAATGGTAAGTATCAGGGACATACACTATTAACAGAACTGTGCTTCTTGGATTATACCTTGGGTGCTCGTGGAGG
>OU342741.1:181202113-181556428 GCA_910589775.1 Avena eriantha | reverse complement strand
GATCAAACATGAACTACATCAGCTATGCTCAATTTGGGGAAAAAAATGAAAATTACTAAATTTACCTTGGCAAACCATAGAGTACAAGAATTGCAGTCACTTCGCACCGCCGAGCTAGCTTGTATGGTCCTGTAGAAATGTCTATGATTTTGTTTCCTGGTCCAATTATTGGTCGTCTCAATATCTGTATAGTGTTACATTATTTAACCATGAATGCTCATAAGAATCAAGCTCACATACAAGAAGATGTATTAATAACTTACCATTCTGACAATTTGCTCTTCTGACAAGCAGAGACCCCTGGTTTCAGGAAGGTGATGCCCCTATCAAGGAGGTTAAAGGTTAATTAGTTCATCAACATACATTACAAAAATCATATTGCAAGATGGTGGATATCATGTCACTTACCACTTTCTCTGCTTCCCTCGCTTCATTTAAAGCTTGACGTTCAACCAAAAGCAAGGGAACTTGTTGTTCAATTTTCATGTTCAAACCCTCATAAAATTCCTGGATATCAATGTATACTGGTTGGCACTCATTCGTGTCCATTATTGAAGAATATAGACACTCCAAGCAGAGTTTCCGGCCATCCTCTAATGTGATGTACTTGACATCCATTGGCTGGGGTTGATGAAAAATGGAAGAAGCAATATCCATTAGACTAACCAAATGTGAATATGTGCACTATGAATAGCACAAATTTTAAAAAACATCAAATGTACAATCCTGTTTCTAAGAACAGACACACATGTATGAATTGGAGCAGCTATAATCTAAGTAAACTACCAGTTAATTTCTGATCGGTCTAGTTATAACCCTAACCTCCATTCGTTCACAACTGCAACACCTTGGTGTACCATCATTGTCATGCGAAGGACAATACTTCTGCAGCCAGAAAGGATGGGATCGGTATTCAATGCAACCATTTTTATTTGTTCGAATCTGGTAAAAAAAACGTATCAGCACAGTTCAACAAATAAAAAAAATAGCCACCACTAAATACTCAAGCTCGTTCATAAACTTGAAAAAAAGATGCTTACAAAGCTCTTGCAAACATCACATTTTGGATGGAAGAGCTCCTTGTAGCAGGAACTGTGGTATGGATGATCTTCATGTACTGCAAACTTGCCAACAGAAAGGTTGGCATTAACAATTTTATCACAAACTGAAGTACGTAAAACCAAGTAGGCTATGTTTTTGTACCTCGTATTCTGATATTGGCGTACTGCAAGATGAACACCTGAAGCAGTGAGGGTGCCAAACAGAATCCATACAACTGAGAAACTGTCCATGCCCAAGTGGGGTTTTACATCCAGCACAAACCCTACACAAGTAAAAATGGTGCACAATATCTGTTGATAATACAGAAAAAAATCCTGGCGGAAAAACTGGAGACAGATGCCAATGATTCTACCGTCCTGCAATAGAGTAGAGCTCTGAGGACCCTAGGTTTCCACTATATTACTCTAGAATAAGGGTATGAAAACTCAAGGAGACAACTGACTCCATATTGCAAGTATAAGAGTATGACTTTACAGTGCCAAAGTCAAAGAGAGAATTGTGTCATGACTTAAAGCCAAGTGGAAGATAGATGTCATTTATGCAGTTAAATTTTGAAAAGTCTGACTAACAAAAGTATTTATATTTGTCACCTTAACAACATTGCTAGTTTTTTGCGAAAACTACTTCAATTTCACTACGAGTTTCAATAATCTTTTACTAACATATACTTGGAAATGTATGGTCAAAGTTTGTACAAGAGACCACATTGATACTGGAAAAAGATATAAGGAATGGAGGTAGTGATAACCAATAAATAAAATATTTCTGGGACAATGCATATATATTTTTTACCCATAACCAACCCAACAACAAGCCAGTGCATATGCTCCCAGCACTAATCAAATGGTCATAACCAGGGAAAGTTCCACCATATAGCACTTAACTGGATTTACCCGCATCCACCGGCAAGTCTCAACAATGCCTAAGTCATTCCGAACTTGAATTTTTTATTCAAAAGTTTTCACAACCCGTACCCTTGGAAAAAAACTCAGCTATCCTACTGTAAGTAGCGCCCTTCACAGGAAGGAGCCTAAGAAGTCGTTGTTACTTGCACTTGGTGGGGTAAAAACTTTTTTGAAACATAAATATTGATCCATTATCCCAATGCCATCCTGATCTTTGACTTAGCAATATGATTTAAATTAGAAGTTTATATAATCTTTCTTCTGTTTCTATATATTGTATAAAGTAGGTTGCACGGTATGATGTATGAAACAATATGAATCACATATTCACAAGTCAGATGCTTCGTAACAGAACGGCCTAGTAACTGCTGTCATGCAACATGCCTGTACCTTCACATATCATGCTAAGAAGCTGGTCATGAATCAATGGCTCACTGCTATTATATTACATGTTGAAATTTTGCTTCACCCCCAAGTTGATACATCCAAAATCCTAATTGTTCTCACCTTTTTTGGGATCAACAAGTTACAGGTTACAGCAATGGATCTAAGTTAAGCACATCTCAATCAAATATATCTGCATGTTTTTTTTCTCTAATATAAATTAGGTAGAGAAAATCATCACATAATCCCCAGTAGATTGCCATTCAATACCTCACTAATGCAACATGTAACGCAAGCATCACTTAGTTGTGCCTTTGAAAAAAAAGCAAAACATTTGTTTTTGTCGACAACGGTTATTTAAATCAGCATGGAACTAGTAATGTATCATAATGAACCATTATAGAAAAAACCTCGATCTACCCGAGGGCAAGATATCGGGCAGTAAGCTAGTCGCTGGAGTACTATCTGAGTGAACATCTCCCGCCGGAACATTCTGACGAAGAGGATGTTCATCCTTCAGACTTTCTTGCAGAGCCCGTGCAAACTCTTCATCCTCCCCTAAATGATCATCAGTATCAGGGTCATAAACAAAAGAAAATGGCAAAACAATGTAAATATGTTCTCTATCAATGCATATTTGGACATGGTCATTTAATGACACATGTAACCAGGTAAAATAATCTCTAAATTAGAGATTGTCAAACTGGCTTAGATAGGATTATACGAACCAATGGCCTTTCCCTTCTTTCGATCTTCCTCTGATAAGGATAATGCAATAGCACGATCTATGTCATCAGTGTTACTGGCATGTGTACCCTACAGTAATTAGGGCCAACTTAGCAATAGTCAAGTAAATAAAGCATTCGAGCTTAAAGTTCCCACAGCTGTTTTTATCCCATATGATTTGTCACAAAGAAGAGCAATTTCAAACTGAGAGAGTAAACAAACACGTTATTGCATGAGTAATTTATAATACTAATTGGAATCCAATCCTGAAGAGTCATGATTCACTTCTGCATGTTTCTAAATGTACATTTTACAACGAGCTCTTTAAACCAAAGAGGAAAAAGGCAAATTTGGGCAGTACATATGACTTAGCGTGCTGAGTTGAGTAGCCTTCGCCAAAGTTTGCATCATACTGTCCTCTTGTAACTTTACTTACAGAACCTTTGACAATTTTGCTCAACAAACCCATATATTTTCTAATTGGAGGATGAAGATCCATTTTGTTCACCCGATGATAAAGATCCTTTGGACGGTGACGATCCATTTTGTTCACCCGAATATGAAGACCCTTCTGCCTGGAGTAGAAAGTAAATTCATGAAGAAATAAACTAAGAGGAACCTACAGATGAGCTTCTTATTTGCATTATATTCCAAATATGAGGGGATCTAAATTTTAAGTTGAAATCATGCATCTTCTTTCGTATCTCATTTGTTCATTTCATTGTTAGTCCTTTGGAATATAGACTTCAATAGTAGACAGTGATGTTCTAGGAAACAAATAATGTGTGGACGGTGTCATGGCGAGTGTCCGTTGTGCAGTGATGATGGCCTGCAGTTCCCATATAGTGCGAGATGCAAAGCATGGCGGCATAATAAATACCTCGATCTCTCAGTCCAACAGGGGCAAAAACCTCACTGGAGAAGAATCACTGGCGATGTATACAGAGAAGACAAAACCCTTCTGATGCTCCCGCTCATCACACGCTCAACGCCTGCACTTGAACAGAGACAAGTCAGCGTGCCGGTCCTCACAAGGCAAAGCACCAAAGTTGCATAGCTTACAAATTCACCCATAGAAAAGACTCAAGCGCAGCCAAAATAACTTTTTTGTGTTGGCGGAAACTGGAAACAATCAACTGTCATCCTGATTTAGCAAGAGCAGAAAAATAATAGCTCCGTAAGAACTCACCAAGATCCAGCAATTCAACAAAGATCCCCCATCTTGGTTCTGTCTGTTTGGCTTTCTTGCTCCAGAAATTTCAGCAGGAGAGGCGGCCGGATCTTCCGCGAAACGCTTCAGCGAAGAATTCAGCGGAGAAGAGAAGGGGGTGAGACGATGGGAGAAAGAAGCGAGGAACACGTGACTTGGCAGGAAGATAGACGCCAGGTCAAGAAAAATGGTGGGTGAGGTGATGACTCTCTCTCTCTCTCCTCCCTAACTCCCACCCGCAAACAGCTCGGCGTCGCGGTCCTGGCGATGTCAACCCCCGGACTGGAGTGGGGGAGCGAGGAGGCCCACGTGCAGGGTCGCGCCGCACCGGCGTCAGTCATGCATTACGTCGAACGCGACGCGGGCGTGCTCGGTGTTAGGAAATTGCGAGGAAATGGTGGTCAACTCAATTGGTCGCGCTGGTTGGAGCGACCAACGGGGTGTGGTGTGAGAGGTCCATCTCCTGTTCTCTCCTCTTCTCACGGCACCTGCGCCGCCAGGGGATATGCTGCGGCTGCAAGCGGTGACCGCGTGCTGCTGCGGCTGCGGATGCTCGCTCCCCTGATCCCCTCTGTTCTGACAGGTCGGGATAGAGAAAGGTCGGGTTTTTTTTTTTTTTTTACGGAAACCTGTGTGATTGCGTGAACACGTTTCCATAGTCAGGTACATCGTGATGCCGCGGATGAGAGAGGGATGGATCGCGGCGAACGGAGATGAAATCGTGGCGGATTTGGGGGATCCGCAAGGGAGAAGAGGAGACAGGAGTACGTGACATGCGAAGAGAGGAAACGAGAGTTTCAAAATTAATGTACGTATAATTAGATTTGTTTAGAATTTGGATCCAAGGGGGAGGGAGTATTTGTTTGTAGTACTATACTCGTTTGGTAGCCACCATTGTTTGTCGGCATACTGGTATTCAAGCGAGATTATGCACCCAACATATTTGGCTCTCATGGAATTGTAAATGTCATTTCAATTGGCATCGATGTAGCCAACGCATGGCAATCACCAGTGAAACACCGTTCACTAGTATTACATCCCTCAGAGTGATACAATAGAAATACAACAGGTCCAAGACATGACTATATATTACAATTCGACTCTTACAAAAGATCCAGAGAACACTCTAGGTTAAAGGGAGAGGAAGAAACTTCTTACAAAGAAGAACCAAAAATAATAACTCAGAACTATCTGGCTAATAAGACTAGCATCTAAACTATCTGGCCTACAATTGCTACTAATACAATGCTCTACGGAAGTAGATTTTGTGACTAGAGAATCTATTCATATCTACTCAGGAGCTTCGTCTTTACTCCGGTTGATGTATATGCTGACTTCGTTGACTTTATTGAAAGACTTGAGCTGTTGATGATGATTTCTTGAGCAGAAATTGATGTTGACGTTGTCTTCAACGTCTTAGAACATAGCAAGGGTTAAGAAGGTACGGTTGAGTACGAGCGTACTCAGCAAGTTCACGAAAAAGGAGTGTATGATGCACTATCTCTATAGCCATAGACCAAAGATCATAAGCAATGCAGGTTTTTGTAAACATTTCTTCAAAGATTGCTTTTATTCGGAAAACTATGTCCGTCAGCCTTCACAAGTTTACCAGAACTTTCATGGAGTTCCTTTCCTGTCGTGTTCGTAGCTCCTTCCTAGAATAGGGAGTAGCAAGTTACAGTTCTTACACTCTGCAGATGTGCGTTACTTTTTCCATGAGAGACCAAATCCTTGTTGCATAACCGGGAAGCTTAATCTCGTCCACAATTCCTTAATGTGGGGCCCAGTAGATGATCCAAGCCAATCACCGCCCTTCTTCGCGACCGCGCATGAAGACACGATCCCCCAAGAGCTCTACCACGAGTACAGTCCGGGTAGCCTCTCGAAGACTCTATAAGCAGCTCTGCCTGGCAGCCACCATCAGCTATGGTGAACCTCCACCAAGACAGCTATGCACAGATAATCTAGACACCTATATCGCGGGCCACTAAGGGGTCCCACCCATGTGCTGGATTCTCCACGAGAAATCTGTAGTTTCACGATAAGGTCATCCGTCCATGCGAAAGGAAGAAGATCTAGCTGACTTCTCCGTCCCATTCCAGATCTCATGGTTAACGCGTAATATACGACGCTAGAATCACCGGCGACATTGGTTGTTAAGTCCTAGATATTATGTTTCTTTACCACTGGAACTGTATTAGTAGATTATTACCTCTTGTTTAATAATCCATAATCATATTATTATGAAAATAGTGTTTTCTAACCTTTTTGAAATGCAGGTGATGACAACATTTGAGTTACAAGCATTTGATAGAAAATAATCAAAGGACATGAGTAAGTGTGAACTTGCCTTTTATGATTGCAAGATTATGCACTCACGGTCTTCAAGATACTAGAAGATCCAAAATCTGGAAATAACATCATTGGTCGGGTAAGGACAAATGTTTAAAGAAACAGGATGCAATTATGCATAAATAATGTAAGGCAGTTTGATAAACGTGAATCCCCAAAATAATTGTATCTGATCTAGGGTTTGAAGCTTGTGATGATTTCTTTAGAATGTGTTGTATTTTTATACCAGCTTCACACTTGTGCTTCTTATTAAGGCTTGTGAGAGTGTGTGAAACAATATGTAAATACAATAAGTAGCATACAATATTAAAGCACTCAAATGGGGCATGGTATTTAAAAGATTTCTTAAGCAACATTATTAATCAATTAGAGCCTTTATATAAATTCTTAAGGATTACTTTTAATGTTTCTTAAAAGAATAACTTTTGACGAAGAGATTACTTTACAAGTAAAAGCATTTAATCTTAAAGCTAACACTTTAAGGTTTTCTTACTAGTTATGAGTATTAAAGAAGAAAATAATTACCATATTTGAATAGCTATTCCACTAGCAAGTGGAGACTCATATATTTTGTAATATGAGAGGACACTTTATATTACTCCATGAAGGTGAAACAAAAGTATTATTTCTTTTGCTTGAGTAGTGTTATTTGATATTTTGAAATAGAGAGAATCACCATTGAACTTTGAATAAGCATAACACATGTAGTGGAAACCTTTATGTTTTGGATAAGGTATTAAATTATATGTGGTTCAGTTCTTAATGTTTTATAAATATGAAATAAGAGAATTATTGCTTTTATAGAATTCGTGTTTTCTTAAGGTTATGCTTCATAAGTACAAAATAGGCATTACTTTAATTGCTTAAGAACATGGTTTAAATTTAAGTAGTTTTCTAGACTAGTAGAAAAATTAGTAAATATGAGCTTGATGATTTTATAAGTGAATAGAATCCTTTTGATAAACAATATACTATTGTTGTTGTTTTATAATTAATAAAATCTTTTTTGGAAAATTAAGATACACTTAATAGTAATTTTAGGATATACATCTTAAAATGATTAGATCTATTTTTTTACTTCACTTGAACATTAATTAAATTTGTTATTATACTTTTACACTTTAAACAAATAATGATAAAGGCAAAGTAAAGATTTATGTATTTCTAATGTATTAAAGTAAAAGAAAATGGTTTAGACAAGACTTATTAAACATTTGCCTTTATTTTACTTCAAATGTGAAAGGTAATTAATTTTAATATGTAGATTTTATTTTTGTGATCATTTTGGTATATTATAATTTTTTTATGATTTTTAATTAATAAGATATGATTTTTATCAGTTTTATTACTTTATAAATACTAAATAAATAATACATATTTAGTTAAGTATCACAAAATTTTGTGAAACAAGTTTATAAATATATATTTTGTTTTGCTAAGAATTTTGATATATTATACTTATTTTTATGAATTTTTAAATAACAGTATATGCTTTTTAATGATTTATCCTTAATAGAATATTTGCTAATAATAATAATAACTATTTCATTTAAGTTGGAAAATAAAGTATAATAATAGGTTTAAATTATAGATTTTATTTTTCTGAACATTTTGATATATATTATATATTTGTATGAATTATAAAACAAAAGATATGATTTTTCTAAGATTTTATTATTTTCTGGAATATTTACCAAATCTTAAAGGATTTCTTGCATCACTCTAACGTCACTATAATTTTGTTACCTAACCAATTTTTACCCATGGTCAATGAAAAGCGGGGCCAGGACCACGTCACATGCCACCTGGGCATGGACTAGTCAACAGGCGGACCCGGTCAAGGATGACGTCACCTCGCCGGCATCTGACGTCACTTTGACGGAGCACGGCGGCGACGCCAGATTATGGCACCTAGGCTGGCGAGGAAGGTTGAGTTCGATGTGCCCCAATGTAGCGGGTTGAACAAGGTAGGCAACTAGACCTATTGGTCAACGGAGTTGGCTCCGGTGAGCCCTACTACAGCGATGAACTCCGGCCAATGGCTAACTCATGCCACGGTCCACGATAAGATGCAATAGGAAGGTACATAGATGCGTGAGATTACCCTGAACTTGATGACTTGGTCGAAGACAACGATTGCTGCCAGAGATGAGCCCACCATCGTGGATTCCCGCGAACCCCGTCGGAAGTAAATGAGAAATTCGCCCCCCACAGAGCCCCGCTTGACGATGTACTCCTCCTAGAGGTTCTACAGAGCACCACGATTCCCCTAGACTACTCCACGGTCTCCGGTGTGGACTCCTTCAACGGTTTACCGGCGGCTACTAGCGGCGGAGCTTCAGTGAGGTGGAGAGTTAGAGAGGGATTGAGGGGAAATTGAGGAGAGTAGCAGATAGCTAGGGTTTGGGCGATCCTTATCGTGCTTTTATACAGTAAGGCAAGGTCGAAGATGGTGGCACGACATCGACGACAACCGAGATGCGGCGGCGGAGTTGGAGCTCGATTTGGGCGTGAATCTTGATGGGACAGGTGGAGGCAGACTCCAGGCGAGTAGGGGATGCTAAGAGTCGGTCCTCGCACTTGGCGGAGGTCAGCAACGGTGGTCGGGACGTGGCTGGTCGACGTGGTGGCGGTCGTGTACGGAGAAGAAGGCGACGACGTCTCTCCCGTGCGGGCCCCGCTCGTTAGCCGCACATTTGAAACGGTACATGGTCTAGGGCCATATGGGCTGCTGCTAGGCTCTGATGTAGTGATAGGAAAATGGAAGATGCCGCACTAAGTGGTGGTTATGGATGCGAGGTAGTGGGCTCTGCTGGCAGTTTTTCTTTCTTTTCTTTATTCTGTTTTCTATTTTTTTACAAATTCATTTTAAATATGAGTTTTTTCAAGGATTTAAATGTCCAGGAATCTTGTAGGTAATGAATATTATTGTATAAAGCAATTCTAACCCTTTCCTCTTCATTTCTTGTTGTGCATACAAAATCCATAACTATATGAAGGGTTCTTTTAAAGAGGAACTATTAATAGGAATTAGGGTTTTAGAGATTTACTTTTTATAATAATATCTTATAAAATGATCTTTACTTCCACTAAATGAATGTAATGGTAATGGTTTAAGATTGCTAGTGATGTATATAGAATTCTATTCAAACTTAGTCTCATGTAGGAATTGATACATATATATTATAATGCAGTAAATCTTGTGGTTCATAACAGGGTGATTTGAATTTCATGGTTCTCAAAATTTGGTGATTTCTCTTATTCGAAACCTACTTAATTTGTAGTGTTTAGAATTACCATAGAGTAGCCTTGGTTAAATTATTATGCATAGATAATAATCATTGATGGAGAAATGAAGATGCTTATTTACAACTATATGAATGTGGATGGATATTAAGGCTAAGACACATTGCCATCATGTTTTGTGACCATGGATAATTTCTCACTTAGAGTGAGCTATTGGGATGGCTCTACTAATGTGATCTTGATGGTTCTCTTCTTCTAAGTTTCTAGTAGAGTTAAGATAATAAGATGGACAAGGCTTTCTTTGTAAACATTCATCTGTTTCTCTAATTATCTCTTGGAAGCTTTATTTGTCCAAGAGGTATTGTTCAATGGTTACCTAAGAACAGGAAATGGTTCCACTATCAATTTGATTTTAGGGTTTTGAACAAAGAGGTAGACATGGTTCTTGTCATGGCTTGATATATTGTTGGTTAAGGGTTTCTCAAGCACTCCTACCTTAATACCTCACTAAGCTTATCTTTAGATAAGGAATTCCTTTCCTAAATGTACTCTATAAATCTATCTTATCTTATTCACAAAGATCACATCTTCCTAAATAAGACAATCATCTGACTCCCCCATATCCATCATCATATGATGACATGATCATGCCACTTCAACAATACTCATTCTCTATTCTTCTACATATAATTCCATTTCTTAGCTACTCTTGATGAATCCATCAATGTAGCTACTTCTAACTCCATCCATTAGTTCCTTTAAATCCATCCTGCAACTTCTTCCAAGGCTTGCAAGACTACAATCCTCTTTATATCACATGTGATATCAATCCTCTAGAAGAAATATGGTACTTCTCCCATAATACAAGTTTGTGCTTGTATTAGCTTGGTTAAACTACTATGCCGTCAACTACTCCATACAACTTATGGTATATACTTCATCATACTCTAGCTTGAATTCTCATGATCAAGCTAGATGATTCATCTTACTAGGGCTTGCCTAATTTAGTACACTCACAACTCTTCTTTATCAGCTGGTCATCTATTCTCAAATGACTTGAGAATAATAACCACCAACCTTTGATCAAGCAAATCTTAGGCTTCTAATTGTCTAATCAAGATCTATATTCAACTAAGTAGTAGGCTTGTACTAGTCCCTCTATAGGATTATCTTGTTAAGGAAGCTTACTTTATATTCATATCGACTTGGCTTAACAAGATTATCATTGTATACTCTAATACTACTAGCTTTCTCATAGCTCCATAAATACTAACTTAACTCTTGGGTGTAGGTACTTCTTCTAGTTAACTCATGAGTGAGTTAACTCCTCCAACATCAGATGGTTTGATCCCCACTAAGGATCACATTCCATTGATGATGGCACACTCTACCATAACTAGTTCCTTCTTCTTATTAATTTATTTAAGGTCTTTGGAAGGTTAATATAATAGGTCAAAGCTAAGAGTCAATAAGTTCTAGGTCAGGAATTGATCACTCAATATTGATGATCAATTGACACTAGGACTTGGTTAAATAGATATGTCACCTACTAATATGGCAACAAAATATATGAGATGAATGGTCTTGACTTGACTTCCTTTTCTACTCTATTTGTGATAAGAGTTAATGTTTAAGAACTACCATGATACCATGGTAGGAATAACTATGGCAAGCAAGTGTATCAAAATTTAATTATAGAGTTTCTTTACTTAAGTTATGTACTTAACTTGGTATTTAGGGTTTGTGGTAGATAATACCTTGATATCATTTTTGGAATATTAAGTATTCATCCATGAGTTATTGTATGGAATACCAATGTAATGATCTCTAGAAGATCTAGTACTCCTTATTAAGTAGTGTGTTGTGACTTAGTTTTATTATATTTGATCTACCCTTAGATCAAATTATATTACCCAAAGGTAAGGTTTTAGCAAAGGTCATATTGAAACTTATCGCAATCAACTTGATGATCTACTTTAGTTCCGCCAAGTTAAGAGAAGCTTCAATCACTTTGACAAGTTTTATTTAAAAGCGCGAAAATTATCCAGATTTTCTATGCATGAATGCAATGCACACACCACATCTCAGCTTATTTCTAAGCTCTAATGCTAGGATGTTATACATGCGCGCCTTGAGTTGGGTCAGGCCCATGTACCCCCCCTAGTATACATAAAATATCTCTAACACGTGGATGGCATATATATATATGCCCGCACTCCCTCCTTGAAACCCTAGAGTTGATGATGAATTGAGGCATGTGCCTAACCCTAGATGGGAACCCCCTCTATAGTTTATCTATGAGTTGTACAAGGCCTTCATCTTGCGAGTGTGTGAGTGAAGTCATCAAGACCCTCCTCAAGTGTTTGGTGTCTCCTTGTCAAGGATTCTAGTAGTGTTAGGTCTCTCCCCTTTGAAATTCCACTTGGTTGCTACTCTCTCCCTGATTGGGATTCTATCACCCGCTTGCCGATCTCTCCTTTGGTGATTCTACCACAAGGACTCTCGTCGAGGATTCTATTGGATTGGTTGTTCGAACCAACAGGAGCAAATCGAATAGTGTGTGTGTTTTGCGTGTGTTTGTATATTTACCTTGCATTAGAGTTGAGTTCATTGTGTTCATCGGGTTTCTCCTCACTCCCCGCCTCAAATCCATGAAGATCGGGCCACCCCAAGGGTAAATCCACAAGGGAACCCATACCATCTGGTATCAGCAGCTTTTGTTTACCACGGATTTGACTTCGTCCATCGATTTCTGCCATAAATTCCATTACAAAATACCCCCTCATACCCCACAAATTTTTGGGGTGGCATAAGCGAATATAACTGGCAATATTTGGATACGCGACGGATGAGCAATCGCAGCACCATTTTCCACGGCGACCAATTATACGCCTGGGCACACAGGGCACCGGCGAATTTCGGTGCCATGGTAGGTATCTAGGTATGTCGACGCATTGTGATGCCACAGTAGATGGATGGGGGCATATATTAGTGTGACATGCATTGTAGTGCCGCACAGAGTGTGTCCCACATTGTCGACTGGTCAACCAGCATGTGTAGACTGGTCAGGCTGGTCTCACTGACTAGTGTGACCCACCCCGGCGAAACTATTTTGTTCTCTATTATATACTATGCATCCATATCCACACAACCTCTTCTTAGAGCTTTCACTAACGGACAAAGGGGACTGTAGAGGCGGCTAACGGTAGAATCATCGAGATGCAGAATCCTCAAGGTGCTAAGCGCGAAGGCGGTAGAAAGATGCTACATCATGGATGTGTTCAGGGCGGCGGCGGAGTCCGTGCTTATGTAATTAAATTTCTGTTGGGTCCACAACATAGAAAACAAAAAATTTCCTACGATTGAGAACTACACGCCAAGATCTATCTACTAGGTACAAAGCAACGGGTGGACATACATCCAACGAGAACTTACCCTCGAAGACAACGAGTTTTGTTAACGAGTAGGAACTCGTGGTTGATGTAGTCGTACACTTGCCGATCTCAAGATCGTGAGGAAGTCCGAGCGCCGCAACTCAGCAGCGCATCCGTACTCGCACACACGTTTAAGCCACCGGACAACCTCCACCTCCTCGCTCCAGCGATCCAGCGGAAGCAGCAACTCCTTCCAGACGAAATGTCACCGGGAACATGTATCTCGCTAATCTGAGACCATGGGGATATAATTCTAGAGGGGGAGAGAGATCCTTCACAAGGAGGTGTGAGGAAGAAGGAGGAAGAGGGTGGCCTTTTATAGGAGGAGGGGGGGCGCCCCTCCTTCATGGCCGGCGCATGGGGGGTGACTCCTCACCTCCCCCATTCATGTGGTGGTAACCCCTCCACATTAAAATGCCTCTTCAGATTCCCCTTTAAAGTCCCTACTTTAAATGCATTAAAATTCTGCAAGTTTAATGCTCTCTCATTTAATAAAACTCTTTTATTAAATTTATTCAGAATTTTGTTAATTACTTTAATTAACAAACATTCACATATAACCCCTTGCAATATTTCAATATCACATGCAGAACCACTTTCTGCAATTTCACCCGAAACAATTTCTGCGCTTTGCAATTCTTCTGTCTGAAAGATATGTGCTCCAAAATGGTGTCCGGTAACTCTTAAGTGTGTCACCCTACGGTTCGCAAATAATGCAGACATGATTGAGACTCCTCTCAGATCAATAATCAGAAGCGGGACCTGGAGATCCATACTGACTCCTTCATATTCAACAATGACTTGTGTGATCGTGAGAACCTTTAACACTTGTAACTAAATCCCTTTGTCTCACGATATATTACATGTCCAAGATTCGATCATCGGTATCTCCATACCTAGTTTGATCTCGTTGCCGACATGCACTCTTTTCTCGTTCCCGTGATATAACATTCTAGTGATCACATCACTTGCTTGCAAGCTATCTTAATGTGATATCACCGAGAGGGCCCAGAGTATATCTATCCGTCATCGGGATTGACAAATTCCACTCTTGATCCATCTTTATGGTCACCCTGTTACGGTGTGACGTTTGATGTTATCAAGATACTCTTCCCGTGTTAGCAATTAACATTATCTCATGGTCTAAGGATAAAGATTACTTCGTATAATATTATAGCAATATAAACATAATGACTTTGATCATAATGCTATACTTTGGATGAATGTTCATCACATCATTTCACAATGCTGTGACCTTGTTATTAACAACATCTAATGTCCATGATCAGGAAACCTTGATCATCTTGTTAATCAACAAGCTAGTCTATAAGAGAGGCATAACTAGGAACCCTTTTTGTTTATTAAACACACATGTATTAACGTTTCTGATCAATACAATTATAGCATGCAAAATAAACATTTATCATAAACATGGAATAAGATAATAACCACTTTATTATTGCCTCTCGGGCATATTCCCTTCAGTCTCGCACTTGCACTAGAGTCAATAATCTAGTTTGAAAAACTTTGCGTATTGAACACTTATAGCTTTCTGGTGTTGCATATACGCGATTGCTAGTGGTTAACATAATCTCCGGATCTGACAGTTTCAGGTCCGTGTGTATTTGCATGTCTTTGCGTCTCTACGCATCACTCTGTTGGAGATATGCCCAAGAGGCAATATAAAGTGTTATTATTATATCTTTATGTTTATGATAAATGTTTACATCCTATGCTATAATTGTATTATTAGGAAACACTAATACATGTGTGTTTTGTAAACATAAAAGAGTCCCTAGTAAGCCTCTTGTTAAACTAGCTTGTTGATTAATGGATGATCATGGTTTCCTGATCATGGACATTGGATGTGATTAATAACAAGGTTATATCATTAGGAGAATGATGTGATGGACACACACCCATAGTAAGCGTAGCATAAGATCAAGTCATTTAGTTCGTATTGCTATAAGCTTTCAAATAGCATAGTAACCTAATCCTTCGACCATGAGGTTATGTTAATCACCATCACCGGATGGATACTTTGATGACATCAAACACCGCTTCGTAACTGGGTGGTCATAAAGGTGTCATTGGGTATTCTGAAAGTATGTGTTGAAGCGCATGGACCAAGATTGGAATTTGTCCATCCATATGACGGATAGATATGCTCTGGGCCCTCTCGGTGGAATGTCATCTAGTTAGCTTGCAAGCATGTGACTGGGTCACAAGGGATGACATATCACGGAACGAGTAAAGAGTATTTAACAGTAACGAGGTAGAACTAGGTATAGAGATACCGACGATCAAACCTCGGATAAGTATAGTATCGCGAGACAAAGGGAATTGGTTTCGTATGTAAATGGTTCTATCGATCACAAAGTCATCGTTGAGTATGTGGGAGCCATTATGGATCTCCAGGTCCCGCTGATGGTTATTGATAGGAGATGTGTCTCTATCATGTCTACATATTCACGAACCGTAGGGTGACACACTTAAGGTTCGAAGTTGTTTTAAGTAGATATGAATGTGCGTTGGAGACCGAATGTTGTTCGGAGTCTCGGATTGGATCCGGGACATCACGAGGAGATCCGGAATTGTCCAGAGAATAAGATTCATATATTGGGGATCATTTTCTAAGTTAGGAATGTTCCGGAGTGTTTTTATGGAGATTCTAGAAGGTTTCGGAATGTTCTGGAAGGTTCTAGAGGATTTCTTGGAGTTTTCTTGAAAACCAAGAAGGATCAAAGGAGTCCTGGTGGGGCAAGACACGGATTCGTGGGGGAGGAGGACTCCTCCCCCCTTCCCACCGCCGGCCATAGGAGGGAGTCCTACAAGGACTCCCCCTCCCCAGGCGCGCCCTCCCCCTTAAATAGAAGGGCAGGGGCGCCCCCTCCTAGCTCGGCTCTGACAACTCCAATCTCTGCCGCCTCTCTCCTCCTCCTTTCTTCTGGCACAGGCATAGGCGAAGACCTACAGAATTCTCTACCTCCACCACCACCACCACGCCGTCGTGCTGCTGGGATTCCGTGGAGAAGATCTACTACCTCCGCTGCTCGCTGGAACGAGGAGAGGAAGGTCTGCTTCGACTCCGCACGTGTGACCGACTGCGGAAGCGCTGCCAAAAACGCGGCGCCAGAAGGATCGTCCACTTGACCGACTGCGGAAGCACTGCCGAAACGCGACGCCGGAAGGATCGTCACACGATCTTGAGATCGGCAAGTGATCGACTACATCAACCACGAGATCCAATCTCGTAACGCTTTCGAATCTACAAGGGTTAGTACAGATCTATCTCATTGCACATGTCTAATATATTAGATCTTGGCTTTTATCTAGATTAGATCTGGGTTTTTTCGTTCTTGCGGTAGAATTTTTTGTTTTCCATGCTACGACCCATCAGTGGTATCAGAGCCATATCTATGCGTAGATCTGGTGCATGAGTAGAACACAATGTTTTTGTGGGCGTTGATGCTTTTTTTTGTCAGTGTCTTAGCGTGTACTTGCATCTTGCGGCATGGTGGGATGAAGCGGCTCGGGCTAACATTACATGTCATCGCACATGAGACTTGCTCCATGCTTGACGTGCAACTTGCTTTGCACAAGTGGCTTTGCGGGTGTCTGTCTCTCCCACCATAGTTAAGATTCAATTTACAATGAGCATTTGACAACACTTGTATCAATGTTGTTGTTTAGTTCGTAGATAAGATCCGTTATTGTTCGAAAGCCCCAAACCACGTAAAACATTGCAAATAAAATTAGAGGCGTCTAACTCGTTTTTGCAGGGGTTTTGTGATGTGATATGGCCATTATGTGATTAGTGATTATATTTGATGTATGCAATGATCCTTGTTGTAATATGGCAACCGGCAGGAGCCTAATGGTTGTCTTTAATTCTGTTAAGACCTGCGTGTCTATTCATCTTGTAATAACTTTATTCCAAGTAGTTGTAATAGTTGCTAGTGATGATGGACAACCATGAAGCGGCGCCACTAACCTTGACGCAATGCTGGTGATGATGGAGATCATGTTCGTGCTTTGGAGATGGAGATCAAAGGCGCAAGAAGAAAGGGCCATATCATATCACACTAATTATGAATTGCCTGTGATGTTAATCCTTTATGCATCTTGTATTGCTTAGATCGCGACGGTAGCATTATAAGATGATCCCTCTCACTAAATATCAAGTAATAAAGTGTTCGTCCTTAGTTGGCACCGTTGCTAAGACTCGTCGTTTCGAAGCATCTCGTGATGATCGGGTGTGATAGACTCTACGTGTGCATACAACGGGTGCAAGCCAGATTTGCACATGCGGAAACTAAGGTTAACCTTGACGAGCCTAGCATGTACAGACATGGTCTCGGAACACGGAATACCGAAAGGTAAAGCATGAGTCATATGGATGATATGATGAACATGTTGATTGTTCGCCTTTAAAGCTACATCATCTCACGTGATGATCGGACTTGGTGTAGTGGATTTGGTTCGTGTAATCACTAAAACAAATCGAGGGATGTTGTTTTGAGTGGGAGTTCATTTGTAATTTGGATTAGTCGAACTCAATTTATCATAAACACAATCAAAGTGAATTTGCATAGTTTGTTGTAGTCATTGGCATCCGTTCACCACCTTACGCTTAGTTATAGTTGAGATAGTGGAACTATAGAAATTCTGGATATTTACTTTACGAACTGGTATCGTATTGTTTTGAATGTCAATTTAAAGTTTATAAGTCCTATTGCAAACTTTCAACAAACTCTATTTACTCCATGAAGTTTAATAAGTAGTATTAAATCAAGAGTAAGAATTCCAATGTTAGTATCTAAAGTATCATGTTTGCCTCCATGATTCTTGATACTCAAAATATTGTTTTTAATATCAAGTTTATCTAAGAGCTGAAAGCAATGTTTCAGAAACCATCATATGTGAAAGGTATTGCGATATCTAAAACAATGTGTTGGTTACAACATGATAGAGTATACGTCCTCATATTTGATGAGAATTTGTGAAGGTTGGAGACGCTAGTCGTCCTAATCCTCCAAAGGTTTTGAAAAAGAAACATTATACTCGCAATTCACCATTATAAGCTGTAGCAGCTTGATCATGAAAGATGTCATGATAAGGATGAATAGAAGATGTAAGTAAAATGTTTACTACACTAAAAGATTACTAAAGAATGGATTTTTTGAAAGAACACCAAACATTTGATGATGGTGATCCACCTCAAAGTGCAAGTCCAAAGGTATTAGTAGTTGACTATATACGCTTTGTACCATGTGTCATATTGATGACACCACTATTGATGTTGATAGATTCTTTTAAAAGAAAAGGAATTGCTGAAAGAGAATCTATAAAATATTTGGCAGAAAATAAAAGGTTGGAGATGTCCAACTTAGGAATATAGAAGATATACATGTTATGGTTGTATTCCTTGCTTGTTAAACAATGTGGTTCTCCGGTATTGGATACCAAATTGGTTGGTATGAAGTGTCATACAGGACAACACAATTCATGAACTGCAATGGCCTAAGTAACTAGCAAGAGAATATGTGATGATGTTCATCGAAAACAAACAAAGGGTTGTTGTGTTGCTCGTTAACATCAAAGTTTACCTTCAAGATTTATTTCAATAATTTTTATTTTGATCAGGTATTATGACGACAATAGGTTGTTCAAATAATTACCGTATTCCATAATAGATGGATGATATACAAGTCTGGTTGGAGAAATAACGACCATAAAACTAATGCTAAAATGTCGCAAGACAAATGATTGAAAGATCACTTGCGAAGTGACGTCGCCGTTAAAATTATATTGAAAGGGATACATGAAGAAACTCCATGTTGATGGATTTTTGGAGTCTTTGATTTGGATCAAATGACGCTTGTGATACTTTCCTGGAGATAATTAAAACTCCGTTCGTAGGCCAAAAGAGGAACGGACGACTAACTGATTGGAATTCGTGCATATTGATGTATATAGTCCATTATGTAGTCGTGGGCGATGGATTTCAACTTCATATGCTTTCTCCGAAGATTTGAGTATATGTTTATACTTACTCAATAAAGAAGAAGTATGAAACATTTGAAAAAATGTTCAAAGACATTCAAGATGAAGTTGAAAATCATTGTAACAAGAAAATAAAGAGTTTATGATTCGATCATAAAGAAAGATGTTTGAGTTACAAGTTTAGCAAAACACCTAAGATTTGAGGAATCGTTCCATGGATTTGCATTTCCCAAAACACCATAGGAGTATGGAGTGTTCAAGATATGTAATGAAACCTTGTTTGACATGGTAAGATCAAAGGTGTCATTTATAAAACTGCCATTATATTTTAAAGATTAAAAGCTTTAGTGACTACCGCTTTTACACTGAAAAGAGCTCCATCGTGATCCATTGAAATGACACCATATAAGTCATGGTTTGGGATAAAACCCGAATTGTCTTTTCTTAAATTTTGGTATGTTATTCATAAGTAAAATATTTACAACCAAAGTCGGATAAGCACGTCTTTGTAGGTTATCCCAAAGAATTTGTTGGGAATTTCTCCATAACACTGAGGAAAAAGAGTTTGTTACTTGGAACGTCAAGTTTCTTGAGAAGGAATTTTTCGTGAAAAGTTAAGTGGGAGGACAATAGAACTTTGATAAGGTTGTTGAACCTTAGCTATATGTGCTAAGTAGCGCAGCGCCGGAAAGTGTCCCGGTGGCGGCCACAATGTTCATGGCTCTCGTGATTACAAAAGGTGTGATCTCGGAGATTAGAGTTCCTATAGAACCATGTGGGTCGATAAGAATCAAATAGTAAGATTTGATAAGCAAGTCATTATTGTTTTGACAATGATGAACCGACTACATGCAAAGAAGCGATGATGGGCCCTGACTCCATAAAATTACTAGAAGTCATGGAATCCGTGATAGTATCCATACACGAGAAATCAAGTTTCTGAACTTAGAAGACCCTCCGGAAAGGCGTGAAGCCTATCGGTCGGGTTTGGATCTATAAAGAAATAGACATAGATGTTTCAAATCTATGAAATAGTCGACATGTCGGAAATAGTTTACGACAATGTTCAAGGAATTGACTATGATAAGATTTGATCTTTCATAGCGATATTTAGTCTGGACGGATTAATATAGCAACCACTACATATATTTTGGTATATGGTAGTTGAACAAACAAAACAAGTTCTTCTAACAGAATGGTTACCTAGGACGTGTACATGACACGATCCAAAGGGTTTTGTTAATTCAAAGGATGCTAAAAAGGTATGCAAAACTTCAATGGTTGAAGTAAGCATAGCGGAGTTGAAATCTTCACCATGATGAAACTGTTAAAAGAGTTTAAATTCATCGGAGATGATGAAGATGCTTGCATTTGCAAGAAATTAAGTGGGAGCGCTGAGACACATTTCTAATACATTATGTAGAGGACATATTATTGATTGGAAATGATGTATCTTGTATTGACACAGGTTAAGAATTTCATTTTGATGAAAGACTTAGGCATAACCCAAGAATTAGGCATCAATGTCTATATGGATAGATTGAGGCGCTAATATGGTTTTGCCAAATGTACATAGATAAGATGTTGAATGAGTTCAATATGGAAACAACAAGAAAGGTTCTTGACGCACGGAAAGGACTGAATCAAGATTCGAGTGTGTTGACACGAGATTCAAGTGTTTTGACACTTGGTGAAATCACAAGAATATTTTGATCAATCATTCTTTGAGATGTACACATCCAGATATGTCCTATGCTCTAAATGTTATGAGCATATACCAGAATGATTCATAAGATGATCATTGGATAATAGTAAAGATATTCTTATGAGCTTTGGAAGAACTAAGAATATACCATGTATAAGTAACAAATAGTTAATGGTAGTTCATTGTAAAGCGTTACATTGATACTAATTTTGTCACAAGATACAAATTAAATTTATCTCAATTTAAACTATGGGTGGCACAATATAATGGAAAGGATGTTCCATGATGGATTTGGATGAGTTCCAAAAGTTGAGACATTGTGACGGATACTACAACAAAAGGCTAAGTATATAACTACTGTAGAAGCAGCAAAGGAGGGCATTTGTGTTGAGTAGTTTATCAAACTAGGTGTGGTTCAAAGTGGGCTAATACTATGAAGATATGTTGTGTGACAATAATATTAACATATTTTGAGCCGAAGGAACTAAAGGTCTCACCAAAGGACCAAATTTATACAATGCCATCTCATTGGAGAATGAGTAATGCGTAGAGACGCAAGGACATGCAAATACACACGGACCTGGAAGTGTCAGATCCGAAGATTATGTTTACCACTAGCAATAGTGTCTATACAACACCAGAAAGCCATAGGTGTTGAATGCACAAGTTTTTAACTAGATTATTGACTCTAATGCAAGTGGGAGACTGTTGGAGATATGCCCAAGAGGCAATAATAAAGTGGTTATTATTATATCTTTATGTTTATGATAAATGTTTACATCCCATGCTATAATTGTATTAACCGAAACATTAATACTTGTGTGTTTTGTAAACATAAAAGAGTCCCTAGTAAGCCTCTTGTTAAACTAGCTTGTTGATTAATGGATGATCATGGTTTCCTGATCATGGACATTGGATGTCGTTAATGACAAGATCATATCATTAGGATAATGATGTGATGGACACACACCCGTAGTAAGCATAGCATAAGATCAAGTCATTAAGTTCATTTTCTTTAAGCTTTAAAATACATAGTAACCTAATCCTTTGACCATGAGGTTATGTTAATCACCATCACCGGATGGGTACTTTGATGACATCAAACACTGCTTCGTAACTGGGTGGTCATAAAGGTGTCATTGGGTATTCTGAAAGTATGTGTTGAAGCGCATGGACCAAGATTGAGATTTGTCCATCCATATGACGGATAGATATGCTCTGGGCCCTCTCGGTGGAATATCATCTAATTAGCTTGCAAGCATGTGACTGGGTCACAAGGGATGACATAACACGGAACGAGTAAAGAGTACTTATTAGTAACGAGGTAGAACTAGGTATAGAGATACCGACGATCAAACCTCGGATAAGTAGAATATCGCGTGACAAAGGGAATTGGTTTCGTATGTTAATGGTTCTATCGATCACGAAGTCATCGCTGAGTATGTGGGAGCCATTATGGATCTCTAGATCCCGCTGATGGTTATTGATCGGAGAGGTGTCTTCATCATGTCTGCATATTCACGAACCGTAGGGTGACACACTTAAGGTTCGAAGTTGTTTTAAGTAGATATGGAATGTGCGTTGGAGACCGAATGTTATTCGGAGTCTCGGATTGGATCCGGGACATCACGAGGAGATCCGGAATGGTCCGGAGAATAAGATTCATATATTGGGGATCATTTTCTAAGTTAGGAAATGTTCCGGAGTGTTTGTATGGAGATTCTAGAAGGTTTCGGAATGTTCCGGAAGGTTCTAGAAGATTTCTTGGAGTTTGCTTGAAAACCAAGGAAGGGATCAAGGAGTCCTGGTGGGTCAAGACTAGGAGTCGTGGGGGAGGAGGACTCCTCCCCCCACTCCCCAACCCGCCGGCCATAAAAGAAGGGGAGTCCTATAAGGACTCCCCCTCCCCAAGGCGCCCTCCCCCCCTTAAATAGAAGGGCAGGGGCGCCCCCTCTTGGCTCTCTCCCACAACTCCCAATCTCTGCCGCCTCTCTCCTCCACCTTTCTTCTGCACAGGCATAGGCGAAGCCCTGCAGAATTCTCTACTCCACCACCACCACCACGCCATCGTGCTGCTGGGATTCCGTGGAGAAGATCTACTACCTCCGCTGCTTGCTGGAACGGGGAGAGGAAGGTCTTCTTCGACTCCGCACGTGTGACCGACTGCGGAAGCGCTGCCGAAACGCGGCGCCGGAAGGATCGTCCACTTGACCGACTGCGGAAGCGCTGCTGGAACGTGACGCTGGAAGGATCGTCCACACGATCTTGAGATCGGCAAGTGATTGACTACATCAACCACGAGATCTAATCTCGTTAACGCTTTCGGATCTACGAGGGTTAGTTCCTATCTATCTCGTTGCACATGTCTAATAGATTAGATCTTGGCTTTTATCTAGATTAGATCTGGGTTTTGTTCGTTCTTGCGGTAGAATTTTTTTGTTTTCCATGCTACGAACCCATCAGTTGCATGTGTGTTCTTTTCCACAAACCACACATGGATCAAGCAGTGTCATTGCATGTGTGTTCTTTCCACAAACCACTTATGGATCAACCAGTGGTCATTGCATGTGTGTTCTTTTCACAAACCACATGTGGACCCACTATGGTCATTGCATGTGTGTTCTTTTCCACAAACCACATATGGATCAACCTGTGGTCATTGCAAGTGTGTTCTTTCCACAAACCAGACATGGATCAACCAGTGGTTCTCCATTGCATGTGTGTTCTTTTCCACAAACCACACATGGATCAAGGAGTGGTCATTGCATGTGTGTTCTTTCCACAAACCACTTATGGATCAACCAGTGGTCATTGCATGTGTGTTCTTTTCACAAACCACATGTTGACCCACTAGAGTCATTGCATGTGTGTTCTTTTCCACAAACCACATATGGATCAACAAGTGGTGATTGCATGTGTGTTATTTCCACAAACCACACATGGATCAACCAATGGTCATTGCATGTGTGTTCTTTTCCACAAACCACACATGGATCAAGCAGTGTCATTGCATGTGTGTTCTTTCCACAAACCACATATGGATCAACCAGTGGTCATTGCATGTGTGTTCTTTTCACAAACCACATATGGATCAACTAGTGGTCATTGCATGTGTGTTCTTTTGACAAACCACACATGGATCAACCACTAGATTCATTGCATGTGTGTTCTTTCCACAAACCACATATGGATCCATTTGAGTCATTGCATGTTTGTTCTTATACTAAAACCACAACCAAGCACTAGAGTCATTGCATGCGTGTTCTTTCCACAAACCACTTATGGATCCACCAGTGTTCATTGCATGTGTGTTCTTTCCACAAACCACTTATGGATCAACGAGTGGTCATTGCATGTGTGTTCTTTTCCACAAACCACTTATGGATCAACCGGTGGCATTGCATGTGTGTTCTTTTCACAAACCAAACATGGATAAACCAGTGGTCATTGCATGTGTGTTCTTTCCACAAAACCGCATATGGATTAACCAGTGGTCATTGCATGTGTGTTCTTTTCCACAAACCACAGATGGATCAACCAGTGGTCATTGCATGTGTGTTCTTTCCACAAACCCCACATGGATCAACCAGTGGTCATTGCATGTGTGTTCTTTTCCACAAACCACACATGGATCAACCAGTCTCATTGAATGTGGGTTCTTTCCACAAACCTCTTATGGATCCACCAGTGTTCATTGCATGTGTGTTCTTTTCACAAACAACATATGGATGAACAAGTGGTCATCGCATGTGTGTTCTTTTCACTGACCACATGTGAACCCACTAGAGTCATTGGATGTGTGTTCTTATACTAAGACCAGCACTAGAGTCATTGCATGTGTGTTATTTCCACAAACCACAAATGGATCAACCACTAGAGTCATTGCATGTGTGATATTTCCACAAACCACACATGGATCAACCAATGTCATTGCATGTGTGTTCTCTCCACAAACCACATATGGATCCATTTGAGTCATTGCATGTTTGTTCTTATACTATAACTAGCACTAGAGTCATTGCATGCGTGTTCTTTCCACAAACCACTTATGGATCCACCAGTGTTCATTGCATGTGTGTTCTTTCCACAAACCACTTATGGATCAACCAGTGGTCATTGCATGTGTGTTCTTTTTCACAAACCACTTATGGATCAACCGGTGGCATTGCATGTGTGTTCTTTTCACAAACCACATGTGGACGCACTAGATTCATTGCATGTGTGTTCTTTTCCACAAACCACTTATGGATCAACCAGTGGTCATTGCATGTGTGTTCTTTCCACAAACCACACACGGATCAACCAGTGGTCATTGCATGTGTGTTCTTTTCCACAAACCACACATTGATCAACCTCTAGATTCATTGCATGTCTGTTCTTTCCACAAACCACACATGGATCAACCAGTGTCATTGCATGTGTGTTCTTTCCACAAACCACACATGGATCACCTAGTGGTCATTGCATGTGTGTTATTTTCCACAAACCACACATGGATCAAGCAGTGTCATTGCATGAGTGTTCTTTCCACGAACCACATATGGATCAACCAGTGGTCATTGCATGTGTGTTCTTTTCAAAAACCACATATGGATCTACCAGTGGTCATTGCATGTGTGTTCTTTTCACAAACCACATGTGCACCCACTATGGTCATTGCATGTGTGTTCTTTTCAACAAACCCCATATGGATCAACCAGTTGTAATTGTATGTGTATTCTTTCCACAAATCACACATGGATCAGCCAGTGGTTCTCCATTGCATGTGTGTTCTTTTCCACAAACCACACATGGTTCAAGCAGTGGTCATTGCATGTGTCTTCTTTCCACAAACCACTTATGGATCAACCAATGGTCATTGCATGTGTGTTCTTTTCACAAACCAAATGTGGACCCACTAGAATCATTGCATGTGTGTTCTTTTCCACTAACCACATATGGATCAACCAGTGGTCATTGCATTGTGTTCTTTCCACAAACCACACATGGATCAACAAGTGGTCATTGCATGTGTGTTCTTTTCCACAAACCACACTTGGATCAAGCAGTGTCATTGCATGTGTGTTCTTTCCACAAACAACATATGGATCAACCAGTGGTCATTGCATGTGTGTTCTTTTCACAAACCACATACGGATCAACCAGTGGTCATTACATGTGTGTTCTTTTCATAAACCACACATGGACCAACCACTAGAGTCATTGCATGTGTGTTCTTATACTAAAACCAACACTAGAGTCATTGCATGTGTGTTATTTCCACAAACCACACATGGATCAACCACTAGAGTCATTGAATGTGTGTTCTTTCCACAAACCACATATGGATCCATTTGAGTCATTGCATGTTTGTTCTTATACTAAAACCACAAACCAGCACTAGAGTCATTGCATGCGTGTTCGTTGCATGTGTGTTCTTTCCACAAACCACTTATGGATCAATGAGTGGTCATTGCATGTGTGTTCTTTTCCACAAACCACTTATGGATCAACCGGTGGCATTGCATGTGTGTTCTTTTCACAAACCACACATGGATAAACCAGTGGTCATTGCATGTGTGTTCTTTCCACAAACCACATATGGATCGACCAGTGGTCATTGCATGTGTGTTCTTTTCCACAAACCACATATGGATCAACCAGTGGTCATTGCATGTGTGTTCTTTCAACAAACCACACATGGATCAACCAGTGGTCATTGCATGTGTGTTCTTTTCCACAAACCACACATGGATCAAGCAGTGTCATTGCATGTGGGTTCTTTCCACAAACCTCTTACGGGTCCACCAGTGCTCATTGCAGGTTTGTTCTTTTCACAAAACACATATGGATCAACTAGTGGTCATTGCATGTGTGTTGTTTTCACAAACCACACATGGATCAACCAGTTGTCATTGCATGTGTGTTCTTTTCCACAAACCACACATTGATCAACCTCTAGATTGATTGCATGTGTGTTCTTTCCACAAACCACACATGGATCAACCAGTGTCATTGCATGTGTGTTCTTTCCACAAACCACACATGGATCCATTTGAGTCATTGCATGTTTGTTCTTATACTAAAACCACAAACCAGCACTAGAGTCATTGCACGTGTGTTCTTTACACAAACCACTTATGGATCAAGGAGTGGTCATTGCATGTGTGTTCTTTTCCACAAACCACTTATGGATCAACCGATGGCATTGCATGTGTGTTCTTTTCACAAACCACACATGGATAAACCAGTGGTTATTGCATGTGTGTTCTTTCCACAAACCACATATGGATCAACCAGTGGTCATTGCATGTGTGTTCTTTTCCACAAACCACATATGGATCAACCAGTGGTCATTGCATGTGTGTTCTTTCAACAAACCACACATGGATCAACCAGTGGTCATTGCATGTGTGTTCTTTTCCATAAACCACACATGGATCAAGCAGTGTCATTGCATGTGGGTTCTTTCCACAAACGTCTTACGGATCCACCAGTGTTCATTGCATGTGTGTTCTTTTCACAAACCACATATGGATTAACCAGTGGTCATTGCATGTGTGTTCCTTTCACAAACCACACATGGATCAACCAGTGGTCATTGCATGTGTGTTCTTTTCCGCAAACCACACATTGATCAACCTCTAGATTCATTGCATGTGTGTTCTTTCCACAAACCACTTATGGATCAACCAGTGGTCATTGCATGTGTGTTCGTTTTCACAAACCACTTATGGATCAACCGGTGGCATTGCATGTGTGTTCTTTTCACAAACCACATGTGGACCCACTAGATTCATTGCATGTGTGTTCTTTTCCACAAACCACATATGGATCAACCAGTGGTCATTGCGTGTGTGTTATTTTCACAAACCACACACGGATCAACCAGTGGTCATTGCATGTGTGTTCTTTTCCACAAACCACACATTGGTCAACCTCTAGATTCATTGCATGTGTGTTCTTTCCACAAACCACACATGGATCAACCAGTGTCATTGCATGTGTGTTCTTTCCACAAACCCCACATGGATCAACTAGTGGTCATTGCATGTGTGTACTTTTCCACAAACCACACATGGATCAAGCAGTGTCATTGCATGAGTGTTCTTTCCACAAACCACATATGGATCAACCAGTGGTCATTGCATGTGTGTTCTTTTCACAAACCACATGTGGACCCACTATGGTCATTGCATGTGTGTTCTTTTCCACAAACCCCATATGGATCAACTAGTTGTCATTGCAAGTGTGTTCTTTCCACAAACCACACATGGATAAACCAATGGTTCTCCATTGCATGTGTGTTCTTTTCAACAAACCACACATGGATCAAGCAGTGGTCATTGCATGTGTCTGCTTTCCACAAACCACTTTTGGATCAACCATGGTCATTGCATGTGTGTTCTTTTCACAAACCACATGTGGACCCACTAGAGTCATTGCATGTGTGTTCTTTTCCACAAACCACATATGGATCAACTAGTGGTCATTGCATTGTGTTCTTTCCACAAACCACACATGGATCAACAAGTGGTCATTGCATGTGTGTTCTTTTCCACAAACCACACATGGATCAAGCAGTGTCATTGCATGTGTGTTCTTTCCACAAACAACATATGGATCAACCAGTGGTCATTGCATGTAGGTTCTTTTCCACAAACCACACATTGATCAACCTCTAGATTCATTGCATGTGTGTTCTTTCCACAAACCACACATGGATCAACCAGTGTCATTGCATGTGTGTTCTTTCCACAAACCACACATGGATCAACTAGTGGTCATTGCATGTGTGTTCTTTTCCACAAACCACACATGGATCAAGCAGTGTCATTGCATGAGTGTTCTTTCCACAAACCACATATGGATCAACCAGTGGTCATTGCATGTGTGTTCTTTTCAAAAACCACATATGGATCAACTAGTGGTCATTGCATGTGTGTTCTTTTCACAAACCACATGTGGACCCACTATGGTCATTGCGTGTGTGTTCTTTTCCACAAACCCCATATGGATCAACAAGTTGTCATTGCATGTGTGTTCTTTGCACAAACCACACATGGATCAACCAGTGGTTCTCCATTGCATGTGTGTTCTTTTCCACAAACCACACATGGATCAAGTAGTGGTCATTACATGTGTCTTATTTCGACAAACCACATATGGATCAACCAGTGGTCATTGCATGTGTGTTCTTTTCACAAACCACACATGGGACAACCACTAGAGTCATTTCATGTGTGTTCTTATACTAAAACCAACACTAGAGTCATTGCATGTGTGTTATTTCCACAAACCACCCATGGATCAACCACTAGAGTCATTGCATGTGTGTTGTTTCCGCAAACCACACATGGATGAACTAGTGTCATTGCATGTGTGTTCTTTCCACAAACCACATATGTATCCATTTGAGTCATTGCATGTTTGTTCTTATACTAAAACCACAAACCAGCACTAGAGTCATTGCATGCGTGTTCTTTCCACAAACCACTTATGGATCCACCAGTGTTCTTAGCATGTGTGTTCTTTCCACAAACCACTTATGGATCAACAAGTGGTCATTGCATGTGTGTTCTTTTCCACAAACCACTTATGGATCAACAAGTGGCATTGCATGTGTGTTCTTTTCACAAACCACACATGGATAAACCAGTGGTCATTGCATGTGTGTTCTTTCCACAAACCACATATGGATCAACCAGTGGTCATTGCATGTGTGTTCTTTTCCACAAACCACATATGGATCAACCGGTGGTCATTGCATGTGTGTTCTTTCAGAAAACCTCACATGGATCAACCCGTGGTCATTGCATGTGTGTTATTTTCCACAAACCACACATGGATCAAGCAGTGTCATTGCATGTGGGTTCTTTCCACAAACCTCTTACGGATCGACCAGTGTTCATTGCATGTGTGTTCTTTTCACAAATCACATATGGATCAACCAGTGGTCATTGCATGTGTGTTCTTTTCACAAAACACACATGGATGAACCAGTGGCCATTGCATGTGTGTTCTTTTCCACAAACCACACATTGATTAGCCTCTAGATTCATTGCATGCGTGTTCTTTCCACAAACCACACATGGATCAACTAGTGTCGTTGCATGTGTGCTCTTTCCACAAACCACACATGGATCAACTAGTGGTCGTTGCATGTGTGTTCCTTTCCACAAACCACACATGGATCCAGAAGTGTCATTGCATGTGTGTTCTTTCCACAAACCACATATGGATCAACCAGTGGTCATTAGATGTGTGTTCTTTTCCACAAACCACATATGGATCAACCGGTGGTCATTGCATGTGTGTTCTTTCAAAAAACCAGACATGGATCAACCAGTGGTCATTGCATGTGTGTTCTTTTCCACAAACCACACATGGATCAAGCAGTGTCATTGCATGTGGGTTCTTTCCACAAACCTCTTACGGATCGACCAGTGTTCATTGCATGTGTGTTCTTTTCACAAACCACATATGGATCAACTAGTGGTCATTGCATGTGTGTTCTTTTCACAAACCACACATGGATGAACCAGTGGCCATTGCATGTGTGTTCTTTTCCACAAACCACACATTGATCAACCTCTAGATTCATTGCATGTGTGTTCTTTCCACAAACCACACATGGATCAACAAGTGTCGTTGCATGTGTGCTCTTTCCACAAACCACACATGGATCAACTAGTGGTCGTTGCATGTGTGTTCCTTTCCACAAACCACACATGGATCAAGCAGTGTCATTGCATGTGTGTTCTTTCCACAAACCACATATGGATCAACCAGTGGTCATTGCATGTGTGTTCTTTTCACAAACCACACATGGATCAACCAGTGGTCATTGCATGTGTGTTGTTTTCACAAACAACATGTGGACCCACTGTGGTCATTGCATGTGTGTTCTTTTCCACAAACCACATATGGATCAACAAGTGGTCATTGCATGTGTGTTCTTTCCACAAACCACACATGGATCAACCAATGGTCAATGCATGTGTGTTCTTTTCCAGAAACCACACATGGATCAAGCAGTGTCATTGCATGTGTGTTCTTTCCACAAACCACATATGGATCAACTATTGGTCATTGCATGTGTGTTCTTTTCCACAAACCACACATGGATCAACCAGTGGAGTCATTGCATGTGTGTTCTTTCCGCAAACCACACATGGATCAACCAGTGTCATTGCATGTGTGTTCTTTTCCACAAACCACACATGGATCAAGAAGTGTCATTGCATGTGTGTTCTTTCCACAAACCACATATGGATCAACAAGTGGTCATTGCATGTGTGTTCTTTTCCACAAACCACATATGGATCAACCGGTGGTCATTGCATGTGTGTTCTTTCAACAAACCACACATGGATCAACCAGTGGTCATTGCATGTGTGTTCTTTTCCACAAACCACACATGGATCAACCTGTGGTCATTGCATGTGTGTTCTTTTCCACAAACCACATCTGGATCAACCGGTGGTCATTGCATGTGTGTTCTTTCAACAAACCACACATGGATCAACCAGTGGTCATTGCATGTGTGTTCTTTTCCACAAACCACACATGGATCAACAAGTGGTCATTGCATGTGTGTTCTTTCCACAAACCACATATAGATCAACCAGTCGTCATTGCATGTGTGTTCTTTTCCACAAACCACATATGGATCAACCGGTGGTCATTGCATGTGTGTTCTTTCAAGCAACCACACATGGATCAACCAGTGGTCATTGCATGTGTGTTCTTTTCACAAACCACATATGGATCAACAAGTGGTCATTGCATGTGTTTTGTTTTCACAAACAACATGTGGACCGACTGTGGTCATTGCATGTGTGTTCTTTTCCACAAACCACATATGGATCAACCAGTGGTCATTGCATGTGTGTTCTTTCCACAAACCACACATGGATCAACCAGTGGTTCTCCATTGCATGTGTGTTCTTTTCCACAAACCACACATGGATCAAGGAGTGGTCATTGCATGCGTGTTCTTTCCACAAACCACTTATGGATCAACCAGTGGTCATTGCATGTGTGTTCTTTTCACAAACCACATGTTGACCCACTAGAGTCATTGCATGTGTGTTCTTTTCCACAAACCACATATGGATCAACCAGTGGTCATTGCATGTGTGTTCTTTCCACAAACCACACATGGATCAACAAGTGGTCATTGCATGTGTGTTCTTTTCCACAAGCCACACATGGATCAAGCAGTGTCATTGCATGTGTGTTCTTTCCACAAACAACATATGGATCAACCAGTGGTCATTGCATGTGTGTTCTTTTCACAAACCATATATGGATCAACCAGTGGTCATTGCATGTGTGTTCTTTTCACAAACCACACATGGGACAACCACTAGAGTCATTGCATGTGTGTTCTTATACTAAAACCAACACTAGAGTCATTGCATGTGTGTTATTTCCACAAACCACACATGGATCAACCACTAGAGTCATTGCATGTGTGTTCTTTCCGCAAACCACACATGGATCAACCAGTGTGATTACATGTGTGTTGTAACTACCTCGGTGAATTACGCTCTTAGTTAATGCCTGGATGAACGAAAGTGGTTAAAATAGTACGGTGGGGCCCAGGGCCACTCACGGTAGACCTTTCGGCCGTCCTAACCACTTTCAGACAACGGGACAAGAACGAGCGGCGTAATCGGCAGGCGAAGGGATCAACTACATACACAAATGAGTATGTATGCAAGCCACATACAACAGTCCTGGAGCCATTCCATCTAAAAGAAATAGAAATATAGCAACGCCATACGGCAAGATCCAAATGTCCTAGATAGATATAATAATTTAGGATAGCTCCTCATACATCACACATCAGAGTATCAGGTGGAAGCGGAAAACAAGATCCGAGTACGGATAAGAAGCAAATTGGCATAAGATGCCCCTTAAATAAACACATCCCGCCCACAGATCACACGGATCCCCGTTCCCGGAATCTCTACACTGAATGATCGTTGCCAACATCATCTGTCTCTTCCACCCAGTAGCCATCTTGCGGGTACACCTGTTCATCTGAATCAAACAATTTATCGTGTGAGACCCTAGGGGTACTCAGCAAGTCTTTATGCCACTAAAGGGGACACAACCTGGGGTGACGCAATTGCAGCAAAAGAGAATACCTAACAATTCTATAGAGACTCGCTAACCTTCCGCCTAACCAATGATAGACGGAAGTCCGTGAATTAAGAACAACAGTTATAACAGTATTATTAACAGATCCATCCTCCTCCTCGCTTACCAACGAGGAAGCGGACGAACATCCCTCATCATCCGTTGGCAGTTTTATTAACCATTCCATGAGTGTTGCACTATTTACTAGTCAAGTACTTAGTCAATTTAAAAGCGGTACTTTAGTTATACTTGTCTATGATCGAGAAACTGTGCTCCAAGTCGTCCATAACCGCGGACACGGCTTTCAGAAAGATTTACCCTGCAGGGGTACATGAATAGCAACACACACTCGATCAACCTCGGAAAAACCAAATCAAAACCCAACGAGGCATTCACGACAAAGCAATCACAGGATTCAGAAACATTTCAGGGGGCCACCCCATTAAGCTACCCGCAACGAAGTTGGCCGGCTCCGAGACGGACCCAAGGTTTGTGTGGACGGCGGTAAACGACTAGGAACCTGAAAATGTGACTGGGCTTGTCGATACAGCGAAAACGTGTCACGATCCAAAACAGTACAGGTGCTCCTCGCACAATCTTAAATAAAGCAGTAACATGGCATAAGTACAGAATAGTAATAAAGCCCCAAACTAATTGTGGCCCCAGGAAATAAGAATGAATCAAGCTCTAGCTCAGGGGGGTCCATAAGGCCTCCCGGATGTGGATAGTGCGAATAGTCAAGGAACAGGAATCAATTACTCGGGGTCCTACGGGACACAAGTGAGCAGGAAAAACCAAATAGCAGATATTGCTCACCGGTGCCTCTTTATTTAGTTATCCCATTACTACTCAGGTTATGTTGTTTAGGTACCTCGTTATTCCTCAGACACTCACATACCTACTCATGCTTTTCTACGACTCGCATGGCTCAAACAACTCCTGTAGTAATGGCTCATGGGATCGGAACAAGCTTGGTGTGGTTTAAAAGTAAATGCCATGCAGTACTTGGGATTCAATTTAATGCAATCGCGACTCAATGATGCAAGAATAAGATAGAGGCAATAGGTACTGTATGTATGCAAGCATGTGGTAGTGCTTTCCTGGCAGTTCAGTTGAAGCGAGAGATGGATCTGGGTAGTACTCCTGTGATTCCTGGTAATTCTCCTGCTGGGCGTCTATTCGAAGAAGAACCAAACAAACAAGGGCCAACATAAATAAAGTGCACAAGCATATGAATTGAAATGCAACAAGCAACCAAGCATGCCATGATGAATGATGCACAATTACATGGCATTAAAGTAGCATGGCAAAGGTGAGGTGTGGATACAAGAAATAAAACATTTTATTATTCATTTGACCAAGTTTTATTGTCATAAACAGTTCAGATTTTTAATGATGACATGATGCATGCTTCAAATCAGAACAAGGACTGCATAAATAGAACGGGCTCGTCGCGCTGATCGATTTAGACATATTATTTGTCAAATTTGGAGTTATACAACAAAAGTTATTATATAAATAAGGAAAAGGGCATTATATTGTAATTTTTGTCATCTCGAAATTTAAAGTGTCCAAAATATATTTTGAAGGGCATATTTGCATTCCTCACATTTTTCTGATTCCAAAACATATATTACATGTATTATTTGGATTTGTATTTTTAAAATTATTTGAATCTGAAAAGAATTTGAATTTAAATTAATTTGAAAAAGATTTGATTTAAAACAGACTTAGGGAATACTTTTCTCACTCAGACAAAAACAACCCCAGACACTGACAGGTGGGCCTTGTGCTGACTGGACCACGCGCGGGGAAAATCCTTTTGTCACCGCGTCTCGGGCTAGCCACTGAGGCTGCGGGGCGGGCCAACTGGCGCAGGCCCACGTGTCAGTGGTGAGCGAGACAGGGGCTGACAAGTGGGACTGCGGCTGGAGCACGGGTTGCGGCCGGAAAGGCCGAGGGATGTTTCTGCAAGATGGTCAGGGCGGCTGGCAGGTGGGGCCGCTAGGAGCGCGGGTTGCGGGAATCAAAAAGGTTGGGTGCCTTTTTCTAAATCGACCACGGCCCGGTTACTGTTCTTCATTTTCCTTCGCCTGGCGAGAAAATCCGGCACGCGGCGCGAGCGGGGATCGATCCCGGGTCGCGGGCGTGCGCGCGGAGGGTGCCAACCGATGCGGTAGGTTGAGGGGAGTTGACAGGGAAGGGACGTGGGCTTAGGTGAGCTTTCTGCGGCGCGGGATAACTGCAGACGGTGGCGAGCTCTGGCGTACTGAGAGTGCTCGACGAAAACAACGGCGGCGCTAGGGCAGTACATCGAGGCGGACCGTGTCAGAGGGGAAGAGGTGGTCACCGCGGGCTCGGTGGTGGGCTCGGATCGGCGCGAGGATCGGCGAGGCGTCGAAGTTGCTGGCGCTCCGACGAACTAGGGTTTCGGGGAGCGGCGAGGTACTGGCGGTGCTGGGAAGCTCCTCGTCCACGTTGGCATGTACAGGGGGCAGCAGGGGGGTCCTCTTGGTCGCCTAGGACAACTCCACGTCGCGCACGCCGGCTAGAACGACGAGGGCGAAGTGGTGCTGGCGGCGAACGGCGGCAGGTGGTAGTCGTCGGGGAGGAAGAAGGAGGAGAGGAGGGGCGACTCGGGCCAGATCTGGGCGAGCCAGGAGAGGCGTGAGGGAGGAGGAAAAGGAGGGAGAGGGAGGAGGAAGGCAGGCGGGGCACGACAGAGATAAGGTGGCCTCGTGCCACCTTTCTCTCCTTTTCTCCCTCGAGCACGTGCTCAGCCGGCTGGGGCTGGTCCTGTGGCTGCAGGTGGGGCTTGGTCGAGAGGGAGGGACAACCAGGTGGGGCTAGCTCAGCCGGGAGAGAAAGAGAGAGAGAAGAGGGAGTAGATCGAGCTAGGGTTAGGTGGAACTCGGGTTAGGCATGGGCTAGGGTTTGGGTGGCTGGTTGTGGGCCAGGGAGAGGTGGCCAGGTGGTGCTCAGCAGGTTAGAGAGAGAGGGAGAGTAAGAGAGAGAGTTGGGAGTAGGTTAGGGTTTAGTAGAAAATAGAGAGAGAGAGGAAAGAATTAGGTTAGGTTTTATGGAGGAATAAGGTGAGTAGCTAGGTTAGATTCTATTAGGTTTTTAATTTGTTAAAACTTGTACAAAGGCCAAAACAAGTGGAACATGAGGAGTGGTTGAATTAACATGAGATGAAGTGAAGGAGAATTTCAAGAAAAGAAAAGAAAGGAAATGAGGAACTAGGCCTCATATGGTTTATGCATGTAGAATAAAATTAAGAAGAAAGATATACATGAGCCTATGAGGATGGTGGAGTGGTAGGAGATGTTTTCACAAAGATAGGATCCATTAAAACCAAAGAAAAAACCAAAGGAGAGAAAAGGTGGTGAAGAATTTGTGCATGGCCCATGCATAAATAATAATGCCATTAATTATTTGTGAAAACAATATGAATATTATGGCATTACTCTATGCATATCCAAGAAGTGGAGATAAAACCAAGCACAAGAATTTAATGGACTAGATCCACCCTATTGCACATGAGCTAGAGAAAATCCAAAATAAAGACAGCAAGCTCATGGTCTAGTAGGATGGTGGAATTATAAAGTGGTGGAAAGAAAGGTGGTGGAATGGAAATAAAAGATATGCCCCCAACTCAACTTGGGCATTGAACAATATATTAATAACCAAATACAATATCAAGAGGCAAATACAATTAATAATGCATGTGAGAGAAGAGCCAAAAGAATAAGGGTTTTATATGATGCTCAAATGCAAGGTGGCATGATGACATGAGCATGATATAATTATGATGCAATAATAATATCTATGGAGTAGCCAAAATCTTATTAGGACAAGTAGCATTACAATTGTTAGACAATTGGGGTGCTACAACTCTCCCCCACTAAACAGGAATCTCGCCCCGAGATTCTAGGAAGAAGAAGACTCAAAGAGGGTAGGATACTTGGCACGGAGCTCATCTTCACGTTCCCAGGTGGCTTCATCAACGGAATGGTGCGACCACTGCACCTTGCAGAACTTGATGGACTTGTTGCGAGTCCTTCTTTCTGCGACTTCAAGAATTTTTGTGGGGGTGTTCTTGATAAGACAGATCTTCTTGGAGATTGATGAGTTCATGGTCCACGGTCCTGCCGGGATCCTTGAAGCACTTCTTGAGTTGAGAGATGTGAAAAACATCATGGACTTTGAGTTGTTCCAGGAGCTCAAGAGCATAAGCAACTTCTCCTCTTCTTCCACGAATTTTGAAAGGACCGATGTATCTAGGAGCCAGCTTTCCTTTGATACCAAAGCGGTGCGTGCCTCTCATGGGAGTGACACGAAGGTAAACGAGATCACCAGGGACATACTCCATGTCTGTGTGCTTCCTGTCATAATTGCTCTTCTGGCGACTTTGAGCAATCTTCAGGTTTTCAAGAATGATGTGAACTTTCTCCTCCGCTTGAGTTACAATGTCGGGGCCAAACAATATTCTTTCACCTGCGCCCGACCAACCAATCGGAGTTCTGCATTTGCGACCATAGAGAGCCTCGAATGGTGCCATCTTTAGACTTTTCTAGAAACTGTTGTTGTAAGAGAATTCAGCATAAGGAAGACATTCTTCCCACTTCATGCCGAAAGAGATAACGCAAGCACGGAGCATATCTTCTAGAATCTGATTGATCCTTTCAACTTGTCCTTACGACTGAGGGTGGTAAGCTGTGCTGAAGTTTAGTTTTGTTCCCAAAGAATTTTGGAAACTTCCCCAGAACTTGGAAGTGAAGATGCTTCCACGGTCTGAACTGATCTCAAGAGGAACTCCATACAGAGAGACAATTCTGTTGATATAGAGTTCAGCCAACTGAATTGCAGAAATTGTTTCCTTGACTGGAAAGAAGTGAGCTACTTTGGAAAGCCTGTCAATGACAACAAAGATTGCATTGTTGCCTTTCTGCGACCTTGGAAAACCAGTGATGAAGTCCATCTCTACTTTCTCCCATTTCCATTCCGGAGGCTTCAATGGCTGTAGAAGACCGGAAGGTTTCTGATGGACAGCTTTAACTCTACGACACACATCACACTCTGAGACATACTTGGCACAATATCGTTTCAAACCAGGCCACCAATAGTGTGTTTTCAAGTCCATGTACATCTTAGTGCTGCCAGGGTGGATAGAAAGAACAGAATCATGCGCCTCCTTGAGAACTTGCTCTCTTAAATCCGGGTAGTTCGGAACAAACATCCGGTGTTCAAAGAAAAGAGTGCCTTGGTCATCTACGTGAAAAGACTCATACTTCGGAAGTTGAATGTTGGAGATGATATTTTTAGTGTAAGGATCCCCAAGCTGAATGGAACGGACCTTTTCTTCCAAGACAGGTGTTGCTAGAAGATTCAGAAGATAACCTTGATCCACAATTTCAAGGTTGAGCTTGCGGAATTCCTCGCACAAGAGAGGCTATTGTTCTTCCACCATGAGATTGTTGACATAAGCTTTTAGGCTGAGAGCATCTGCCATGACATTAGCTTTGCCCGGAGTGTAATTGATGGTCAAATCGAAATCATTGATTGTTTCAATCCACCTCCTCTGACGAAGGTTGAGATCAGGCTGTGTGAAGATATACTTCAGACTCTTGTGATCAGAAAAGATCTCACAACGGTTGCCAAGCAAGTAATGCCTCCATACTTTCAAAGCAAACACAACTGCTGCGAGTTCGAGATCATGTGTAGGATAATTGATCTCATGCGTCTTCAACTGACGAGATGCATAAGCAATAACTTGCTTTTCTTGCATAAGGACCGCACCCAATCCTTGCAATGAAGCATCACAGAAAATCTGGAAAGGCTTTGATGTATCTAGAGGAACCAAGACTGGTGTGGAAGTGAGCTTCTCTTTGAGTGTTTCAAAGCTTGCTTGACATGCAGGAGTCCAAAGGTATTTCTTGCCTTTCTTGAGGAGATCGGTAAGAGGCTTCGCAATCTTTGAGAAATTTTGAACGAATCGCCGACAGTAACTGGCCAAGCCAAGGAAACTCCGGACTTCTTTGACATTTATGGGTGGAAGCCAGTCCATAATTGTCTTAATAGTTTCTGGGTTGACGGGGATGCCCTTGGCAGAGATGAGTGACCAAGGTAGGTAACTTGAGGCAGCCAAAACTCACACTTGGAGAACTTTGCATACAGGCGGTTCTCACGAAGCTTGTTTAGGACACAACGAAGGTGTTCTTCATGTTCTTCCTTCGACTTAGAATAGACTAGAATGTCATCCAGGTAGACCACAACGAACTTATCAAGATACCCCATGAAAACCGAGTTCATAAGCCTCGAGAAGGTGGCAGGTGCATTGGTGAGACCGAAAGACATGACCGTGTACTCATACAGGCCATAGCAGGTGGTGAAAGCTGTTTTGGGAACATCTTCCTTGCGGATCTTGATTTGATGGTAACCACTTCTCAAATCAAGCTTAGAGAATACCACAGCTCCAGCTAGCTGATCAAAGAGATCATTAATCCGCGGAAGGGGATATTTATTTTTGATGGTTTTAGCATTGAGTGCCCGATAGTCAACACAAAGTCTATCAGTCTTGTCTCGCTTCTTCACAAAGATGGTTGGACTACCCCAAGAAGAAGTACTGTGCTGAATGAAACCCAACTTCTCTTGTTCATCCAACTGACACTTAAGTTTAGCCAACTCAGCAGGACCCATTTTATAAGGCCGCTTGGAGATAGGAGTGGTACCAGGTTCAAGTTCAATAACAAACTCAACCTCATGATCCGGAGGCATACCTGGTAACTCTTCAGGAAAGACATCTGGAAACTCACAAACTACAGGAACACTCTGAATACCTTCCATAGCATCATCATTCAGAGCCGCCAAAGAATAAAGCTGAATTGTAGGAGTCAGACTTGGAGAATAGACTATATGGCCTTCAGGAATTTTCAGAGAAACCAAACGTTCAGCACAATCAATCACAGCTGCATTTGCTGTCAGCCAATCCATGCCCAAGATAACATCAATATCAGAATTGCCCAGAATAATTAAGGAAGCCAGAAACGAAGAGCCACCAATCTCAATTTGATTGCCATGGCTGATATGAGCAGCCCTCATGTTTGACCCAAGAGATTGTACCACAAGACGGTGCAATAAAGGAACCATAGCCAGATCTTGCTCACGAGCAAACTTGTGAGAAACAAACGAATGCGAAGCACCAGAATCAAACAAAACTCGTGCAGGAACTGAGTTAACAGGAAGCATACCCATGACAACTCCAGGTGCATGCTCAGCTTGAGCGGCGTTGACACAGTTGGCACGAGCAACCGTAGACCCCGGCTTAGTGTTGATGTTGAGAGCCCGAGGTGGAGGTGCACGAATCATAGGAGCACTTGCCGCAGGTCTTGGAGGTGGTGGTGGAAGAGCTTTGTTGTTCATTGGACAATTCCAGTGCTGATGCCCAGTGTTTCCACAAGTATAGCAAGCACTAGGTGGGCGTGGAGCAACGTAGCCAGGGACTCCGCCAGGCGCTCCAGGGTAGTTGTGGTTGTAGCCCCTGGGAGCTGCAGTGAAGGAGTTTGGTGGCCTTGGTGCGTAGCTTGAAGGTCTTGGTGGAGCAGGGAGCGACGGTGGGGTGTTAGGAACCCAGACACGACGCTTAGAAGGAGCTGTCATAGCAGAAGAGCTTGCTGTATCACGACTGTGTTTCTTTGACTCCTCAAACACTTGCCTACTTGCTTCTTCCTGTAGAGCTGTGTGTTGAAGTTCCAGGAAAGATGCTGGCCTTGCATGAGTGATTGCATATTTGATGGAAGCATTGAGGCCTTGCCGAAACCTCTTTTGCTTCTTCTTGTCATCAGAGATCTCATCGCCACCATAACGAGATAGGTTCATGAATTTTCTGATGTAGGTGTTGACATTGTCAGTGCCCTGCTTGAGGTTGAGAAACACTTCCTTCATCCTTTCCATGACAATTTCTGACAGATATTGCTCTTTGAAAGCAGCAGTGAACCGCTCCCAAGTAGGCTGAAAACCAGAAAGATCTGCCTTGAGATAATTTTCCCACCAGAGAGCTGCATCTCCCTTCAGAAGGTGAGTAGCACACTTGACCCATTCTTGCTCGGGAACATCCCCAGTCATCAGCAACCTTGACACCTCATGAAGCCAATCATCCGCATCAAGTGGTTGATCAGACACTTCGAATTGACGTGGGTTGAACTTGAGAAAACTCTTGATGTCTCCTCGCTTGGGAGGTGGAGGTAGCGGAACAAACTCATTCCTCCTCACGCTTTCCTCGAAGCGCTGCTGGTTCTGCTGCATAGCGCCCAAAGCATTTGCAATACTTGCCAAAGCGGCCCCAAGTTCAGGTGGTATATCCTCCTCAGAACGGCGTGGTGGTGCCATCCTGTGATTGATATAAAACACAAGTCAGTACTATAATGGAGAATGATAATAATCCAAAATAGTACCAAAATGGAATTAATCAAGATTAAAGAATGCAATACACTGAGGTGATATTAAAATATCAACAAAGTTCAAGGCAACTAGTAGATATTAAGCATAACACACACGACTGAACAAGGAGTGTGGTACACAACTAACAAAGAAATTTTTTTCGCAAATTTCGGCATTAAAATACCACTATATGCGCAAAACCACTTAACGAATCAAGATTAGTAACTCTACTAGTTCAATATACAAAAGCAAATGACAAAAGTAGTGGTATGGTCGCGACTCCATTCCGCACTCAAATCATTACTCCGCACATGAATCAGTAAAACACATATCCCAACAACTTCTTCTTAAGATGAACCTAAAGATTGTTAACTACGGAAAAGAACACCCCAACAAGATAACATTGGATAACAAAGAGTAAGATAGATCGCATCGGTGTACAACGAATCAGAATAGATCGCGTCGGTTTACAAAGGCCTGTCAGTATGGAATGTACCAACAGTTGATAACCAAAGGCAGATAGTGATAACATTTGGATGCAACAGATAGACAAGGAATTCACACACACACACACACACACACACACAAACACAAACACAACCTATGGTACTACGGAACCCAGAACACGTGAATCCTAGTTTGAATTTTAAGAAGAGGATTGAAAACGTTACACTTCCTTACCAGAAAAGAGTGGGTGGGTGGGTAAGAAGAAAAATGGAAGCAGTCCTACTCTCACGTTTGTTTTTCCCTAGTATACATAACTACCAAAATATTTGCTAGACAGACAACGACCATTTTGGCTGAGACCCTGAAGGGCAGGATGGCTCTAATACCAATTGTAACTACCTCGGTGAATTACGCTCTTAGTTAATGCCTGGATGAACGAAAGTGGTTAAAATAATACGGTGGGGCCTAGGGCCACTCACGGTAGACCTTTCGGCCGTCCTAACCACTTTCAGACAACGGGACAAGAACGAGCGGCGTAATCGGCAGGCGAAGGGATCAACTACATACACAAATGAGTATGTATGCAAGCCACATACAACAGTCCTCAGAGCCATTCCATCTAAAAGAAATAGAAATATAGCAACGCCATACGGCAAGATCCAAATGTCCTAGATAGATATAATAATTTAGGATAGCTCCTCATACATCACACATCAGAGTATCAGGTGGAAGCGGAAAACAAGATCCGAGTACGGATAAGAAGCAAATTGGCATAAGATGCCCCATAAATAAACACATCCCGCCCACAGATCACACGGATCCCCGTTCCCGGAATCTCTACACTGAATGATCGTTGCCAACATCATCTGTCTCTTCCACCCAGTAGCCATCTTGCGGGTACACCTGTTCATCTGAATCAAACAATTTATCGTGTGAGACCCTAGGGGTACTCAGCAAGTCTTTATGCCACTAAAGGGGACACAACCTGGGGTGACGCAATTGCAACAAAAGAGAATACCTAACAATTCTATAGAGACTCGCTAACCTTCCGCCTAACCAATGATAGACGGAAGTCCGTGAATTAAGAACAACAGTTATAACAGTATAATTAACAGATCCATCCTCCTCCTCGCTTACCAACGAGGAAGCGGACGAACATCCCTCATCATCCGTTGGCAGTTTTATTAACCATTCCATGAGTGTTGCACTATTTACTAGTCAAGTACTTAGTCAATTTAAAAGCGGTACTTTAGTTATACTTGTCTATGATCGAGAAACTGTGCTCCAAGTCGTCCATAACCGCAGACACGGCTTTCAGAAAGATTTACCCTGCAGGGGTACATGAATAGCAACACACACTCGATCAACCTCGGAAAAACCAAATCAAAACCCAACGAGGCATTCACGACAAAGCAATCACAGGATTCAGAAACATTTCAGGGGGCCACCCCATTAAGCTACCCGCAACGAAGTTGGCCGGCTCCGAGACGGACCCAAGGTTTGTGTGGACAGCGGTAAACGACTAGGAACCCGAAAATGTGACTGGGCTTGTCGATACAGCGAAAACGTGTCACGATCCAAAACAGTACAGGTGCTCCTCGCACAATCTTAAATAAAGCAGTAACATGGCATAAGTACAGAATAGTAATAAAGCCCCAAACTAATTGTGGCCCTAGGAAATAAGAATGAATCAAGCTCTGGCTCAGGGGGGTCCATAAGGCCTCCCGGATGTGGATAGTGCGAATATTCAAGGAACATGAATCAAGTACTCGGGGTCCTACTGGACACAAGTGAGCAGGAAAAACCAAATAGCAGATATTGCTCACCGGTGCCTCTTTCATTAGTTATCCCATTACTACTCAGGTTATGTTGTTTAGGTACCTCGTTATTCGTCAGACACTCACATACCCTACTCATGCTTTTCTACGACTCGCATGGCTCAAACAACTCCTGTACTAATGGCTCATGGGACCGGAACAAGCTTGGTGTGGTTTAAAAGTAAAGGCCATGCAGTACTTCGGATTCAATTTAATGCAATCGCAACTCAATGATGCAAGAATAAGATAGAGGCAATAGGTACTGTATGTATGCAAGCATGTGGTAGTGCTTGCCTGGCAGCTCAGTTGAAGCGAGAGATGGATCTGGGTAGTACTCCTGTGATTCCTGGTAATTCTCCTGCTGGGCGTCTATTCGAAGAAGAACCAAACAAACAAGGGCCAACATAAATAAAGTGCACAAGCATATGAATTGAAATGCAACAAGCAACCAAGCATGCCATGATGAATGATGCACAATTACATGGCATTAAAGTAGCATGGCAAAGGTGAGGTGTGGATACAAGAAATAAAACATTTTATTATTCATTTGACCAAGTTTTATTGTCATAAACAGTTCAGATTTTTAATGATGACATGATGCATGCTTCAAATCAGAACAAGGACTGCATAAATAGAACGGGCTCGTCGCGCTGATCGATTTAGACATATTATTTGTCAAATTTGGAGTTATACAATAAAAGTTATTATATAAATAAGGAAAAGGGCATTATATTGTAATTTTTGTCATCTCGAAATTTAAAGTGTCCAAAATATATTTTGAAGGGCATATTTGCATTCCTCACATTTTTCTGATTCCAAAACATATATTACATTTATTATTTGGATTTCTATTTTTAAAATTATTTGAATCTAAAAAAAATTTGAATTTAAATTAATTTGAAAAAGATTTGATTTAAAACAGACTCAGGGAATACTTTTCTCACTCAGGCAAAAACAACCCCAGACACTGACAGGTGGGCCTTGTGCTGACTAGACCACACGCGGGGAAAATCCTTTTGTCACCGCGTCTCGGGCTAGCCACTAAGGCTGCGGGGTGGGCCAACTGGCGCAGGCCCGCGTGTCAGTCGTGAGCGAGACAGGGGCTGACAAGTGGGGCTGCGACTGGAGCGCGGGTTGCGGCCGGAAAAGCCGAGGGATGTTTCTGCAAGATGGTCAGGGCGGCTGGCAGGTGGGGCCGCTAGGAGCGCAGGTTGCGGGAATCAAAAAGGTGGGGTGCTTTTTGCAAATCGACCACGGCCCGGTTACTGTTCTTCGTTTTCCTTTGTCAGGCGAGAAAATCCGGCACGCGGCACGAGCGGGGATCGATCCCGGGTCGCGGGCGTGCGCGCGGAGGGTGCCAACCGATGCGGTAGGTTGAGTGTTCTTAATGCCACGTGACACAAGCATGGTCAAGTCACGTCATCTGACAGGCGTGCCGTCATCACGACCGTTGGTGGGCCCGCGGTCCGCGGAACCGAGGCACCGTTTCAATGCGTGCGTGGAGATCGAGGAGACGCAATCATCGCGTGGGTCCTTCCCAGTTCTTTCCACGACACGTGGCGGTTACACTGTAGCATTTGCACGAATCTTGGCACGGGTAGGTGGATATAAGGGGTTTGGATTTCTCCTTCTCCTTTCCACCAGCCCTTTGCCATTTCTTTCTCTCCCAATCCTCCTGCGCGCACAGAGCTCCCTCGTCCTTCCCCCACAAAACTCCCAGCGCCGCCCCTTTCAGGTCATCCTTCCACCAGAGAAATGGCTTCATCATCCTCTTCCTCTGGTTTTCCGGCGGCAGCGGTGGCGGCGTCGACGGAAGTTGCAGCGGAGAAGGAGAGCTTCCGGGGAATCTGGATCCCCTGCGCCCTCGACGAGGACGGCCTCAAGAACATGGAGAAGGAGGGGCTTCTCGCCTCCAGCGACTGGCGGACCGGCTCCGGAGAAACCATCCCCAACCCGCACGACGGCGAGCGGGTCCACTTTGGCACCCATCTCAACCCAGGTCTATCTTTTCCTCCCTCGGAGTTCTTCTCCGAGGTGATAGATCATTACGGAGTTCAACTCCACAATCTTCCTCCCAACTCTCTCTTAGAGATGAGTGCTTATGCATCGCTTTGCTAGGGCTTTCTCGGTATTAGGACGAGTTTGCTTCTCTTCCGGTACTATTTTCATGTCCGGAGAAATTCCATCACTGCCCGTGTTCCTTACATCACCGGCACTATTAGCTTTTCACTTAGACGTGACCGGGCATATCCCAAAATTGCTGCCAGTGACTCGGTCAAACAATGGCCAGCCACATTTTTCTACCATAGGGATATTTCGGCTCCCGGCAAAGCTACTGCTTTGCCGGATTTTGTCGACGGAGCCGCCATGGCCCAGCCTTCCTGGGACGAGGCTGCTCCGACTCTCACCGACGATCTGATCCTCGCGAAGAGGCGGATCGGATATTTGATCAAGCACAAGGGTCTGAAGGGATCCGACTTGGTCCAGTGTTGGGTCTGACGTCGGATCCAGCTACTTCAGTACCACGGGGATAGACTGATGCACTCCATCACGTCATCCAAAAAAGACTCCCTCCGCATCAGCCCCAAATCCTACACCACTCAAGGCTACATCAGCCAAATCAAGTGGCTAATCAAGGAGCGGATCGAGAGGAGAATTCCGGAGGTTTCTTTGGATATGCACACAGCGGACAACCCCGTGGTGCTGGTAAGCTTCCATCAGTACATATTTTATGTGTTTCAATCTTCGAGTTAAGTTGCAATACTGATCTATTTTCTTGTTTTCAGCTTGCTGACCTCCCCGAGTCGGAACTTGCTTCGCTCGAAGGATATCCTCCTGAGTTTTCTCAGGAGACAGAAGTTGTCCCATTGCCGGACCTTGCACTCAAGAACCGCAAAGCTCCGACAGTGGCTGTTGGCACAAAGGAGGTGCCTGTTGTGAAAAGGTAATCTTTCAGTCACAATTTCCGCCTTTGTACCTTTCTCGAATTTCTTTCCGAGATGTAATGTTTCCGACTTTACCCCATTTATCAGAGCAAAGACGATCGTCGAGGGCAAGGGGAAAGGGATTGCTTCGAAGCCCCTTCGACAGACGAAGCTTACCATAGCTTCTCCTGCCACGGCTCCTCTGGCTCCTGCCCCTCAACCTTCTGCAACACCGGCGATCACTCCTTCTCCGGTTGTTGCAGAAAATCCAGCTCCACCAACAATGCCTATGATCCTTGGGTCACAAACTGACGTCACCGTGGGTGCGTCACGTCAAGATAAGGGTGAACCCTCTTCGAGTAATGATCCCTCGGCTGAAGTCTTCGCCGACAACATCATCAGCAATCCGGGACTTGCCAAGTTTGGCCTGTCCCAGAAATCTGCAGAGGAAATCCAGCGGCTGGCCAGGCAAGTCCTGGACAAAAGCCATTTATCCCCCGAAGAGGAAGCGCAAGAAGCAGAGGACGTCAAGTTCTCCGACCTTCTTGCTCAAGTCCGCCTTCGTGACGAGAGGATTAGGACTGGCGAGCTTCCAACAGCCCCAGTAATCCCTCTTACTCTCGCCGAGAAGGTGGCAGCTGAAGTGAACGCGCGTTTAGATAAACTCACCCGCGAGCAATATGTAACTCGGAATTCCAACTCTTGTTTTTACATTATGTTATATCATATCCTCTAGCCTCCAAGCATGAAGTAGGATATAGAATCTGGGTTTATGCTTTCATTAGGATGACAAAGAACGAACTAGTGTAGCCCCCAAGGCTCGTGCTGATATTTAGCGAAAAATATTAGCCCGAGTCTTAAGTAGCTTTCTGACTTTGGGTATTCTGACTTACAGAAAGTATGTTCCTATAACTAGGAATTATTGACCAATGCCTGTGATAAGCGGAGAGAGATCAAAGCTCTCCGGCTTAAAATGCTGAGCTCAAAGTAGCCAAGGATGACGCCGAAGGTAAACATTCTGAGATTCAAACCCTTGTCTTTTGCTTTTTTAATGCCGAACTTTTTCTGAACTGTTGTTCTTTTTTGACTTACAGCACTGGTGAAACAATCCATCGCTATGATTGAAGAGGCCGAGAACCTCAAGACCCTGGTGGTGGAGAACAAGGGACTTCGCCAAGAGCTGGATAAGCTCAAGGCGGATCATGAAATGAGCATAGCTCAAGTCCTAGAATCCTCCTCCATGGCCACTGAAGAGCGTGATCGCAAGATCGCTGCTCAAGATAAAATTATCCCGGACCTCAAGAATGAGCTTGGCAGAGAGAAGGACATCTCCCAGGCGCTCTAGGCTGAACTCTAGAGCCTCCGGGAGGAGAAGACCAAGATTGACGACGTCATTCTCGGTACATTCCATCTTTCTGACATATTTTTTCCTTCGACTTTTATCAATGTCAGGTTTTTCTTAACTTGTTTTGTGTATAGTTCCTCTGAACTTGACGGACTCTTCCTCCTCCGAGTCCCGCACCCACCGGCTTACCCAAGTCATTGATCTTCTTCATGACTCCCGCCAGTCCCTTGAGGACATTGGCGAGTCTCTCAGGATTCCGAATATGCCAAGCATGTCGGATTTTCAGGTGCGGGACAAGGCCAAGGAGATGCCACAGCTTGTTCGGGACTGGAACATGTCCTACGCGCGGACTGCTGCACAGAACGCTCTCACCATGGTCATGATCCACCATGGAAACATGGAGATATGGCAAGTGACCAGAGGGTAATGCAAGGTAGACGAAGACGCCCAGGAGCAGGACCTTCAAGCCATCATGCACTCCTGCGCCAGATATGGGTGCCACGTAGCTGATCTGACCAGCTACGAGATCCCCTTCTTCACTCGCGTAGCTACTCCGCCACCTCCTCTAGAAGAAGCCGAAGAAGTCTCCGACGATGAACGGACCGCCTCAGATCCAGACATCTTGGAACGATATCAAAGCGGAGTAACCAGCGATCCGGCAGCTCCTTCCTCTCCTCATGCATCGTAGAGCGGAAAATTATGTATTATTCTAGAAAGAACATGATGCGTTTGTAAATATTAAGTACTATTGATTTTGCTAGTGCTAAGCTTTTTATCTATTCAGCACTTTTGGCTTTGATTTTTTTTGTGTGCCTGAAATGTTTACATAAGCACTTGAATTTTTCCGTCTCTACTTATCGTTTATCTGGCTTTCTGCCTCGTCCCTTTCGTGAGCCGGCTAAACCTTCAGCCGGAAACTTTGCCGAGCAACGGAGCTTAATTGCTAAACCAGTTTTAACTCGGAAACAAAGCCGGCTTCCAGTACCAACAATTCACTACTCGGAAAATACCCGCATCCAGCAATCAGACAAATAACCCAAGTAAAGACTAGAAATTTTAAAGTTATACCTGAAGGTAGCAGTTTTAGAATCGGAAATCTAAACCAGAACGAACATGAGCATAAAGTACTTTCAAGCATTCTGGGATTTTCGACTATGACATGATCATTAGGAAATAAGATGGTAAAAACTTCTTAGAAAAACTTGAGGCAACCAAAACTTTTATTTCTCACAGAACATGTACACATGTATGATTACAAAGAAGAATAAACTAAGAATAAAAGGGACGTAGCTGAGCAATATTCCACGGTCTGTCTAATTCATCCGGATTTGTACTTCCTCCAGCTCTCTTTCTCTTCTTAGTAGCAGGTCTTTCTTTGACTGGCCTCATGTCAGTTAAGTAGTACGATCCATTGTGCAATACTCGACTAACTAAAAAGGGCCCTTCCCATACTAGGGAAAGTTTGTGCTTTCTTTGTTGCACAAGCCGAAGAACCAAATCACCTTTATTGAAAGATCTAGTTCGGACTCTCTGGCTATGATACTTGTGTAACTTCTGCTGATAGGCTGTAGATCTCATTTCAGCAACGACACGAACTTCTTCTACTAGGTCAAGATCATTTTGTCGAGAAATCTCGGCATCCTCTTCGATATATGCGGCCACTCTAGGAGAAGTATGAATTAAATCGCTAGGAAGAACTACTTCTGCGCCATAGACCAAGAAGAAAGGTGTGTATCCTGTTGACCTGTTCGGAGTTGTTCGTAAACTCCAAATTACAGAGGGTAATTCCTCTGCCCAAGCCCCCGCAGCACGTCGTAGTGGTGCTTCGAGTCTTGGTTTCATGCCTTGTAGAATTAAACCATTTGCTCTTTCGACTTGTCCGTTAGCCTGTGGATGTGCGACTGACGCAATGTCAAGCAGGATATTTTGCTCGTCGCAGAATTAGCCAATTCTCCCATGGAAAAGTTACTCCCGTTGTCCGTGATAATGCTATGCGGATAACCATACAGGATTATAACATCCTCGACAAATCTTTTGGATGTTGCTCCTTCACAACTAGTGACGGGTTTAGCCTCGATCCATTTTGTGAATTTATCCACCATCACTAAGAGGTGAGTGAATCCACTTGGAGCTCGTTTAAAAGGTCCTACCATATCCAGCCCCCAGACCGCAAAAGGCCATGTTATAGGTATTGTTCGCAGCTGATCAGCCAGAACATGAGCTTGCTTGACATACTTTTGGAAGCCTTTGCATGTCTTAACTAATCGTTCGGCGTCTGCCTGAGCTGTAAGCTAGAAAAATCCATGTCGAAAAGCTTTTGCCACTATAGATTTGGCTGCAGCGTGGTGACCACACTCGCCTTCGTGGATTTCCCTTAAGATTTCCACTCCTTCTTCCGGAGATACACAGCGCTGGAAAACCCCAGAAGCACTCCGTTTATGGAGCTCACCCTTAACAATAGTATAGGCTTTTGCTCGTCGGATGTGTTGGGTCCGCAGCATAGAAAACAAAAAAATTCCTACGGTGTGAACTACACCACAAGATCTATCTACTAGGTATAAAGCAATGGGTGGACATACATCCAACGAGAACTTACCCTCGTAGGCAACGAGCTTTGTTAATGATTAGGAACTCGTGGTTGATGTAGTCGTACACTTGCCGACCTCAAGATCGTGAGGAAGTCCGAGCGCCGCAACTCAGCAGCGCATCCGCACTCGCACGCACGTTCAAGCCACCGGACAACCTCCACCTCCTCGCTCCAGCGATCCAGCAGAAGCAGCAACTCCTTCCAGACGAAATGCCACCGGGAACATGTATCTCGCTAATCCGAGACCATGGGGGAATAATTCTAAAGGGGGAGAGAGATCCTTCACAAGGAGGTGTGAGGATGAAGGAGGGAATGGGTGGCCTTTTATAGGAGGAGGGGGGGTGCCCCCTCTCTCCATAGACGGCGCATGCGGGGGTGACCCCTCACCTCCCCCATTCATTTGGTGGTAACCCCTCCACATTAAAATGCCTCTTCACATTCCCTTTTAAAGTCTCCACTTTAAATGCATTAAATTTCTTGAAATTTAATGCTCTCTCATTTAATAAAACTCTTTTTATTAAATTTATTCAGAATTTTCTTAATTACTTTAATTAACAAGAATTCCCATATAGCCCTTGCAATATTTCAATATCACATGCAGAACCACTTTCTGCAATTTCACCCGAAACAATTTCCGGTTTCTATTGAAACAATTCCTGCGCTTTGCAATTCTTTCGTCTGAAACATATGTCCTCCAAAATGGTGTCTGGTAAATCTTAAGTGTGACACCCTACGGTTCGCGAATAATGCAGACATGATCGAGACCCTTCTCCGATCAATAATCAGCAGCGGGACCTGGAGATCCGTACTGACTCCTACACATTCAACGATCACTTCTGTGATCGTAAGAACCTTTAACACTTGTAACTAAATCCCTTTGTCTCTCGATATATTACATGTCCGAGATTCAATCATCGGTATCTGCATACCTAGTTTGATCTCGTTACCGACATGCACTCTTTTCTTGTTCCTGTGATATAACATTCTAGTGATCATATCACTTGCTTGTAAGCTATCTCAATGTGATATCACCGAGAGGGCCCAGAGTATATCTATCCGTCATCTCGATTGACAAATTCCACTCTTGATCCATGAGCCTCAACATAACACCTTCGTAGTACTAAACCCATCTTTATAGTCACCCTGTTACGGTGTGACGTTTGATGTTAGCAAGATACTCTTCCGGTGTTAGCAATTAACATGATCTCATGGTCTAAGGATAAAGATTACTTCGTATGATGTTATAGCAATATAAACATAATGACTTGATCGTAATGCTATACTTCGGATGAATGTTCATCACATCACTCCACCAATGGTGTGACCTTGTTATTAACAACATCCAATGTCCATGATCAAGAAACCTTGATCATCTTGTTAATCAACAAGCTAGTCTATAAGGGAGGCATAACTAGGAACCCTTTTTGTTTATTAAACACACATGTATTGATGTTTCTGATCAATACAATTCTAGCATGTAAAATAAACATCTATCATATATAAGGAATATATAATAACAACTTTATTATTGCCTCTCAGGGAATATTTCCTTCATTCTCCCACTTGCACTAGAGACAATAATCTAGTTCACATAGTGATAAATCTAACACCCATGGAGTTCTGGTGTTGATCATGTTTTGCCCTAGGGAGAACTTTAGTCAACGGATCTGCTGCATTTAGGTCCGTGTGTACTTTACAAATCTTTATATCTCCATCCTTGACATGCTCGCGGATGGAGTGAAACCGGCGCTTAATATGTTTGGAATTCTTGTGAGACCTCGGTTCCTTTGCGTTGGCTATGGCTCCATTGTTGTCACAATAGATCACCATCGGGTCCAACACACTGGGAACCACACCCAGTTCTGTAATGAACTCTTTCATCCAAACTGCTTCCTGCGCCGCTTCTGAAGCAGCAACATATTCCACCTCCGTCGTTGATCCAGCCACCACAGGTTGTTTGGAACTCCCCCAACTAATTGCTGCTCCGTTCAAGAGAAATACGTATCCGGATTGAGACTTAGAGTCATCCGGATTGGTGTCAAAGCTAGCATCGACATAACACTTAGCGACTAGCTCTTCTTCACCTCCGTATATAAGAAACATATCCTTAGTTCTTCTCAAGTACTTGAGGATGTTCTTTACCGCTATCCAGTGTTCCGAACCTGGATCAGATTGGTACCTACTAGTCAAACTAATAGCATGTGCCACATTCGGTCTTATACATAGCATGGCATACATAATAGAGCCTATGGCCAAGGCATAGGGGATCTTATCCATCATCTCTCTTTCTTCCGCCGTAGCCGGACTTTGAGTCTTACTCAATGTCTTGCCTTGCAACATAGGTAAGAACCCCTTCTTACTTTTATCCATATTAAACTTCTTTAATATCTTATCAAGGTATGTACTCTGCGATAGCCCAATTAGGTGCCTTGATCTATCTCTATAGATTTTAATGCCTAATATATATGACGCTTCACCAAGGTCTTTCATCGAAAATTTGCTGTTTAGATAACTTTTAACACTGTTTAAAAGATCTATATCATTTCCAATCAATAATATGTCATCCACATATAATATCAGAAATGCCACATTACTCCCACTCACTTTCTTGTAAATACAAGCCTCTCCATAAGTTTGGACAAATCCAAACTCTTTGATCACCTCATCAAAGCGGAGATTCCAACTCCGGGATGCTTGCTTCAGTCCATAGATGGATCTCTGAAGTTTGCATACCTTATTAGCATCCTTAGGATCGACAAAACCCTTAGGTTGTATCATATACAACTCTTCTTCAATATTACCATTGAGGAACACAGTTTTGACATCCATCTGCCATATTTCATAATCGAAATATGCAGCAATTGCTAACATAATCCTAACCCATTTAAGCATCGCTACGGGAGAGAATGTCTCATCGTAGTCAACTCCTTGAATTTGTCGAAACCCCTTTGCGACAAGTCGAGCCTTATAGATGGTCACATTACCATCAGCATCAGTTTTCTTTTGAAAATCCATTTATTCTCAACGGCCTTTTGGTCATGAGGTAAGTCCACCAAGTTCCAAACTTGGTTCTCGTCCATGGATTCCATCTCGAATTTCATGGCTTCTAGCCATTTGTTGGAATCCGGGCTCATCATCGCTTCTTCATACGTCGCAGGGTCATCCATTTCATCAACCATGAAATTCACAACAGGATTGCCGTACAGTTCAGGAGCTGCACGCGTCCTGCTTGACCTGCGAGGTTCGGTAGTGTCCTCTTTTGGAGTTTCATGATCATTATCATTAGCTCTATCTTCATCAGGTGAAGTCAACTCCAAAACAACTTCCGGTGCTGCGCCAGTCGCCATTCCATGAAGAGAAGGTTCAATAACCTCTTCGAGTTCTACCTTCCGACTACTCACACCTTTCGCGAGAAACTCCTTCTCAAGAAAAGGATCCATTCTTGGCAACAAAAACCTTGCCCTCGGATCTGTGATAGAAGGTATACCCAATTGTTTCCTTAGGGTATCCTATGAAGACGCATTTTTCCGCTTTGGGTTCGAGTTTATCCGGTTGAAGTTTCTTCACATAAACATCGCATCCCCAAACCTTAAGAAATGACAGCTTAGGTTTGTTTCCAAACCATAATTCATACGGTGTCGTTTCAACGGATTTAGATGGTGCCTGATTTAAAGTGAATGCAGCTGTTTCCAGTGCATAACCCCAAAATGACAGAGGTAAGTTAGTCAGAGACATCATAGATCGAACCATATCCAATAAGGTACGATTACGACGTTCCGACACACCATTACGTTGTGGTGTTCCGGCAGGCGTGAGTTGTGAAACTATTCCACACTCTTTCATGTGTGTGCTAAACTCGTTACTTAGATACTCTCCTCCACGGTCAGACCGTAGAAATTTGATCTTTCTATTATGATGATTTTCCACTTCATTATGAAATTCCTTGAACTTTTCGAAAGTTTTAGACTTGTGTTTCATCAAATAGATATACCCGTATCTACTCAAATCATCCGTGAAAGTAACAAAATAACGATATCCACCTCGCGCCGACACACTCATTGGTCCACACACATCACTATGTATGATTTCCAATAGATCTGTCGCCCGTTCCATTGAACCGGAAAACGGCGTTCTAGTCATCTTGCCCATAAGGCATGGCTCACATGTATCAAATGATTCAAAATCAAGTGATTCCAAAAGTCCATCAGAATGGAGTTTCTTCATGCGTTTAAGGCCAATATGACCTAGACGGTAGTGCCACATATATATAGACATATCATCATCAAGTTTAATCTTTTTAGCATTAACATTATGAATGTGCGTAATATTACTATCGAGATCCAACAGAAATAAACAATTCAACATAGGTGCATGACCATAAAAAATATCATTCTTATAAATCGAACAACCATTGTTTTCAGATTTAAAGGAATGACCACTTTGCATCAAACATGATCCAGATACAATGTTCATGCCTAGTGCAGGCACCAAATAACAATTATTTAGGTTTATAACTAATCTTGATGGCAAATGGAGAGGTAGCGTCCCGACGGCGATCACATCAACTCTTGATCCATTGCCGACCCGCATCCTGACCTCATCCCTTGCTAGTTGTCGCTTGTTCCGTAGCCCCTGAACCGAGTTACATATATTAGCAACTAATCCGGTATCAAATACCCAGGTGCTACTGCGAGTACTAATCAAGTACACATCAATAACATGTATATCACATATACCTTTGTTTGCCTTGCTGGACTTCTTGTCCGCCAAATACTTGGGGCAGTTGCGCTTCCAATGGCCAGTCCCCTTGCAATAGTAGCACTCGGTGTCAGACTTAGGGCCAGCCCGGGGTTCTTTTCAGGCGTGGCAACAGACTTGCCACCCTTCTTTCCCCTGTGGTTGCCTTTCTTGTCCTTCTTGAAACCGGTGGTCCTATTGATCATCAACACTTGATGTTGTTTCCTAATCTCCACTTCTGCAGTCTTAATCATTGACAGAAGCTCGGGAAGAGACTTCTTCATGCCCTGCATATTATAGTTCATCACGAAGCTCTTGTAGCTAGGTGGCAGAGATTGGAGAACACGATGTATGCCTAAGTCAATGGGAATCGTTATTCCCAAGGACACAAGCTTATCGGCGTACCCAGACATTTTGAGCACGTGCTCACTAACGGAGCTGTTTTCCTCCATTAGGTAGCTAAAGAACTTTTCTGTAGCATTATAACTCTCTACGGCAGCATGGGTATTGAAAATCATTTTCAATTCTCCCATGGTATCAAAGGCATTGCCATTCTCGAAACGCTTTCGAAGTTCTGGTTCTAGCCCATATAGTATGCCGTAATGAACTAAGTTGTGGTCCTCCTGACGAGTCACATAGACATTCTTTTCCTCGTCAGGGGCATCAGGAGCTGGTGGGGGGCCTAGCGGCGCATCTAGCGCATATTGCTTTTGTGCAGCAGTGAGGAGAATCCTCAAATTCATAGCCCAGTTGGTGAAGTTGCTACCATTCGCAGCAAGTTTCTCTTTCTCCATGAACACATTGAAATTAAAAGTAGGTGGTGCCATCTACAACAAAATTTGTAAAGTTTATTTAGACTAAGTTTATGATAGATTGAGTTCAACTAATCCAAATTACTAATGAACTCCCACTCAAAAACGACATCCCTCATGTCCTTTTGGTGATTACATGAACCAAATCCACTACACCAAGTCCGATCATCACGTGAGTTGATATAGCTTCAAAGGCGAGCATCTATATGGGCATCATATCAACCATATGACTCATGCTTATCCTTTCGGTCCGTGTTCTGAGGCCATGTCTGTACATGCTAGGCTCGCCAAGTAAGAACCTTAGTATTCGCGTGTGTAAAACTGTCTTACACCCGTTCCTATGAAAGCGTAGATTCGAGTACACCCGATCATCACGTGATGTCTCGAAACACGATCCATAGAACGGTGCATACTCAAGGAAGAACACATTTTTATCTTGATATCTAAATGAGGGATCATCTTATAATGCTACCAAACGCGCCAAACTAGCGGTATAAGATGCTAACATCTAATGTGCAAAGTGAGATGATATGGTCCATGCATTTGATCTCTATCACTTGCATCGTGGTATGATCTCTATCATTCCTTTGTGTGTAAGGCCAAGGTCCATGGAACTTACATGTTGACTGTGTTGTAAGAGTATCTACCATACATCTACTTACAACAATACCATATCAATACACTAGCCCAGCAACGATCTAAACTAGACGCCTCTAATTTATCAATTGCAAGTTTTACGTGGCTTAGGGCTTTCGGAGATATAACCGTTCTCACCTACGAACATGAACCACAACGAGGATAACTAAGTTATTAGCAACTCGTTGTAAATCAGATATTGACTATAGTAGGAGAGACAGACACCCGCCAACCACTTATGCAAAACAAGTTGCATGTCAGTCGTGGAACCAGTCTCATGTACGATGACATGTAAGGTTGGTCCGGGCCGCTTCATCCCACTATGCCACCAATATCCAAAATACATAGAAGATGCAATAACATGATCATCATCACCCACATATCAACATATGTGTACTACCCGTGCTAAGCACCTACGCATAGATCAGGCTCTGATACCACTATTGGGTCCGTAGCATAGAAAACAAAAAAATTCCTACGGTGTGAACTACACGCCAAGATCTATCTACTAGGTACAATGCAACGGGTGGACATACATCCAACGAGAACTTACCCTCGTAGACAACGAGCTTTGTTAACGAGTAGGAACTCGTGGTTGATGTAGTTGTACACTTGCCGATCTCAAGATCGTGAGGAAGTCCGAGTGCCGCAACTCAGCAGCACATCCGCACTCGCACACACGCTCAAGCCACCGGACTACCTCCACCTCCTCGCTCCAGCAATCCAGTGGAAGCAGCAACTCCTTCCAGACGAAATGCCATCGGGAACATGTATCTCGCTAATCCGAGACCATGGGGGAATAATTCTAGAGGGGGAGAGAGATCCTTCACAAGGAGGTGTGAGGATGAAGGACGGAATGGGTGGCCTTTTATAGGAGGAGGGGGGGTGCCCCCTCTCTCCATAGCCGGCGCATGGGGGGGTGACCCCTCACCTCCCCCATTCATGTGGTGGTAACCCCTCCACATTAAAATGCCTCTTCACATTCCCTTTTAAAGTCTCCACTTTAAATGCATTAAATTTCTCCAAATTTAATGCTCTCTCATTTAATAAAAATCTTTTTATTAAATTTATTCAGAATTTTGTTAATTACTTTAATTAACAAACATTCACATATAGCCCCTTGCAATATTTCAATATCACATGCAAAACCACTTTCTGCAATTTCACCCGAAACAATTTCCGGTTTCTATAGAAACAATTCCTACGCTTTGCAATTCTTTTGTCTGAAACATATGTGCTCCAAAATGGTGTCCGGTAACTCTTAAGTGTGCCTCCCTACGGTTCGCGAATTATGCAGACATGATCGAGACCCTTCTCCGATCAATAATCAACAGCGGGACCTGGAGATCCGTACTGACTCCTACACATTCAACGATGACTTCTGTGATCGTGAGAACCTTTAACGCTTGTAACTAAATCCCTTTGTCTCTCGATATATTACATATCCGAGATTCTATCATCGGTATCTCCATACCTAGTTTGATCTCGTTACCGACATGCACTCTTTTCTCGTTCCTGTGATATAACATTCTAGTGATCATATCACTTGCTTGCAAGCTATCTCAATGTGATATCACCGAGAGGGCCCAGAGTATATCTATCCGTCATCTGGATTGACCAATTCCACTCTTGATCCATGATCCTCAACATAACACCTTCGTAGTACTGAACCCATCTTGATACTCACCCTGTTATGGTGTGACGTTTGATGTTATCAAGATACTCTTCCGATGTTAGCAATTAACATGATCTCATGGTCTAAGATAAAGATTACTTCGTCTGATGTTATAGCAATATAAACATAATGACTTGATCGTAATGCTATACTTCGGATGAATGTTCATCACATCATTCCACCAATGGTGTGACCTTGTTATTAACAACATCCAATGTCCATGATTAGGAAACCTTGATCATCTTGTTAATCAATAAGCTAGTCTATAAGAGAGGCATAACTAGGAACCCTTTTTGTTTATTAAACACACATGTATTGATGTTTCCGATCAATACAATTCTAGCATGTAAAATAAACATCTATCATATATAAGGAATATATAATAACAACTTTATTATTGCCTCTCAGGGCATATTTCCTTCAGGATGATCTGCGGCTCAGCACCTCATCTTCGGGTAATTTGCCATCTACCAAGTAATCGAGGTAGGGTTGAGTCCAGCTGGGAATTATAGCCAGAACTGCTATTAAAGGTGAGTCGGATTTGGCCGGATATTCCTCATCTACTCCCTTTATTTCGGGAACTTTGAGGTGCTCTAGAAAAGCGCCATCCGGGACCTCTTTCCGCGTAGAGCCTATACGAGATAGTGCATCTGCTTCCTCATTTTCTGCTCGAGGGATGTGTTGAACTTCAAACCCTTCGAACGATTTAGATAGATCGTCCACGACAGCTTTATATGCTGCCATGTGTTTATTTGCATTACAAATATCCGAGACTTGCTGAGGAACAAGATCCGAATCTCTGTAACACATCAAATGTCGGATGCCAATATCCTTAGCAATCCGGATTCCATGCAGCAGTGCTTCATACTCGGCAATGTTGTTTGTCGTTGTGAAGTGGATCTGGAACACGTATAAAAGTTTATCTCCTTGGGGTGATTTGAGCACCACGCCAGCCCCCGAGCCCCCTCGAGCCTTAGACCCATCGAAGAAGAGGGTCCAATATTCCGACTCAGGGAAGACCATGTTCTCCTTGGTCTCTGTCCAATCAGCGACAAAGTTAGCAAGGATCAAGGATTTGATTGCTGTCCGAGGTTTATACTCAATGTCGAAAGCTGAAAGCTCTATTCCCCATTTGGCGACGCGTCCTTTGGCGTCGCTATTGTTGATTATGTCTCTCATGGGAGCTTTGCTCACCGCGGTAATTGGATGCTCCTGAAATTAGTGTCGTAGCTTACGAGATGCTAGAAAAACACCGTAAGCTAACTTTTGATAATGCGGATACCGCTGTTTGGACTCTGTCAGGACCTCGCTGACAAAGTACGTCGGACGCAACACCAGGTGTTCCTGATTTTCCTATGGTCTCTCCACCACCATGACGATACTGACAACCTTATTTGTCACAGCAATGTAAAGCAACATCGGTTCCTGAGGTTCCGGCGCTGCAAGGATAGGAGCAGATGAGAGTACTTTCTTCAGGTCTTGTAGTGCAGCTTCAGCTTCGTCAGTCCAGACAAAATCCTTGGTCTTCTTCATGAGTTTGTATAATGGTGCGGCTCTTTCACCAAGCCGGCTTACAAATCGACTGACTGCAACAATGCAACCAGTTAATCTTTGTACGTCCTTCAGGCGAGTTGGCCTGGAAATATTGAGAATAGCCTTGATTTTGTCTCGGTTCACCTCTATGCCTCTTTGAGACACGATGAAACCTAACAATTTTCCGACTGGTATTCCAAAGAAGCATTTCTTCGGGTTAAGCATGATGTTGTATTTTCGTAGGTTGGCGAACGTCTCCTCCAAGTCGGAAATCAGTGTTTCCTTCTTTTTGGACATCACCGCAATATCATCCATGTATGCATGTACATTGCGTCCGAGTTGGTCGTGGAGGCAACGCTGCATCATGCGCTGGTCCGTAGCTCCTGCTTTCTTCAGCCCAAAGGGCATCGTAACAAAACAGAAGGTTCCGAAGGGGGTTATGAATGAAGTTTTGAAATTGTCAGATTCCTTCATCTGGATTTGGTGATAACCGGAATATGCGTCGAGAAAACAGAGGAGTTCTGAGCCTGCCGTAGAATCGATAACTTGATCAATTCTAGGTAGAGCGAACAGATCTTTTGGACAAGCCTTGTTCAAGGCAGTATAATCAACACACATCCTTAAATTAGTGGTGTCCTTTTTAGGGACCATTACAGGGTTGGCCGACCAATCAGTATGGATGACCTCTTCTATGAATCCGGCAAACTCGAGCCGCGCTAGTTCCTTAGCTATTGCCTTACGCTTTTCATCGCCAAACCGCCATAAGGACTGTTTGAGAGGTTTAGCGTTCGGGTTTACATTTAGAGAGTGCTCGGCAAGTTCCCTAGGTACTCCGGTCATGTCAGATGGCTCCTATGCGAAGATATCTTGATTTGCTTGGAGGAACTTGACGAGCGCGCTTTCCTATGTGCTACTTAGTCCTACGCCTATCTGGGTCACCTTGGAGGGATCATCATCCTTCAACGGCGTCATCTTCATCTCTTCTAATGCCTTGAACTCCGGATTTGGCTTTGTCACCTTCTTCTTCGTCGTGGGCATCTTGGACGGATGTATGCTCTTCTTGATCTCCTGGTACTCTTAGGCATGTAGCACGGCTTCGGCGAAGGCGGCATTTCCATCCTTACACTCTCGCGCTTTCTTCGGGTCTCCCCTGATGGTGATGACACCGTTGGGACCTGAAATTTTCATCATATTGTAAATGTAACACGGACGAGCCATAAAAGCCCAGTAAGCCGGGTGTCCGAATATAGCGTGGTATGCGCTCTTGAAAGGGACCACTTCGAAGGAAAGTGCCTTCGTCCGATAATTCTTTGGTGTTCCAAAGGTGACATCCAAAGTGATCTCTCCCAGGGAATTAGCTTGTCTTCCTAGGACTACTCTATGAAAGATCACAGAGCTATGGTTCAGCTATGTTTCCGAGATCTTCATCCGGCGTAGCGTTTCGACATAGAGAATATTGATGATGCTACCACCGTCCATGAGGGTCTTGGAGAAACCATAACCGTCAATAAGTGGATTGACGATTAAGGCGTATTTTCCTCGCCTGTGTAGCTTAGGCGGATGATCAGCGCGGTCAAACGTGATTGCCACTTCTGACCAGTCCAGGTACTGAGGGACAGCCGGAACTGTTGCATTGAGCTCGTGGAGAACTGCTTTCTTGACCTTTGCTGGTTGAGATCCGAGGAAAGTGACGTAAGTGTCCTTCTTGGTGGGAAAAGTCTTCTTCCCTTCCGACTTGGGATTTGAAGCATCAGCTTCCTCCATGTGGGAATCTTCCTTGGTCTCCTTGTCTTTGTCGGGATTTTTCTTTCCCTTCTTCCACTTAGCTTTGTAGCCCGCGGTATCGTCTCTCTTGATGTCGTCATTAAAACGACACTCAGCATTGGTGTGGGACGAGCCCCCATTGGCGTCCAAGTGATGCACACATGGGTTATTGGCAATGTTGGCCCAAGTGTAGGTTTTGCCTGGTTGTTGCTCTCCTCTACCTTGGACCCTTGATGTCCCACGGCCACGCCCGCGGCCTCCGCCACGTCCTCCTCGTCCTCCAGGCCCGGAAACAGTAGTGACCACTGCTGTCTCTGCGTTAGGTTTTTGTTCCGAGGTGTTTTTGCGCTTCTGAGCTTGTTGCTTTGGTTGTTTTGCCTGGATGAGGCACAGCCAGGACATTGAGTAATCCCTCTGCATCGTCGTCAGCATATGCATAATTGCTCGCTATTTCTATCATCTCTCCCAGATTAGTAACCTTGTCACACTTCAAGCGATGGCGCAGTAAACCAATTGGGAGACCTGCAATGAAAGCTTCAATAGTGGTTTGATCATTTACTCCTTCATGAGAGTTCTTGGTGTCGATCCATCGTCCGAGGTAATCCCGGCAAGTTTGTCCAGCTTTTTGGGTGCAACGCTGTAGGTTTCCAACCGTACAGGGCCTTCGATATGTGCCTTCGAAATTCCGAAAGAATGCACTTTGCAAGTCATACCAGTTATGGATGGTGTTCGCCGGAAGTTCATTGAGCCATGATCGTGCCGTCTTCCACAACATAAGTGGGAGATATCGGGTTGCGACCAGGCTGTTTCCGCCTTTGGCGATGCAGCAAGCTTGGAAGAAATCCTGTAACCAGGTGTCTGGCCGAGCAATGCCATTGTAGGCTTGGATATGTCTTGAGATAGCAAATCCTTCCGGGAATTTTGTAGCTCTGATGCGTGGTCCGAAGCACTTTGGGCCCACGTACACGTCATCGTTTTCATAGCGCCGAGCCTCTATGTTGGAGTTGATCCTATGTCTTGCGTCATTCGGGGATAGAGATCATCACGAATGTCGGCTGTGGCTGTGGTGCCTTGGAGCCGGACTTCGGCTTCTGCCACCACCTCCTCCGCCATGTCGTCCTCCTTGCCCTCATTGGGGGCCGTTGTGATAACTGCCTGGTGGAGTGGGTGGGGCAGCTGAATTGTTTCCGGCTGATCGCCGGTCTCCGTCCAGAACGTCATTATTCCGGTTCCAGGGAGGTTCTTGACTACGACGAGCCCCTTGCCGGCTTGTTCCAACATGGTTTCCGTCGTTCCTTCATCCGTCGTTCCCACCATGGTGAGGCTTAGCCGGACGGCTCTCATGTCTAGGAGGTGGCATTCTCTGACGATCCTCCTCCCGACGTTTCTCCTTATCTTCTCCCTTTCGATCATTGAATTCTCGTCGGGGAGGATTCCTCGGATTCAGTGCAGCGATCGCGTCTTTCTTGGCTGCTGGAGCGACATTGCTCCAGTTATGTGTAGCTCTGCCATGCCGTCCCGACGATCTGGTTCTTGAATAATTGTCTTCCCTGCGTTCGGGGTGATGGTACTGCGCCCGAACGTAATGGGAACTTACGTCAGCCCATGCCGGATCTGTGCGACATTGCTCAGAATCCGAGACCAGTTTTTGACTTCTGGACAGGGCGACCTTCTGCTGCTCCAGTCCCTTGTTGAGTAGCTTGATACCCAAACGGATCTCCTCAGGTCCTGGATTAGCCGATAAAATTTCTCGGGCTGCCACGGTATTCTGTACTAGGGTTGGGTATACCCAATGTCCATTGCTGTCTTTCCGTGGCTTCCCCATCTCATCCCCAAAAAGGACGGCATGGACACGTGGGAATTGGTCATCGTTGGTGTGACGTTTCCGTGTCTTTTGATGCAACCGAGACATGTATTCCTTGGTTGACATGCGTTTCTTCTCCACCTCGATGTTTTTGGCTTCATCAAGGAGTTGTTGACGACGCGCTTCTAGGGCTTGGGCCCTTTCGTCCAGCTCATCTGCAGTAAGTTCTGCAGCTGTAGGGATAGGTGTGGTTAATGCTGCATCGATGAGTTTACGCGCACCTTCTGTGATCACGTGTCCATCCACCGATGCTTCTTTTTTCGGCTCGTTTGGGATAAGTGCTCCATCCGAGTCTTCCTCGTATTCCTCGGCAATCACCTCCTCTGTGAGAGGGTCTTTTGCCGGGGTCTTATTCTTCTTGATCTTCTTCTTTGCCTTATGGCAGCGCCGGTAGCAAAGACGGCTTTGGGTCCGTTTCCCGGAGTCAAGCTCTGATCGATACTTTCGGACATCTGGACTTCGGGATTGTCTCCGACGTCCATGTCATCCTGCGCTTTGGGAGAGTGTTCCCCGGATCCTTCATCCATTGTTTCTCCTTCTTCTGCAGCTTTGGAGTTGTACTCCTCTTCATATTCCGCGGAGAACTTTTGGAAATCTGCCGACGTCATAGATTCATCCGAGGATGCGGGAATGTCGGCGTTTGTTCCAATTGCCTCCAGCACCGAATCGATGTTTTCTCCAGCATCGGCAGAGCCGGATCCGGATCCAACATATCCGACGAAGTGCGATGCGTGCTTCCTGAGGTACCTGCGGCTTTCGCGATCAGCCATGTCGAAACTTTTAATGGTTTCGAGGATTGCATCTGCGCTTGCGCCTTGCAGTATCATACGTCTTAGTGTGTACCTGAGGAAAGGCATGTCTGTCCCGGCATCGTCAGAGCCGGAATCAGTGTCGTTGATATGCTCCTCCTGGATTTTGACCTCCACTGGTGGCTCGATCTGGGATCCGGCTTCTCCAGGGAGATCCACTCTAGATTCGACTTGGACCGTGAGGTCTTCTTCAGGTTCAGATTTCTACACTATCTCCGCAACTGGTGCGGGCTGGGTGGGGTTAGGGTTTTCTGAGATCCAGAACTCTGCCGCCTCCGCGGACAAAGGGGACCCAGAAGATTCTTCTGCCTCTATCATCACCGCTGGGGTGGGTTGGGCAGGTTCAGCGAAACCGATGTAAACATCGATCTCGCCAAAAGACATGATTGTATAGGCAGTCACGGCCTCCCTAGCCGGAATCCAAGTCTCGTCGAGAACGATGAGAGGGACGTCGCTGGCGTAGAGGATGCGACTGACGGTGATGGTCTCGCCGATTCCGATTGTTGCAGATTCCGCCCGGAACACAGATCCGAAGCTCACTAGCCCCACGGTGGGCGCCAACTGTCGTCGGATTGAGGACAAGTACACCATGAGGGGGTCCTCGAGGCATGCGGAAGAGAGGGGTGTGAGACGTATGGTATTCCAGGACGGTGAGCAGACAAGTTTACCTAGGTTCGAATCCGCCGGCTTTGGACGAATCCTACTCCTGCTAGCAATCCAGTAATACGGCAGAGCCAGAATATGGGTTACAAGGGTATCACCTGTGCGAGTTGAGATTGTAGACTATTGTGTTGCCCTAAAGGCTCTCCCTAGGCCGGCTTATATAGATATCCGGCCTAGGGTTTAAAGGAGAGATCAATCCGGCTACGACTAAGAGTTGGTTACAGAGTACATCTTGAACTACAAGTAACAATATGGGCCTAAGTCGGTAAGTCTTTTGGGCCTTCCCGTAGCCGGATTGTACTCCCTCTTCTCTCCCTGACTGGACCGCCCATGAAGCAAAGCTCTAACCCGAAGTGGGCCACCCTGGTCAGTGAGGAACTATGAGGATACCTAGAAAGTATATCCCCAACACGAGCGTGTTGTTCTTTTGCCTGCACCTGTTTTGTTTAACCTTGATAACATGGAAGGATGGTCCGTGACTGAGGAGGAGCTTGACACGTACTTGGGAGAGCTCTCCCAACAGGAGCAGGATACTAGAAGGAAGGTCACGGATGATTTGGTCCAGCCCTCGAACGAGGGGGAGTCTTCATATCAGCAGCCTGCCTATGATTGGGGAGCCTCTTCTTCCCACGAGCCCAACTACGACCATTCTTACCATGATCCTCCTGCTTGGAACCCTTACCCATATAGGGATTGATACCTACTTAGGCCAAAAGCCTAAGCTTGGGGGGAGGTACATCGACATTGCACTCATCTCCTTGTCATGTTGCGTCGGTACTTTGTATATTCAAGTTTCGTTCTCTTTTTAGTTTTTGTTCTTTCTTTGCTTTTGCTTTCTAAAACACAAAAGACCAAAAATATTTCTGTTGTTCCTCTTTGGTTTGTTTCTTTTTCTTTTCGCCTTGGTTTGTTTTTCGCTTTTTTGCTTTGTTTGAACTATTCGAAAAACCCAAATTTTTTTGCTTTGCTTGCTTTTCCTTTTTGGTTCTTATTTTAAAATCGAAAACAACAAAAATGTTTGTCGTTCTTCTTTGGTTTTGTGAGTTTGTTGCAGGGTTCAGCAGTCCTCAGTGGATATTGGTTTCATATTATTATTCAAGCCACACAACTGAAGAGCAATAATGAGGATTAATGACAACTTGAGGCATGGTAAGAGGCTGGTAACGAACTCTATTTGTTTTCATTTTTGTACATATACTCATCACTGTGGGCATGCTTAGTCTGTTCGTGTAAGGTGTATGTTATCTTTGGATGCTTAGTAGTTCTTGCTTTCGTATGATTAGTTCCAGCTTGCTAATAGTTTGTAGCATGTCATATGAATGTTTGCTTGCATTACTCTATTCATAACTTGGTATGACACCATGGTATCCTCCTCTGAATGTTTCATTTGAATTGACTTGGCACATCCTCACACATGCACATGACTGTAATAATCAGTTAAGCCTTGATGAATTATTTTGCCTTGAGGATCTTGAATCACTTTCATGCCATGATTAGTCATGTTTTGTTGCAAGCATGATTATGACAGCTATTGCTCTCTCGTTTGTCGCTCCCTTACTATTTCTATCATTCACCTTCACTGAGTATGTTTTACTCATGTTTCCAACTCCCTAAAACCAAATATTGCCAAAGCGTCTACCATACCTACCTATTAGCATCATTTTCTACTTCCTCTCATATTCAATATGCCTTGTTTTCTTACGAATAAAATCTTTGCTTGTTATGAGAAAGTTAGTTAGTAAAGATCTCACAAACTTGATGGCACACTTTCTTGCATTTAATAAATCTGAACCATTGCGTCCTTCTTTGTTGCATATATGCTTGCGCTTTATAAGTTGAAGTTAGCAGAACCATGTATCATGGGGAACGCTTTCAACACTGCATTGGTACTTTGTACCTAGTTGATATCATGTTCTTTTGCTTATGGATCCCGGCGGTGTGAAATAAAAGTGGAACTTGTAAGATCATGGAGTTTGTATGTATGTTAGAGAAAAGCCTGGGCCGCTAGCCTAAGCCATGCCTAATCATGGTGGAAACTTGCAGCATAACCATAATGAGCATTCTATGAAGCATCCTCAATAAAAATCTATGCACATAGTAAATAAAAATATCGCTAAGATGCTCATTATCTGCTTGCCTTGTCATTTTGATTATGAGATAGCTCCTCTATCATGTGCAAGGGGTACCCCGTTGGCGGTTCTCTATGATACGTATATACTTACAATGACAAGAGCTTACTTGTGACTGAAGCTGAGTAGCATGAGGATTGGTCTTTGTAAGTAAGGGGCATGAGACTTCGATTTATAACTTGTCAAACATATCCTCTTAGTTATGTCACTTTAACCTTAACCATTTAAAGATGCTTATGATAGGGGAAATGAGAGCTCAAAGCTAATAAGTACCATACTTTCAGCATTTGGAAGCCTTTCAAACTATTCAAAACCTTTTCTTTTACTTGTTGAGTCTCCACATATTCTTTGAGCACCTTGTTGAGAGCATAGTTGTCATTCTTTGTGCTTGTCTCAAAACTTGATTATTTGTGTTATGACTTTGATGCTTGTATCTTTGATATCTTTACTTCTAGTCTTCACCTGAACTTCAGAGGTGCCTTAAATCAAAGGCAAGCGAGATACCACGCTATCATACCTTTTTATGAGCATTGTAAGATTGCTTATGTTTATACTTCATGCTACTTATTATTTTTGAGTTGGAATCGCTTCATAGCTTGCAATGCCTATTAAGTAAACTTAGTTGCATACTACTTATTATGAATTGTCTAAATAGTTGATCACATGCTAAGAATATATACATCATATGAAGCAAATGTGTTCGTGAAAGTTCTTTTATCGCACTCAGTTTTCAACTGAATTGCTTGAGGAAAAGCAATAAGCTAAGCTTGGGGGGAGTTGATACGTCCAAAACGTATCTACTTTCCCGAACACTTTTGCTATTGTTTCTCCTCTAAACTTGTGTGATTTGGATGCAACTAACACGGACTGACATTGTTTTCAGCAGAATTGCCCTAGTGTCTACTTTTTGTGCAGAAAATCAAGTATTAGGAAAAATCTCAGAAAATATGCCGAAAATCCTATTTCACCACAAGACTCCAGGAGCCAGAATACGAGACGGAGGGGGTTGTGCCCAGGCCACACCACCTAGCCGCGCGGGCAAGCCTAGGCCGCGCTAGGGGGTGGTCTAGCCGCCCCAGACTGCCCCTCGGTCTCCCTCTTCGGCTATAAGTTGCCTTCTGACCTAAAAACTCAGGGGGTTTGATGTTTTCCAGAAGGAGTTCCGCTCCACCTCCACCACCAGATTCCACGAAACAGTACCAGAAACTCCGTTCTGGCACCCTGCTGGAACGAGGAATTGGAGGAGATCATCTCCATCATCATCACCATCGCTTCTCCATCGACCATCCATGTTTCCCCCATCTATGAGTGAGTAATCCCCTGCTGTAGGCTATGGGGATGGTAGGGATTGGATGAGATCGTTCATGTAATGGCATCAGATTTTAGGGAAAGGTGTCTAGTATCTTCTATTAGTGCTTTATGACTTTGTTGCGACTTTTTATGCTTAATGCTTGTCACTAGGGCCCGAGTGCCATGATTTCACATGTTATTGATTCATTATGATAGTATTGTTTATGGTCTTATCTACAAGTTGTATACAAATATTGTTGTCCGGAACCAATGGCCCCGAAGTGACAGAAATCGGGATAACCGGAGGGAATGGCTTTAATGTGAGGATCACAAGTGTTCACGGAGTGTTAATGCTTTCCTCCGGTGCTCTGTTAAAAGGAGCACCTTAATTGCCAGTAGTTCCCTTGAGGCCCCGCTGCAAACGGGCTGGCAGGACAAAAGATGTTGTGCAAGTTCTCATTGCGAGCATGTATGACTATATATGGAACACATGCCTAGGATTATCTAGTACTTGGATGCTTTATCTTATTTATCTGCAATTGCCCTATGTTCTGATTGATATATGAATTGTCTTGTGCATGCAACATCCGTCCATCCATATCTATGCCTACCGCACTCGAATCCTACTATTTACTGCTATTGTTACTACTGTCTTTACTTTACTACTGCTGCTACTTTGCTATTCCTACTACAAAACTGTTGCTACTGATAAACTTCTATGAGCGAGATTGTTTCCAGGTGCAGCTGAATTGACAACTCAGTTGTTAAGGCTTATAAATATTCTTTGGCTCCCCTTGTGTCGAATCAATAAATTGGGTTTCACTTCCCTTGAAAATACTGTGATACACCCCCCTGTACTTGTGGGTCATCAGTGGACACGGTTTTTTACCGAGTCCTCCCCATCAGCCCACCTTTTCGCGATCTCCATCAGGTGGTCGATTGTTTTGGGCTTCGGGCGGCCTAGCTCCTCCCTGAGTTCTCTGCAGCGCATGCCGCCATTGAACGCTTCGATTGCGCGGTCTTCCGAGATGTCTTCTGTAGATTTTTTGATGATGGACCATCTCTGGATGTATGAGCGCAGTGACTCGCCAGTCTTCTGGTAGCAGCCTCTCAATTCTTCGATTGATGCGGCCTTTTGTAAGTGCCCTTGAAATTTCACACGAAGCTATAGACTAGCTCTTCCTAGCTACAAATCGATCGGCATGGGGGGTTGTTGAGCCACAAACGAGCGGCGCCTTGCATCTGCAGCTGGAGGCATTGCATTGTCATGCTCGTGGTTCTAACATGGAGCCTAACGGAGGAAATGTGATCCTCTAGCCAGATCCTCGGGTCCTGCAGGTCGTCGAATTTTGGGTTCTCTGATGGGAGCTTGAACCCCTTTGGCATTCGCTTCTATCGAATGGCCTTGCTGAAGCAGCTGGCGCCACATGGCTCTATCCTGTCGTCTTCCGAGCCATTCGAACAGGCACGCCCTGCACGCATCTTGTTGACCTTGTGATGCGTGATGTCATCACGCATGTCGTAGTCGTAGTCATGCCACCGTGAGCGGCGTCGCCGCGACAAGTCGTGGTAGTCGTCAGTGGAGGAGGGTGAAGAGTAGCGTTTGGCTAGAGCTTTGTTTTTCTTCGGCTCTAGTGATGGATCCTTCATGAGGGCAGCTTCAACTAGCCCCATGCCCGCGATCGTAGATCGGTGTATGGTATCACGTGGGTCCCCAACCGGTGGCTGGTTGCTGAGGAGGTACATGGTGGTCGCTATCACCGCTGCCTATGGTGTCTTTGGGAGCACATTGCCCCACGTATCCACCATCATGGATGAGAAGTCAAGGACTCGCGCGACCTCTTCTCGCTCCTTATTAGTCAGGTGAGCTAGTCGAGAACGTCTCTTGGCGGTTATATGATTGTTGCCCTTGGAGGAGGATCCTCCCATGGAGGAGAGTTGAGCTCGACGAAGGCTCTACTCGTCCGCCGCCTTTCTGCGCGCCTCAAGTTGGGAGATTACTTGCTCTTGGCGCTTGAATTGTTCCTTGAGAAGCCAGTGATAACCCATCAGCATGTCTTGCGATGAGTTTGGTGGCAGGGGTTACCCCGCAAGGCCTCTCGGTAGCGACCCCACTCAGCGTCATTAAGCTTGATCAGCACACGCTCCTAGGTGTGCTCATTCGCAGTAAGTGTCGGATGATTCTCCGACCCATTGTTGGTGGGTGCTCCGTTGGAGGGACCACCATTCGTGACTGGGATACTGCCCCTAGTACTGGTGTTGTCACGATTGCCGCCGTTGTCGCCTATGTTGACGACCGCACATATAGTGTTTGGGAAAGCTATTGCTTCCGCAGCATTCAGATCCAGAGTCGTAGGCTCTATCCTTAGTGGCCAGATCGCCCAGATCGGATTCACCACTGCTGTCGCTATTAGTGTTCCCGACTGTTGTCGGGGCGTTGAGTTCGCTCATGGTGCTGATCGGTGGTGGAAACCACGATGCTGGAGCAATCGCAGGAACCGTCGGCTGATCAGGAAGTCGAAGCGTGCCTAGCTGACCATCTTGGAAGCATAAGCTCCCGATCGCCAGGCCAATCCCATCGCCCACGGACTCGAAATCCGGGCGAGTGGCCGGCGTATGCATGGTGAAGTCGAAAGTACCAAAGAGGGGGCGAATCGACGCTATTGCAAAGTTCTAGATCACAGTTTATGGGGCCGAGGAAGCTGCAACATCCGCACTCCCGCTTCCCACAGACGGTGCCAATTGACGAGGGTTAAACTCATCAATGCCCATTGTTATGGACTTGGGTTTTGGAGAAGAGGGGAGCACTGTAGGCATCAATCGGCTAGCAAAAAAGCAAAGGACGCATACTCAGGTTCAGGCCTTGTAGAAGATGCTACTCCTGCTTGTCTGCTCTTGGAATTATCAAGGGAGTCGAAAGTTACAGGGTTGCGCAGATGCAATCTGGCGATGGTGTGGAAACTAGGGTTGTGATTGTCTAGATCTATTGTGTTCTATCTATTCTGGTGATCGTAGATCTGTCTATTCGGTACTGTGGGAGTCGCCCTCCTTGTTGGACCCTACTAGCTTTTATATATGGGGAGACTAGGTCTCAGGTACCAATACGAGTAGGTTACAAGTTAGATTTGAACTCTACTCTTGAGCTTTCCTTGTCTTGTGCGTTAGGGAGTCCATGTCCATATGGGCTTCACACCAGCTAAAATGTCATGGGCATCCTGGACCTTGGTAGGTCGTCGAGTGGGTCTTCCGTTGAGCCGTACCATGTAGGCCAATAGTAGGTGCCTGCAGGGCATACCTATGTTAGTGGGACTCCTCTATCTCTCTGGATTTCATTACCTCGCCAAAGCTTGTACCTCACAATGGATTAGGGTGTATGTAACCTGCAGCTGTATATACCTAGTATACATGAAAAATATATAGTTCTCTGTTTCGCTTTAAAAGTCCTGTGCGTATATCGAGCTTACCAATTTGAGCTATATAATTTGAATTATATAATATCAAAATTATATCATCGAAAATTAAAAAGCCTAATAATTTTGGTGATATATTTTTTCACTATATACCTCATACTAAGTTGTTGAATTTAGTGACATCGAAGTGAAAGGAATATGCCCGAGAGGCAACCATAATGTGGTTATTATCTTATTCCATGTTTATGATAAATGTTTATTTCTCACGCTATAATTGTGTTAATTGGAAACGTTAATACATGTGTGTTTAATAAACAAATATATAGAGTTCCTAGTTATGCCGCTCATATAAACTAGCTCGTTGATTAACAAGATGATCATGGTTCCCTGATCATGGACATTGGATGTTGTTAATAATGAAGGCACAATATTGGTGGAATGATGTGATGAACATTCACCCGAAGTATAGTAATTTGATCAAATTCATTATGTTTAAATTACTATGACATCATTCAAAGTTACTTTAGTCCTTACACCATGAGATCATGTCAATCACTAACACCGGAAGAGTAACTTGATAACATCAAATGTCACACCGTAATAGGGTGACAATAAAGGTGAGTTCAGATACTCCAAAAGTGTTATGTAGAGGCTCATGGATCAAGAGTGGGATCTATCCATCCCGATGACGGAGAGAAATAATCTAGGCCCTCTTGGTGATATCACATTGACATAGCTTGTAAGTAAGTGATAAGATCACTAGAATGCTATATTACAGGAACGAGAAATGAGTACTTGTCGGTAACAAGATCAAACTAGGTATGGGGATATCTATGATCGAATCTCGGACATATAATATATCGCGAGACAAAGGGATTTAGTTGCCACATGAAAGGTTCAAACGATCACTAGAATCATCGTCGAATATGTGGGAGTCAGTACAGATCTCCAGGTCCCGCTGCTGATTATTGATATAAGAGGGGTCTTGATCATGTCTACATTATTCACGAACCGTAGGGTGACACACTTAAGGTATACCGACACCATTTGGAGCAAATATGATACCAGAGAAAGATTATGAAAGCGCTGGAATTATTTCGATAGAAGCGGTAATTGTTTCTGGTCAAATTGCTGAAAAGGGTTTCAGATGTAATATGGAAGTATTATAAGGGAGTTTATGCAAATATTTTTTAATTAAAGTAATTAATAAAATTCTGAATAAAATAAATAAAAGAGTTTTATTAAATAAGAGATGCATTAATTTTGGTGGAAAAGAATGCAGCTTTGAGTGGAGATGGAATTGATGTGAGAATGCTTAGTGGAAACTCCACTCACATGAATGAGAGAGAGGTGGGGGCACCCACCATGGCCACCGGCCATGGCCGCCGGCCATGGCATGCGGCTGCCCCCTCCCCTATAAAAGGATGCCTCCTCCATCTCTTCTCTCACACCTCCTTGTGAAGGATCTCTCTCCTCTTCTAATTTATTCTCCATGGCTTGGGATTAACGAAGTACATGTTCTCGTGGTGATTTCTCTGGAAAGAATCTGTTGCTTCCGCTACTTTGCTAGAGCGAGAAACGGAGGTTGTCGGGGTGCTGGACATATATGTGATCACGGATGCGCTGCTGGACTTGCTGGTGCTGGATCTGCTGAACTTGCTGGACTTTATCATGATCTTGAGATCGGCAAGTAAATGACTACATGATCGACAAAATCAGATTTTGTTAATAAAGATTTTTGGTTTTCGAAGGTAAGATCTCTATAGATCTTGGTGCTTAGTGGTTCATATCGTATAATTTTTTTTGTTTTCTATGCTGCGAACCCAACAAGAAGTACGCGCGGGACTTGTAAACCGAAAGGGAGGGAGTACAAGGACATTGATTCTCAATATGCATAACTGTTATGGGTGACTTATAACGACATCTAAATCCATGTACACTATTGTTAGCTTAAATAGACGATGTTGTAGACTCTTCGGTTCAAAAAAATAGAGTTAGAAAATCTGATTTACAACCTAGTATATGTACGTAATACAGCACTGCAACACAACTATATTCAGCCACTCAAGCCCAAAATTGGCTCAACCTCTGCACCTAGTGAGAAACCCGAGCGTCCGACAACAATTCTCATTACTCTAGAGTTCTAGAGTAACGCACAAACTAACGAAAATTAACTAAATTTAATTTCTTGTTATTCTTAGCATGTGAATTCCTCAGGCACGACTAAGAAAGAGGCACGCTAAACTGAAGCAGCGTAATTACACACCATGAACTCTTGTCCAGTGCCGATTCATAGAGTGGCTGAAACAACCACTGCCTTGTGAACAAGCCGGTAGTGCTAAGCTCGGCATGGTCGCGGCTTTGGCGGCCACAATGGTGTCAATGTTTCTGTTCTCCATGGTGGGCTGTTGCTGCTGTCAGGATGCATGACCCGTCCTCACCGTCGACCGCCTTCCCACCGAGATTTCGAACAGTCTCAATCAACCACCTCACATGCTTGCCTCGAAATTGTACTGAACTTCTAACCAAATTGCAATTCATGAGCATCATTCTTTAAAAATGCATGCAAGAAAGAAGAACTAATGCAAAACCCTAACCCTAGCTATTTCCCCCCTCTCTAAAATGAATTCAGAATGGTTTTTGTATTTTGAAAAGATCAAAATGTATGGATCCCAAATGGAATAAAGAGCCCCACACTATTTCATATATTTAAAAACCTTCTGATATTTTTAAAATGGTTTGAAACAGATTTGAAAATGGTTTACAAATGGAAAAAGAGAAACTGAAATAGAAAAATGTTTCTGCTAAAAAAAGAGCTAACAGCTAACCAGGCCGAAGCATAGCTTCCTCTCCTCTCCCTGCCGCCCGCGCGCTGCATCTGCGGCCCACACCGGCCCAAGCCAGCCTGCCTCGGTCCAGCCCACATACCCCTTCGCCCCTGTCGTCTTCCTCACCGTGAGGAAGCATCTCGGTGGCTGCGGCGCCACCGTCCGTCGCCCCAGCCGCATGGAGATCCTCGCTGCCGTCCTAGAGGGGATAAGGAGGCCTCCCCGAGCACGCCTCTCTCGCCCTCATCCACTCCCGTTACCTCCATCGCCCTCTCTCTCCCTCATGCGAGCGAGCCAGAACCCTAGTCGTTTTTTACTGGTGAATCGACGTTGCTAGAGGCTGCCCCGAGCCAAGACGATGCGCCCACGACCTCCGACGTGCTGTATAGTGTCACCCTGCCGAAGTAATCGGAGCCGCGCATACGGAATCGACCGCTACATCACCTTCCTCTTCGACGACCGTCATCAAAATTGCTGCCATCCTAGACCTCGAGCTACCTCCTCAACCCTTGTTTGTGTTGCTGGTGAGATACCGGTTCTCTTGCACCCCTCCTCTTGCTTCCTCTTCCCCTATGACATGGTCACGCCATGCGCCACCGCTGTTGCCGAAGGACGCCATCGCAGACGTCTCTCCGGTGACCGTATCCCAATGGCGCCGCCATCTTTACGTTTTCCTCGAAGCGCTAGTTCAAATGCACAACCCTGCTTTCTCGCGCGCACCTCACAGTGCCGGTGCCTATGACGATATGCCGGTGGATGGCGACGTGACATCACACCCGCGTGGTGCTGATGTGGCTCCGGGTCCCGCCTTGACTGTTGACCACCACGGTGGCAGGCAGACGTGGCCAGGGCCCGCTAATCAGTCAGTGGAGCTAGGTTAGGCCGCGGTACAAAACACTTCAGTGTTTGTGCTGACATTAGGGTGACGTCAGCCTGACATCACAAATGCTTATAATAATTTCATAAATATATTAAATACTCCAACATTCAATAACTAATTATTTATAAGTTAGAAAAATGTGTATAATAGATCAAAATGTTCAGAAATATAAGATCTATCCAATAGACTCAAAATCATGCATTGTTCAACAACTTTAATTACAAGTTTAATTAAAAGAACAACCGAACTCCCGTAGGTGATTCCGGGGTCTATCCTATATTAGGGTTTGTACCCCTCAGACACCACTTAAATTGCCAAGCATGCTTTAGGGTTTCAAGTCAATACAATTTAACTTGTCATAGCATCATCCTTGCTTGAGCATTGTATCAATGTCATGTGTTGATTGTTGTTTCCACTTTATTTCTAGTGTTTAGTTCTTTCTAGTAGAATATGATATCGTGATCAAGATCGAAGACCTAGATCAACACCATGGAAGATCGACGACCAATACTTGACCAACTGTAACCAAGTCAATACAAGGCTTCCAAAGATCTATATCTCGGTATCAACAACAAGGCAAGCATAGCCCCACCATTATACAATCCTATGATTTTGAAAGTATTTAATTCTTGCCATGATGCATACAATTCTACTATGGTTTTTTATCGATAAATAGAGTATCCTATCTATTGCATTACTCTCTTGAGCTTATATTACCTGATCCACTGCTCCTAGCATAGCTAGGTTTGGCTTGTGTGCACTTCTAAAGCTTATATCTATGTCTTGCTTAGCCCTTCTTAGCTGTCAGTGCTGGTTCATCCAGATGATGTATCAGATGTAGAGAATCTAGTATGACAGGCATACTGATGAGGTAAGATCAGCAGAAAAGGTTAAACATGCTAAGGCTTGTATGGGATACCACGGTGGGATGTGGTTTTTGTAGTCCCATGCTCGCCACCACTAGGAACCGAGTTCTTGCCTTTGGACCAAGACGAGCATACATCCACACGGGGTTTATGGGGACCTCTCGACTAACTAACTTGCCTAGTAGATTCCATGAGTCACATAGTTCGGTATTCCATTCGACATATGCATAGAAAAAGTTTTGAAAGATTTGACGGGAGGATGTGCATCATAATAGGTAGGTAACCATGGCCGGGGTTGCCTGGGGTAGATGGCTCTCCTGGTAAACCAACCCCGACTCACATCTCTAGGGACCGGCTTTTGGATTTGACCCGTTAAGGTGGAACCCTCCTTAGGGCATGACTCATGGTCTCGGCGAAAGCAAGGTAAAGGTCGTGTTTAACTACCCTCTGTCGGCCTTCCAAGGAAGAGGGCTAATGATTCTAGCATTAAGCGTCGGTTAGTACGTGTGGGTAAAGTTGTGCACCCCTGCAGGGTTAAATCTTTTCGAAAAGCCGTGTTCACGGTTATGAATGCTTGGTGACCGAATTCTAAGATCATATAGAATATTAACCTAATCGTAAAACTTGGCAGTTCAACGTGTGCTTAAGGATGCTTCCTCATGGGTACGAGGGGTGATCCTAGTTGTGAGATGAGGATTACTTTGGTGGATATCAAAAGATGATGATCAATTCTTTGGAGATGTCGCTCTCTTATCCCCTTTAAAATATTCTGATTAGACGAGCTTCTTCTCCCTCTTGTTTTACAAAACAAAGATGGCTTTATGCAAAATAACCCTACCAGCCATAAGTCTTGTGGAGTACACCCTGTACTCACCCTTGCTTTGTTGATACTTTTGTAGTAGAGTAAGTGTTCCCCTGAAGACAAGTTTGGTACGACAGCGACACCGACGAGTAGCTTAGGGTTCCCGGCCGGCAGCCTGGAATCTATGGGTTGGGACGTCATCGTTATGCTTCAGGCCTCTGAGGCTATTTGTTAAGTATGCTATATTTAATAGCATAATTTGACTTCCGTTGTTTGTTGTTTGTGGTCAGGGACCTCTGCTTGTAATATTTTGGTTCTTTTCTTAGTTATGAGCTTCCTGTAATCATTTTTGTGTCATGTGGTTACTATTGTGTTAGCGATTTCTCACTAGATATCCTTGAACTCTAGGAAAAGCTTATGTCAGGCTAAGGTCTAGATTTGTTTAACCCTGATCCTGGGGGTGTCATAGTTGTTGGTATCAGAGCAGTACCGATTGTAGGAAAACCTTTCTACTGGTCGATGTTGAGTCTAGAGTTTGTGAAAACTATTGGAAAGTTGAAAAGTGTTTGCAAAAACTCTGGTATGCTTATTTTTCTCCTTATCCAGTTTCGCTCTAACTCTGGGTCATCTTACCTTGTGCTGACTTTGATAAAGTTTTGCTATCTTGTCTTGTCTTTCAAAGCATGGGTGCCTTTTTGGCATGTCGTTTCTTAACCAGTTGACCTAGTGTTGAGTTCTTTAGATTCAGTTGTGTGTGTGTTCCTTGTTTCCCTTGCTCTTCTTGACCTGAGAGATTCATTTCTATCATGATCTCTCTACCTTATGGACCCACAACATTATATTGAGGATCCATAGTGTTCTGTTCTAGGCTTCGAGGTTACTTTTCGCCTCATGTGCCTCCCTTTTATTTGTTCGGGTACTTCAGATGTTATTTCTTCTCTTGGAAGATACCTCGTGATTACTATCTTGAAGTGTGCGTTGTGTCATTCAAGTAGTAGTTACTTCTTTCTCGGGTTTTAACCCTTGGACTTGAACTAAAGATCCCAGATTGTGCTGGATTCTGGTGTTATGAATCTTGTACATGAAGCCGATCTTTAACCCAAGATCCATTCCATCATCCCCTGTTGTTAATGTTCAAACATTACCTCCGGATGGCTAGTATTACAATTCTAGCCTTCGAGCTTGTGGTATTTGTCGCGATTGAATTGCGGCAACATAGGTCTTCCCCTACCACATGTTATGGCAGATGTTCTTTAATGGAACCAAACAGATCACGACAAGAGTACTCCTTGTGATTCTCGCATCTATACACGTGACTCTACCAAACTCTTCTTTCTATGCATGGGTTTTCGGAAGATTGTTAGTCTATGCGTCTACATCTCGGGATTCTATCCTGAGCATGTTCTTTTATCTTTGTTGTTTCCGACCTTTGTCTCCTATTTGGTAGCCAAGTAGTACAGTGCATTGGTGTCTTCCGATGCAAGATACTCTTGTGGTCCATCATGACAAACCATTTCGGGATGTTAGGAGAAACAAACTCCAGTATCTTGTCATTTCTAGGACTAGACGCAAGTGTTGTAATTCGCAGATTAAGAGGCATTCTTAGCTTCTATCTATTCTACCTTAAAGTATCACTCTCTTTTATACTAAGAGGTCGTGCTAAGTCTGATGAACCTCTTAATGAAGTGACACTCTTACACATATTTACCCACCCTTTCCCGAGCTTTCGTGCTCGTGAATGATGCGTGTGCGTAATAATATGGCTATCTGAGACTCTTAGCAATTCTTATTGCTTTGAACTCCAAGGACATGTGTGTCATCTTCAGTGTGATTGGTTAACTCTATCACTAAGCGAAGGATGATTGATCTAACAAGTCCGTTATTCTGGTACACTCTCCTATGTCAAAGAGTTAGGCTCGTGCCGAATCTCTGAGACTATGCCTTCTTGCCTTAAGCAAGTTTTCTCTCGAACTAAATGACATATTGATGGTTCATGATATTCTATATGTTTCCCTAGAAGTATCGCCATGTTCCCACATGACCGTGTTGTCAAGTTCTTGAGCAAGAAGGTACTCTGAACTTCTCCTTTCTCGAAGGATCCGTACTAGATACTCCTGAATTAGTTGGTTGTAAGACAAAAGTTCTATCCGACTTAGTTCATCTTAAAGGGATGTCTAGTTTTGTTCTTGTTGAAGAAAGATAGTATTTCCTTTGTGGATATGTTATCTTCCCCGGTTTTGATTTGATTTGGGTTTATCGTCAAATCAAACTCAGTTCCCAAGGACTATCTTGATGATTTTGCTACTCGTGATGTTTCACTTGAGTACATCCTCATGTCTGTTGGTCTGACCAATAGTTTTGCCTTGTTCATAACATATGAGTCCATCTTCCTGGAGTATCTCGATAAGTTTGTTATTGATCCCATTGATGACATCCTTATTTACTTCATGCTAGATTAGATTCATATGGAACCTTTTGACATTAATGTTGGAAAACTTTCGAGAACCGTCTTCGAGTCATCCCGAACTATGTGTTCTGGAAGTTAGAAGTAACCTTCTCCAATTCACGTGCAATTGTTGAAAGATGTCGCCGTGGATTCGAGTAGGTTATCTTTGTTTCCATAAGGACATATGTGTATTTCGTTGCAAGTGATTCATGTAAGAGAAGTTGTCCTTCGACAAGTTTCTAATGTTTGGGTCTAGCAATTGCTCAGTCTATTGGAGCTTAACACTAAAGTCCACGTCTTGAGAATCTAGTGACTTTATCTTTACGATAAATGTTGCAAGTTTTCTATTCGGACACACTGAGTCTGAAGTATCATTCCTAACCAAATATGAATCTCAAGAAGATATGATGGTTGGTGTTCCTCAAGGTTTTGACATAGGTCTCCTTGTAAATCCGGCAAGATTTATGTAATGGTTGACACAACTCGTCGGAAGAACTATTGCATATCCTCTTGAATCAGTAAATAACAACCACTCCTCATGAGGCTTCTTGTATGATTTATTATAGGAGTTGTGCTCATGGTTTCCTTTGTCTCCGAAGTTCGACCTTCACTTGATGTTTGTTTTCGCGAATGTCAAGGAGAACATTTAATGTAGTGTTGCTAAATGCTTCTCGGTCGATCCTCCAGACCATTTATGTTGTTAAGCTTCTTGTTGTGCCAAGTAATTGAAGTCTGAGAATGAAGTTTCTTTTTCCTCGTGTCATCAGGAATCTTCTTATTCAATCATCCTAGTGGTGTAAAGTGATATCACGATCTTCGGCAAAGATCTTGATAATCCTAGATGAATAAATAGTTTCCTTCATTTCTCGATCATGTCCGAAGAGCGACTATGATTTTGGTAATCAGAAGTTTATCTTGTTACATGTTCTCTGTGACTCTTATGAGTCCTTGCCACAAAACACCCTTCTATCTTGGCCTTCTGTTGAATGAATAGTGATCCTTCTGTATCAAAAGTAGATCAACAGCTTGGTCGTCTGTATCCCAGTATCCCCAGAAGCTCTACGTAAGTCGTATAGTAGAGGTTCATCACTCGAAGTTTGTGGTTGTGTTCTTTCCTTTGTAAACTCTCCTTTTTAGAAGTTTAAACTCTTCTGAAGCTCCATGGTCTCAATCCTTATGAATACTAGCTATCTAACAATTTGAAACCTTCCCCTCTTGTTTCCTCCGTTACCTTGACGTGTTTCATGTTCGTCCTCTCAGAGTTGTTTCTGAACACTCCATCCATGAGTTGACCATGAGATACTCTGTGTGTTGTTAGTGTCTTTCCCTCTTATCCTTAGAGTGGCCCTGTTCCCTTTCTATTTTCCTACCTTCGGAATCTCGGGTCCAGATTCTCGTAAGGGAGGTAGATCTGTAACACCCTGGTTTTATCTAATCCTAATTAGGGATTTGATTGTGCATTCATGAGCATCATTCTTTAAAAATGCATGCAAGAAAGAAGAACTAATGCAAAACCCTAACCCTATCTATTTTCCCCCCTCTCTAAAATGAATTCAGACTAGTTTTTGTATTTTTAAAAGATCAAAATGTATGGAGCCCAAATGGAATAAAGGGGCCCACACTATTTCATATGTTTGCAAACCTTCAGGTATTTTTGAAATGGTTCAAAACAGATTTGAAAATGGTTTACAAATGGAAAAAGAGAAACTGAATTAGAAAAATGTTTCTTCTAAGAAAAAGAGCTAACAGCTAACCAGGTCGAAACCCAGCTTCCTCTCCCTTCTCTCCCGGCCGCCCATGCGCAGCATCTGCGGCCCACACCGCCCCAAGCCAGCCCGCCTTGGCCTAACCCACATACCCCTTCGCCCCTATCGACTTCCTCACCGTGAGGAAGCAGCTCGGTGGCTGCCGCGCCGCCGTCCCTCGCCCCAGCCACATGGAGATCCTTACTGCCGTCCTTGAGGGCATAAGGAGGCTTACTCGAGCATGCCTCTCTCACCCTCATCCACTCCCGTTCCCTCCATCTCCATCTCAATCCCTCCTGTGAGTGAGCCCGAACCATAGCCATTTTCTGGCGATGAATCGCCGCCGCTAGAGGCCGCCCCGAGCCAAGACGATGTGCCCACGACCTTGACGTGTTGTATAGTGTCACTCTACCAATGTAATCAGAGCCATGCATCCGGAATCGATGTGAGATCCAGGCACATGGCTTAATAGGATTGATAGGATACCCATATCAACAAGTTGCAACTTCTTTTTCGGAAGCTCATTCGAAAAGAACTCTAAGGTTAAGCGTGCTTGGCCTAGAGCAATTCTAGGATGGGTGACCGACCAGGAAGTGGGTAACCGGGTGCGCACGAGTGAGGACAAAGTGCGCAGAAAAGACTAGTGTTGGTCTGTGGGGCCAGTCTAGATATCCTATTAAGCTGCCAGGAGTGACACCCCCCGGGCCCAGGAGTGGACGGGGTGTTACAATCGACCACTGCCTCACCTTCCTCTCCGACGACCGTCATCGACATTGCCGCCGTCCTAGACCTCGAGCTACATCCTCAACCCCTTCTTTGTGTTGCTGGTGAGATACCGGTGCTCTTGCACCCCTCCTCTTGCTTCCCCTTCCCCTATGCCATGGTCGCGCCGTGCGCCACCGCCGTTGCTGACGAACGCCATCGCAGACGTCTCTCCGGTGACCGTATCCCAGTGGTGCCGACATCTTTACGTTTGCCTCGAAGCGCTAGTTCAAATGCATAACCCTTCTTTCTCGTGCGTGCCTCACAACACCGGTGTCGATGACCATCTGCCGGTGGCCAGAGACGTGACGTCACGCCCGCGTGGTGCTGACGTGGCTCCGGGTCCCACCTTGACCACTGACCACCACGGTGGCACGCAGACATGGCTAGGGCCCGCTAGGTCAAAAAACCCTATGAGATTTCCAACTTATACTTTGTCAAGCATATACTCCATAGTTAGTTCACTTTAATCTTAATCACCTAAAGATGCTTATGATAGGGGCAATGAGAGCTGAAAGCTAATAAGTACCATAATTTATGGAAGCTCTTTATGAGACTTGAATCCCTGCTTCCTTCTATGAATGCCTTTCTTTTACTTTTATGTTGAGTCTCCACCTTCTATCTTTATGTACCTATTGAGAGAGCATAGTGTCCATTCTTAGTTTAATGTGCATTGTCCCAAGACTTGTTGATTGATGCATAACTTTGATATTGCTTGTTCTTAAACTATTTGTATCTAGTCACCCTTATGAACTTTAAAGGTGTCATATGCAATTATGATTTGCTACATTATGAGGGACAAGCTGAATGCCACTATGCTATGTTTTATTTATGTGAAACAAACAAACATCTTGCAAAGCATTGTTATTCATGAATCTTTTGTTTGTACCTTTTCATGCTACAACATAGTTTCTATGTCTTATTGTTAGAACTATTATTTCATGCTATGTTAAAGTACTATGATCCCAGCTGCCAATGTTTTACAAATGCCTTGATCAAGATTGTGATGGTGCATGTCACCTCAAAAATTATTCTTTCTTTTTATCACTTACCTACTCGAGGACGAGCAGGAGTTAAGCTTGGGGATGTTGATAGGTCGCAAACGTATCTATAATTTTTGATGTTCCATGCTTGTTTTATATCTACTTTCTTATGTTTTGTCCACACTTTGGAGTACTTTTATACATTTTCTGGAACTAAACTATTAACAAGATGCAACAATGCCAGTTGCCTGTTTTCTTCTGTTTTCGGTTCTAGAAAAGCTAGAAAATGAATATTCTCGGAATTGGACCGGACAAAAGCCAAAGTCGGTATTTTACCGGAAGACTCACAGAGCCAGAAGACAAGACGGAGATGGGCCAGGGGCTGGCCACACCATGTGGTGGTGCGGGCTAGCCCTAGCCACGCCACCAGGTGGTGTGGGCCCCTAGTTCACCCGCTGACATCGCGCCTTCGCCTATAAGAAGAGTCCTATGCAAAAAGCCTAAAGAATCCAGCCTCTAGCCACAAAAAGATCCGCAACGCCGCCGCCACCGAAGGGGAGATTCGAGGGACAGAAGTCTCTATTCCGGCACCCTTCCAAGACGGGGAATTGCCCCTAGAGCCATCTCCATCGATCTCCACCACCATCTCCCTCGTTGTTGCTGATCCCCATGACGATGAGGGAGTAGTTCTCTCTCGAGGTTAAGGGTTCTACCGGTAGCTATGTGTTCATCTCTCTATGCATGATCATATTGTGATCATGAGCTTTCTAATCAAGTAGATCTACCTTGCTACTCAAGTGCTGTAACAGATCTCTTCTCTCCCCATGTGTGTGAAAGTGATAGCGTGCACACCATGGTGGCACTTAGGCTAGAGATTACAAATACTTGTTATGAGTTATATTTGGAGTTGGATGTTTCTATGAAATTGCACCGTTTGTTGGAACCATCTAGAGCTCAAGGTGACAGTGTGGGGTTATCTAGATGCAGAAAGCGAACTTTCAGGTGTGCTGTTATAGCCCTACCATCGATTAGAGTGTGCAACCGGAGAGTAGTTTAGAGTAGTATCATAAAGAGAAGATATTTATATGAGAGTGTTCACTAGTGAAAGTATGATCCCTAGGCCTTGTTTCTAAGCATTGAAACACCATTTGCAACTAGATCTGTTACATGTTTGCTTGCTTCCATCTTTGTTTCAGTTTGCCTTTAGTCTCTTCCTACCCATCAAAGCTATTTTCTGGCACCATTACCACTTATAATTATCCATACCACTTGTATTTCACTATCTCTTCGCCGAACTAGTGCACCTATACACCTGACAAGTGTATTGGCTGTGTTGGGGACACAAGAGACTTCTTGTATCTTGATTGCAGGGTTGATTGAGAGGGATACCTTTGACGACTTCCTCCGTGAGTTTGACAAACCTTGGGTAATCCACTTAAGGGAAACTTGCTGCTGTTCTACAAACCTCCGCACTTGGAGGCCCAACAATAGTCTACAAGAATAGAAGTGCGTAGACATCAGTACCCATCAAGGGGTCACAATTAATATATCGCAAAACAATGAGACTTTTGACGATAGGTTCAACTTCTTGCTAAGATTTTGCATCTAGACAATTTAATGAAATTATGTCAAACTTGAGCTACAAGTAAGTGCGATAGATAGCTCTTAAATTAAATGTCATTTCAGAGGTAAATGGGTGCATTTTCTGGTAGTAAGCAGTGCCGTGGGTGTGAGTGTCCATCTACCAGGAAAGAACATCCAATCCTACATTTTTCGAGTGAAGACGGGCGAGGTTAGTTGTTCTTTTCTGTAAAGAGATTTCCAAAGAATATTGGATGTGGATGCCACAAGCCAAGTTGACAGACATATATAGTGGATCGACAACATGTTGTACTTCTGATTCCCATGTTTTATGAGTTTTCAAGCCCTAGCTAACCCCGCCCATTTGAATGACTTTATGTAGATATCTCAGAATTAGGTAAAATTTGAAACTACAAGTAAATTGTAGGTTTTGCTTTGATAGTTTTACAAAAAACCTTTTGGAGGTACCCATCGAGGGGTCAAAATTAATATATCAGAAACCAGCGAGAGTTTCAACGATTGGTTAAACTTCTTGCTAAGACTTTGCATCTTGACAATTTAATGAAATTAGGTCAAACTTGAGCTAGCTAGAAGTAAACACCATAGATTTCTCTTGAATTAAATGTCTTTTCAAAGGAACATCATCGTTGCATCTTCTTGTAGTAAACAGTGCCGTCGGTGTGAGTTTCCAACTATCAATAAAGAACATTCAATTCTACATTTTCCGAGTGAAGAGTATGAGCGAGGTTGTTCTTTTTCCTAAAGAAAAGTCCGAAGAATATTGGATCTGAATGTCACAAGCCAAGTTTACATACATATATATTGGACCAACATGTTGTACCAATGATTCCCATGTTTTATGTGTTTTCAAACTTCCCAGCTAACTCTGCCCATTAGAATGACTTTATGTAGATTTATCGAAATTAGGTCAAATTTGAAACTACAAGTACTAGTAAATTGCACATGCCATGCATGTGAGACTCAGATAATAGACATTTGGCATATCAGCACTATATAAAATTATAATAGGTAAAGAAGAAAAAATATAATAGGTAAAATTTGAACTACTACAAGTAAATTGTGTAGGTTGCTTTGAAACTTTTACGAAAAAGCTCTTAGAGGTACCCATCAGAGGGGGCGGGGGGGTCAATTAATATACTATCATAAACCACAGAGAGTTATGACGACATGTTCATCTTCTTTCTAAGATTTTGCATCTTGATAGTTTAATAAATTAGGTCAAACTTGAGCTACAACTAAGTGCGATATATTGCTCTTGAATTTAATGAAATTAGGTCAAACTTGAACTACAAGTAATAAATTGTAGTTTGCTTTGAAAGTTTTATGAAAAAATCTTTTGGAGGTACCCATCGAACGGTTAATTAATCTATCAGAAACCACAGAGAGTTTTGATGAGTGGTTCGATTTCTAGCTAAGATTTTGCATCATGAAAATTTTGAACACCTTTTGAAAACGATCACATGAAATAGGGAGAGAGGGGAAATGATTTTTCTATTCTCTATGGGCAACCCACAAGCTTGAGGTGCACCTTAGGCTTAAGGATACAAACTTTATTTTCTCCACAATGTATATGGTGAACCTTAGGGGATGCGACATACTAGGACTGAAGGTGTGCTTTTGTACACATTGCTGATGCCATTATTAGGGAAAAAGCAAATAGTATATTAGTAGTACACTAGTAGTAATACTCATTTATTTGCTTAGACATATGCTCACCTCTGTCCACGCGCTGTACATGCTGAGAGAATAAAACGTAGGCAGGGTAAGAGGGCAGCAACGAAGAGGAGTTGAAGGTGCTTCGATGTCAGAGGAAAGTTATGATGGGTTTTTGACACGAGGTAATCCTGCGGCTACTCTACTAGTAGTAAATTTCAGGACCTATGCACGCAAAACAAATTGTGTGTTTTCTCTCTCCTTTGCTGCCTCTCACCATCCATCCTCCCTCTCTCCTCCCCTTTCCTCTCGCGCACTGGCCCGACTGATTTCTCCCTCGTCCACAGCGTGGTGCTGCACGTGTGTGCCTTGGTACGGCGGCTCTGTGTCTCTGGCATGTTCGGCAGCTACGTTGGTGTGGAGTAGGGACGAGGAGTACATAGGAAGGAAACCACTTTGGTCCTTGGTGGAAAAAAATTCAAATTTTCCGGTTTTTGAAATTTTCACTTGCTTCCCAAACATCAGGAGGGAAGGTTACTCAAAAGATTGGCCATTCGTAGTACTTCTTATCTTATCTTTATCTTGTCTTATCTCTTCCAATACCATACCATACCACTTTATAGTGTACGGATAACTTCGAACATTGACCGTTTGATCAAGACCGGCAAATCCAAACATTGATAACGCTTAGGTCTTCTTTTCCATTCTTAGCATCAACAAATATTCTACTGATAGTATTTACCATGATGAATGCTAGTATGCACAAACCTCAAAACACACACTTCATTGCTCAGTTTCAGGGTCCATGTGCTAAATTGCATGGACTTGGGTGTAATTTTCATTTTTATGAGGTCCTTGATGTAACTTGTACTTCCACCGACCGTGTTAACTCTCAAGCACCATGCTCCTACGAGACCTACCATAGTTAAAAGAAAATGCAAATGCCCTAATTATCACACAAACTGGACCACAGTTTCTTATATGTAATACCCAAGGTTTTAGTACTAGGATTTTTCAAGCTTCCTAGCTAACTTCGCACACTCTAGTGACTTCTTGTCGATTAACGAAATTTGGTCAAACTTGAGCTACAAGTAAATGCGATAGATTGCTCTTGGATTAAATTTATTTTCAGAGGTAGATGGGTGCATCTTCTTGTAGTAAAAAATGTTGTCAGTGTGAGTTTCCAACTATCAGGAAATAAAATACTCAATTTTCTGAGTGATGACGAGATGGTTCTTTTTTGTAAAGAAAGCCCGAAGAATATGGACCTGAATTCCATAAGCCAAGCTTCTAGACATATTAAGTAGACCAACATGTTTTACTTACGATTCCCATATGTTTTTTGAGTTTTCAAACTCCCTAGCTAATTAACTCTGCCCACTTGAATGACTATAGGTAGATTTATCAAAATTAGGTCAAACTTGAACTATAACTAAATTGTAGGATGCTCGAAAAGTTTTATGAAAAAGCTTTTGGAGGTACCGTACCGATCGGGGGGTCACAATCAATATATGAGAAACAACCGAGAGTTTTGACAACAGGTTTGACTTCTTGCTCAGATTTTGCATCGCATGACACTATTTGACAAAATTGGATCAAACTTGATCTACAAGTAAGCGCGATAGATTGCTGTTGAAATATATGAATTTTCAAAGAGGTAGATGGATGCATTTTCTTGTAGTAAACAATGTCGTCGGTTTGATTTTCCAACTTTATCAGGAAAGTAAATTCAATTATTCTCAATTTTCCGAGTGATGACGAGCGAGGTTTTTCTTTTCCATAAAGAAATGTCCAAAGAATGTTGAATCTGAATGCTAGAAGCCAAGTTTACCGACATATATAGTGGACCAACATGTTGTACCAATGATTCCCATGTTTTATTTATGAGTTTTCAAACTTCCCAGCTAACTCTGCCCATTTGACCGAATGACTTTATGTCGATTTATCGAAATTAGGTCAAATTTGAAACTACAAGTAATATGTAGGTTGCTTTGAAAGTTTTATGAAAAATCTTTTGGAGGTACCCGTCAAGGGGTCACAATTAATATATCATAAAACACCGAGAGTTTTGACGATAGGTTCAACTTCTTGCTAAGATTTTGCATCTTGACAATTTAAAGAAATTAGGTCAAACTTGAGCTACAAGTAAGCGCGATAGATTGCTCTTGAATTAAATGTATTTTCATAGGTAGATCGGTGCATCTTGTTGTAGTAAACAATGTAGTCAGTGTGAGTTTCCAACTATCGGGAAAGAACATTCAATTCTACATTTTCCAAGTGAAGACAAGCGATGTTGGTTGTTCTTTTATGTAAAGAGAAGTCCAAAGAATATTGGATGTGGATGCCAGAAGCCAAGTTGACATACATATATAGTGGATCGACAACCTGTTGTACTTGCGTTTCCCATGTTTTATGAGCTTTCAAACTTCCTAGCTAACTCTACCCATTTTAATGACTTTAAGTCGATTTATCGAAATTAGGTCAAATTTGAAACTACAAGTAAAATGTAGGTTTTCTTTGAAAGTTTTACAAAAAATCTTTTAATCTAGAGGTACCCATCAACGGGTCACAATTAATATATCGGAAAACAATGAGAGTTTTGACGATAGGTTCAACTTCTTGCTAAGATTTTGCATCTTGACAATTTAATAAAATTAGGTCAAACTTTAGCTACAAGTAAGCGCGATAGATAGCTCTTGAATTAAATGTCATTTCAGAGGTAGATGGGTGCATTTTCTGGTAGTAAGTAGTACCATGGGTGTGAGTGTCCAACTACTAGGAAAGAACATTAAATTCTACATTTTCCGAGTGAAGACAAGCGAGATTAGTTGTTCTTTTCCCTAAAGAGAAGTCCAAATAATATTGGATGTAGATGCCACAAGCCAAGTTGACAGACATAGATAGTGGATCGACAACATGTTGTACTTGCGATTCCCATGTTTTATGTGTTTTCAAGCTTCCTAGCTAACCCCACACATTTGAATAACTTTATGTCGATATCTCGGAATTAGGTCAAATTTGAAACTACAAGTAAATTGTAGGTTTTGCTTTGATAGTTTTATGAAAGAGCTTTTGGAGATACCCGTCGAGGGGTCAAAATTAATATATTAGAAACCAGCGAGAGTTTCAACGATAGGTTCATCTTCTTGCTAAGGTTTAGAATCATGAAAATTTTGAACCCCTTTTGAAAACGATCACATGAGAAATAAGGAGAGAGGGGAAATGGTTTTTCTATTTTCTATAGGCAACCCATAAGCTTTTAAGATGCACCTTAGGCTTAAAGATAACTTTATTTTCTCCATATTGTATAAGGTGAACCTTAATTACCGGATACCACATAGGCCTTAAGGTGTGCCTTTTTACACACTGCGGATGACCTTAGGGCATCACCTATGTATGTAAAAAAATTGTTGATAAGATGGCATCTAACATGACCAAGAAATGAATATGAGTTGAAAATTGCAAATTTGCATGATTGTATAACATCATCCTCCCAACATGATGTAATTTATCTCATAATTTTTTGAAACCCTTAAGTATGATATCCATTTTTCTTCAAGATCCTGAGCATTGGGAGTATGGCCATGGATGATCAGTTGAGGTGTTGGATTGAGGGAGTACTGCCTTGGATTCCTAAAAACAGAGGGGTACGACCTACCAAATTTCTATTATTACATGTACCACGACCAAATTCAAAACCAAAATAAAGCGGTAAAATATCCTGAGTATCCGGACATAGTTCTTGCCCCAAAATTTCAGATACTTTGAAATTCCCATTCGACCCCTATTAACTTTGGCGGGTGGGGGGCTTCACTCGTAATTTTGCCAGTATAGTGCTAGCAGTACCTAAATCCTACCCCCCTCTCTCCCCCAGAAGCATGTCACCGGCCAGAACATCCCCGTTGCACTTTAGTCGGCGTACCCGCCACACCTGATCTACTCAACGAACCCTCTTCTCCGGCATTGGGCAGATCATCGACCGCCTAGGATCTGCTCCACGGACACTGTGGTCCAGCGTTCTGCTCGTATCCTCGCCCACCCAAGATCCGCTTCCCCCTTGTGGACACCCACTACGATCGTAGCACCTTCAGTGACCTCGACGTGACCCATGAGGATGCGGAGGATGCCTAAACGCCGCCCTGGCCGAGGTAAAACCAGATCTCCCTGTGTGATTTGTTTGTTGGCAATGTACTGTATTCGTGCTAAATTTCCTAACTAACAGGTTCGTTACTTGATATGCACCTGTTATGTACTAAATTAACCCATTGTGGTTATGCTTAAACTCCACGCATTGAACTATTTTTATGTATTGTACTATGTTGGGGGGATACCCCCGAGTAGGGTCACGCCGGGGTATAAAGGCCGAGTTAGCCGAGGTACGGCAAGGTCAAAGCAAGTGCTAGCTGAGTCACCTCAAGGCAGGCCAAATCACGGAGTAACCTAGACCAGGGGATGTCTGCCTAACTGGGTCTCAGCCGGCTTATGTCGTATGTCGGCAGGATATATCTAACTTGTATGTAGGTACATGTGTGGGCGGATTAACCAGGCATGATCCGGGTTATATCAAGCTTGCAAGAGAAGGAAGGTATCTCGCTGGTCAAAAGGAGGTCACTCTACGCAGAGCATGAGCGAAGCGGACAGAGGCTAGGACCACCGAGGCGTGGCCGACAAGGGTGACGTTACATGTGTCGGATGATGGTGGCGCCGCAGAGGCTCACGTAGCATCTGCAAGGCTTACGACAAGGAAAAGTGACTCGGTCGGTTTACTATTTTGGGAAGAGGCGTCCACGTATGCCCTAATGGGAGACCTAGCCACCCCTATATAAGGAAGGCTAGGGCCTCTATAGAAGGGTTTGGTTTTTAATTGTTCAGTTCTAGTTTCCTGAGAGCTAGCTAGTGGTGAGAGTAAGATAGTTCCTTCTTCCTCCTCTCCCCAATACAGCTCAAGGAGCACTTGTAACCTTGGAATCTCATTGAATACAAAGCAACTATGTGTGGAATCACCACACTATCCCTCCCTAGATTCCTCTAGTGCATTTAGTCCCCACCTTTAGCCTATCCATGGTATCTGCCATGACACCACCACGACAGTTGGTGCCCACCGTGGGGCTAGCGGCCCTAGCAGGAGTGAAGATCCGGACAGGAAACCTCATCGGCACCGGCGAACACATCGTCTCCAGGCTTGTTCAGCGCTTTGGAGCGCTGGACTTCGTCAGCGACAACGCTGGCTGCTTCGGCAAGCATCCTCTTCCGCGCAACGGTCTCTTTGTCAAGCTTGGCGCGCACAAGATCTACGTCGCTATCGATGTGTCGTGCGTTCATCCGTGGCACGTGGTCGAAGGAGGCGAGCCACCCCTTAGTGCGGCTCGCGGGGCGGGTATCACTCGCTCCCTGGACCGCGCCGAGGTGATGATAACCGCGCCTGGCGCTGGCGCAAGAAAGGATCCGGCACCAGATCCGGAGGTAACACCTAAGGCACCAAGGAAAAGTAGAGGTCCTCCGCTAGAGAGGCCAAAGAATGTGCTGCAGCAGGCAATAGATAGCTTGGCAAGCCCCGTAGCAGCAGTGGTAGATCCGGCTCAGGCACAGGCCGAGTTAGAGGAGACTAGGCAGAAAATCCTAGAGGGTGTGAAAAAGATAGCCGCGGCTCAGCAGTCCTTGAACATGATGCTACGTGAGTATGCAAAGGCAAATAAGGTAGATGCTGTAAAAGTGAAGGGGAGAAACCTCATGAGTGAAATGAACAAAGAGGGTGATACTAGAATTGAGGAATCCGAGAACTGTCTGTCTGTGGGGCTGCCGAAGTACAGTACCCCGGCAAAGAACCTCAAGGCAGCAGATGCAGCTGCATCCGAGTTAGAGTGTTTAACGGGTGAAGCCCGACAGAGACAGCAGGAAAGGGTCAATGAGTTAGTTCGGATCGCAAACAGACGGAATGCGGAGTTGCTCAGGGCAAACCCAGATAGAGCTGGGGCCTCCAAGATCGTTTATTCGGCAGTAGGTAACCAGGAGAAATCCGCTAGAGCTGCATCGTCTTCTCATGGTGGTCCTAGGAGAGAAGAGGTAGTAACCTCGGCCAGGAGAAACAAACAGATAGTCCCATATAACCCAGCAAGGGCAGGGAAAGGAAAAGGAGTGCAAGGAAATGAGGATCGACGAAGTGTGAGCCGAGGTGAAGCTGGCCGAGGTAACCGTGACCAAGGCAATGTCGGTCAAAGGAATGCTGTGAACGGCAATGCCGGACAGCGTAACCCAGCGGATGCAGGGCAACCGCAGCAGCGGAATATACCATGGCAAGAGCGTAGTGCCAGCCAAGGTATGCAACAGAGAGCAGCTCCACAGGAGCCAGAAAGATATAATGATGGTGACTCGGAGATGGTAAACGCTGGGTATCCTAGGCCGGACTATCACGTGATAGGGTCAAGATTGAGAAGCGGGAACTTGATGCCTGATGACGCCAGGTTAAAACTGGATCGGCTATATAGGTCGGAGCAGATTGAATGTCAAGGTCCGCCGGGTCCAACGTGTTTTGGGCCCCGGATAATCAAGGAGCCTTCAGTACCTAACTTCCAGCTACCTAGAGGCACTAAGACATATGACGATAGCACAAAGCTAGAGGATTGGTTGATTAACTATGCAACAACGGTAAAAATTGAAGGAAATATGCCCTAGAGGCAATCATAGAGATGATTGTATTTCATGTGTATCCATGAGTTATTATAATGTTCCTTGAATATCCATATACCAGGCAACTTGTATTGATTGGCAATTATGTGAATTGTTTGTGGAACTCTTTACTTGTATGGTTATCTAATAATTGTCCCTACTCGGAGTTCATGCGAGGACACACGTGAATATTAGACTAGCACATCGATTGGTTGATGACTATGTTTCGCAAGTCATAGACATGCAGATGTCAAACCAATGATGTGGACACATGTTATGAACATGGGGTTGGACTGACCCAACATGAGACTGGCAATAATACTTGCATCTCTCTCTACACATCGTGTACGTTTTGTCCTTAGACCTGAGATTGTCGCATGTACTTGAGATGTGGATCGACGTACTTTGGGGCTATCAAACACTACTCCGTAACTGGGTAGTTATAAAGGTAGATTTCGGGTTTGTCCTGATACATGCTGCAAGGCATCGGTCAATCAAGATGGGATTTTCCCCTCTCTACTTGAGAGAGATATCTCTGGGCCTCTCGAGTGATCGGATCCAGAAATGCATGGCCGTGCTACATATGGTTAAGAGTTAACCTAGTAAAGGGATTCCGAATCACAGTATCGAGAAAGAGAGGTCAGCTTGGAGCTAGACCAAATATTGTGAGGCAAAGGGAAAGACATGTACTCAACCTTGTGATGGTTCGTCCGAATAATCTTTATATGCGTTTAGGAGTTGGCACGTCTTAATAGAGGTCGCTACCAACTATTGACGGAGTAAGTGTACTCGCGTCATGTCTATACGTGTATGAACCTATAGGGTCACACACTTTAGGGGCTGGAAGCCTAATGAGGATTAGATCTGAATTAGACCAGGCTTAGGCTGCTAATGGGCTGCTAATGTAGAAGCCCACCAGGGATGCCTATATAAGAGAGGGTGAGGCGAGCTAAAGAGGGTTGAGCATTCCACCCAGGTGCCACTCCTCTTCCGCCTGTTTTGCACGCGCAGACCTAACAGTCTGGCGTGTGACGGCTTCCACTCCGGACGTGTGGATACCTCGGAGGTGCTGCATCTGTAGCACTTGGACGAGCCGCGCAAAGGGGAGTTGCTCGTGGGACGAGGACGAGGAGGAGACGTAGAACATCTACACTGCCGCAACGTGCTTCATCGAGTTCCGCACCTGCGCGTCTAGTGGTAATCCCGTGATCTATGACAATAGTATTCCTGGTTGACGCGGTAGAAAATTTTGATTTATGCTAGTGTAGCCTACCCGTTACCCTATAGTGGTATCAGAGCCGATGCTATTCAGTCATAGGTTCGGGGAGTTTGCATATGGTGATATGTAGATTGATATGAATGATGTGATCGTTTGTATGGCGGTGTTTCTGGATTGATCTATGATCTTACTTTCCGTGATCGTGATTCTAAGGTCGTCGAACGACTTACCCCTACCGGTCGGTTTTCGCCATCGGGGTAGACAGTGACACATAAATCCTTTTGAATCACGCGAAGATCAATATGATTGATCGAATCGGGAATTAGATCTGAATCAACGTACCGTGATCAAAGGAGTTTGGTCGAATCGGAACTATGGTCGGTTTATGGTAAATTTGATTTGCCGATCAAAATCCTTAAAGAAAATTGTATAGATTTGATCTCGCATCAAAACCGCGAGGGGCGCTGCCCCTTCAAACCCCGCAGGGGGAGACCCCCTAGACCCCCCTTAGTCGTAGCCCCCTTTTGTATCTCGTTAAGGTTCATAGGTGCTACGATTTCACATGATCCGGTAGAATGTGATTCTATGCACAACTTGTTTTTTGCAAGATTTATGTGATCAGTATGGCCCAAAAATGTATGTGATGCCTGTATGTATTTTTCATGACCTGCGTGTCGTGTGTAGGGCAACACAGCTGGAGCCATATGTGTTGTCAATTATTGTAATGGCCTGCGTGCCAACTTGTGATGATCCCAATACCATGTAAATTTGATTACTAGCTGTTAGGAGTAATATCTTGTATTAGTTCTTGGAGAACTCATCACTTGGAGGATGGCTCGCATAGAGCATGAAGATGGGGATCATCATGGTGGACAGGTTCTATGGTGATGGAGATCACCATGAGAAAATGGGCCATACTGTATCACATCTATGTGAATGCTATTCTTATACGTTTTAATACTATGCATGCTTAGATGATAGAAGTAGAACGATCCCTCACAAAGTTTAAGTTAAACCATGCCCTCCCAACCAAACCTTGCACCATCCTATGCCCTGTACAATCGTTGGTGGGTCTATGAAATTAGGGTGCCCCGGTTTTCCTTGGATGGATGGGTTTGTATCGGATACCTACACGCATAAGGGTTGGTGAGCTTAACAAGGTCATCTTAACAGTTAAGGACCTTGGGGCATAAAGGTTGGGCGCCTAGTTTTGACATAGAGATGTCACCCAACAACAAGAGTCATATGTGATATGATTAGCAAAGGTTGCTTACCGATTTACCTTGTCTTCTAGCAGTGATGCTAAAGCTCACTAGTCGACTTGTTAATTGTGGATCTTGAATCACTTAGTATCAATAGAGGGATGTTGATTTAAGTGGGAGTATATGATATTAAATTGTTTAATATGTTTTACTCTTTCATGGTTACATGGCTTAGTATTTTGCATATTTTTTGTTGTAGATCAATGGCACCGAACAATTAATCACCTTTTGCTTTGCGTTCGATTCTTGAAAAGGATAAACTAAATGGAACAAACTATTCGGACTGGGTCCGTAACCTGAGGATTATTCTCAGGGCTGAGAAAAAGGAAATTGTTCTGGATACCCCAATCCCGGATGAACCTGCTGCTAATGCAACTGCTACCCTTAAGAATGCCTACAAGAAAGAATGTGATGAATCTCTTGAGGTTAGTTGTCTTATGCTTGCATGCATGGAACCTGATCTTCAAAAGCAGTTTGAGGATCAGGAAGCGTATGATATGATCGTTGCGCTTAAGGACATGTTCCAGACTCAGGCTAGGACTGAGAGGTACAATGTCGCTAAGTCCTTTGTGGAATGCAAGCTGGCAGAGGGAGCAGATGTAGGCCCCCATGTGATCAAAATGGTTGGTTACAGTCAGACTTTGGAAAAGCATAGTTTTCCATTAGGCCAAGAGTTGGCCACTGATTTCATTTTGGCATCTCTTCCATCTAGCTATGGGCATTTCATTTTGAACTACCATATGCATGGGGTGGAGAGGGGCCTTAATGAATTATGTGGGATGCTGAAAACAGCAGAATGTGACATTAAGAAGTGTGCAGGGCATAGCCATGTGATGGCTATGCAGAACAAGCCTAGCTTCAAGAAAAAGGGCACTTCTTGGCAGAAGAAGAAGGGCAAGGCTAAGGATACGATCCCTAAGCCAAACCCTGCACCCAAGCAAAAGGCTGGTCCTGCAGGAGACACTGAGTGTTTCTTTTGTCACGAATATGGCTACTGGAAGAGAAACTGTAGGAAGTACCAGGCTTCTTTGAAGAAGAGTGGAAGTAAGAGTACTTCCCACTCAGGTCCGCTTATTGTAAATGTTGTGGACATTTTTCTCGCAGATTCTTATGTTAACTCTTGGGTATTTGATACCAGATCGGTTTCTCATATTTGTAATTCGATGCAGGGGCTAATAAGGACTAGAGAAGTGCAGAAAGGCGAAGTGGATTTTCGCGTCGGAAATAAAGCAAGGGTTGCTGCATTATTTGTCGGCGTCATGCAACTTCACCTTCCGTCAGGATTTATCATGGAGTTGAATAATTGTTATTACATTCCTAGTATGGTTCGAAACATTTTATCACCTTCATGTTTGATGAGGGATGGTTATTCATTCGCGAGTACAAACAATGGTTGTGTAATATCTAAGAATGCTATGTTTGTGGCCGATGCTCCCATTGTGAATGGGTTATTTATTTTAAATCTTGATAATGCATGTATTTACAATGTTAGTGCTAAAAGGCTTCGGCCAAATGATTTGAGTCCTACCTATTTATGGCATTGTCGTTTGGGGCATATAAGTGAAAAGCGCATGAAGAAGCTCCATGGTGATGGTCTTCTAACTTCGTTTGATTTTGAATCATACGAGACATGTCAAGCTTGTTTACTTGGAAAGATGACCAAGACGCCTTTTACGGGGTTTCCCGAGAGAGCGACAGACTTGTTGGAAATCATACATACTGATGTATGTGGACCAATGAGCACGACAGCCAGAGGAGGATATCACTACTTCATTACTTTCACTGATGATTTCAGTAGATATGCCTATGTCTACTTGATGAAGCATAAGTCTGAAACGTTTGAAAAGTTCAAAGAGTTTCAAAATGAGGTAGAGAATCAACGTGGCAAGAAAATAAAGGCCTTGCGATATGATCACGGAGGTGAATATTTGAGTCACGAGTTTAGCAATCATCTTAAGAGTTGCGGAATTGTTCCACATCTCATGCCGCCCGGAACGCCTCAAAGAAACGGGGTCTCTGAACGACATAATCGAACTTTGTTGGACATGGTTCGATCGATGATGAGCCAGTCGGATTTACCATTATCATGTTGGGGTTACGCGCTAGAAATAGCAGCTTTCACACTAAACAGGGTACCATCTAAATCCGTAGTTAAGACACCATATGAGATGTGGACTGGAAAGAATCCCAGTTTGTCTTTTCTAAAGATTTGGGGTTGTGATGCATTTGTCAAGCGACTTCAGTCGGACAAGCTAACACCCAAATCGGATAAGTGCATTTTTGTGGGATACCCAAGGGAAACCTTAGGGTATTACTTCTACAACCGAGAAGAGGGCAAAGTGTTTGTTGCTCGTAGCGGTGTTTTCCTAGAGAAAGAGTTTCTCACAAAGGGAACGAGTGGAAGATCGGTGCGACTTGAAGAAGTTCAAGATGAGCCAGTTGGGGATGCTTCTAAGAGTGATGCTATTGTAGCAGAACAAATTGAGGAACTCGTGGCAATAGAAGCACCACAACCACGAAGGTCGGCGAGGCTCCGCGAAGCGCGAGAGTTATTATTGTTAGACAATGATGAGCCTGCAACCTATGCAGAAGCGATGGTGGACCCAGACTCTGAGAAATGGCTGATTGCCATGAGATCCGAGATAGAGTCCATGGGAGACAATCAAGTTTGGAACTTGGTTGACCTGCCTGATGGTTTTAAAGCCATCGAGTGCAAGTGGATCTATAAGAAGAAGATTGATATGGATGGAAATGTTCACATCCATAAAGCTCGACTTGTTGCAAAAGGTTTTCGACAAGTTCAAGGAGTTGACTACGACGAGAATTTCTCGCCCGTAGCGATGCTTAAATCTATACGGATCATTCTAGCCATTGCTGCACATTTCGATTATGAGATATGGTAGATGGATGTCAAGACGGCTTTCTTAAATGGAATCCTTTCTGGGACGTGTATATGATGCAGCCCGAAGGTTTTGTCGATCCAAACAATGCTGGAAAGGTATGCAAACTTCAAAAGTCTATTTATGGGCTGAAGCAAGCATCTCGGAGTTGGAACATTCGATTTGATGAAGTTGTAAAGGAGTTTGGCTTCACCAAAAACGAACAAGAACCTTGTGTGTATAAGAAAGAAAATTGGAAATCACTTGTGTTTCTAATCTTATATGTGGATGACATATTATTGATTGGAAATGACATTCCTATGCTCGAGTCTGTTAAGACCTCATTGAAAAATAGTTTTTCTATGAAGGACTTGGGAGAAGCGGCATATATTCTGGGTAGCAAGATCTATAGAGATAGATCAAGGAGGCTAATTGAATTAAGCCAGAGTACATACATTGACAAAGTGTTGAAACCGTTCAGCATGGAAGAGGCTAAGAAGGGGTTCTTGCCCATGTCTCACGGCATTAAACTCAGCAAGACTCAGTGTCCTTCGACCACTAATGAGCGAGAACGCATGAGTAGGGTTCCATATGCTTCGGCTATTGGATCCATCATGTATGCAATGACATGTACTCGCCCAGATGTTTCCTATGCTCTAAGTGTTACGAGCAGATACCAGGTTGATCCAGGTGAGATTCACTAGACAGCGGTAAAGGATATCCTTAAGTACTTGAGAAGGACTAAGGATATGTTCCTAGTTTATGGAGGTGAGGTTGAACTCAGTGTAAAGGTTACACAGATGCGAGTTACCTTAACGACTCAGATGACTCGAAATCGCAATCAGGTTATGTGTTTGTCATGAATGGTGGTGCTGTGAGCTGGAAAAGTTCCAAGCAAGATACAGTGGCCTCCTCTTCAACAGAAGCTGAATATATTGCTGCCTCAGAGGCTGCAAAGGAAGCTGTTTGGATTAGGAATTTCCTGATCGCTCTTGGTGTGGTTCAGGGCTCGTCCAATCCCTTGGACGTTTATTGTGACAACAATGGTGCTATTGCACAAGCCAAGGAACCTAGACAGCACCAGAAGAACAAACATATTCGCATGCGTTACCATCTGATTCATGAGTTCATTGATGATGATAGTGTCATGTTATGCAAAATACATACGGACTCAAATGTTGCTGATCCCTTGACTAAGCCACTCCCGCAGCCTGCGCATGAAGCGCACACAAGAGCAATAGGTATTAGATACTGTCTAGATTGACTCTAGTGCAAGTGGGAGACTGAAGGAAATATGCCCTAGAGGCAATCATAGAGATGATTGTATTTCATGTGTATCCATGAGTTATTATAATGTTCCTTGAATATCCATATACCAGGCAACTTGTATTGATTGGCAATTATGTGAATTGTTTGTGAAACTCTTTACTTGTATGGTTATCTAATAATTGTCCCTAGCCGGAGTTCATGCAAGGACACACGTGAATATTAGACTAGCACATCGATTAGTTGATGACTATGTTTCGCAAGTCATAGACATGGAGATGTCAAACCAATGATGTGGACACATGTTATGAACATGGGGTTGGACTGACCCAACATGAGACTAGCAATAATACTTGCAGCTCTCTCTACACATCGTGTACATTTTGTCCTTAGACCTGAGATTGTCGCATGTACTTGAGATGTGGATCGACCTACTTTCGGCTATCAAACACTACTCCGTAACTGGGTAGTTATAAAGGTAGCTTTCGGGTTTGTCCTGATACATGCTGCAAGGCATCGGTCAATCAAGATGGGATTTGCCCCTCTCTACTTGAGAGAGATATCTCTGGGCCCCTCGAGTGATCGGATCCAGAAATGCATGGCCGTGCTACATATGGTTAAGAGTTAACCTAGTAAAGGGATTCTGAATCACAGTATCGAGAAAGAGAGGTCAGCTTGGAGCTAGACCAAATATCATGAGGCGAAGGGAAAGACATGTACTCAACCTTGTGATGGTTCATTCGAATGATCTTTATATGCGTTTAGGAGTTGGCATGTCTTGCTAGAGGCCGCTACCAACTATTGACGGAGTAAGTGTACTCGCGTCATGTCTATATGTGTATGAACCTATAGGGTCACACACTTTAGGGGCTTGAAGCCTAATGAGGATTGGATCCGAATTAGACCAGGCTTAGGCTGCTAATGGGCTGCTAATGTAGAAGCCCACCAGGGATGCCTATATAAGAGAGGGTGAGGCGAGCTGAAGAGGGTTGAGCATTCCACCCAGCCGCCACTCCTCTTCCTCCTGTGTTGCACGCGCAGACCTAGCAGTCTGGCGTGTGACGACTTCCACTCCGGACGTGTGGATACCTCGGAGGTGCTGCATCTGTAGCACTTGGACGAGCCACGCAAAGGGGAGCTGCTCGTGGGACGAGGACGAGGAGGAGACGTAGAACATCTACACTGCTGCAACGTGCTTCATCGAGTTTCGCACCTGCGCATCTAGCAGTAATCCCGTGATCTATGACAATAGTATTCCTTGTTGACGCGGTAGAAATTTTTGATTTTACGCTAGTTTAGCCTACCCGTTACCCTACAAAAATTGCTACATGCAACTTGAGATGGGCTGTGAGATATGTACCTCAGATGCTGGAGGGGCTAGCAAGGGTATGGCTGAACAATTTGCCACCCGGAAGTATTAACTATTGGATCGATTTTGAGGAAATGTTCGTTAGTAATTTCTCAAGCGCGTATCAGAGGCCCAACAGACAGCAGACCCTGGCAATGTGCAAGGAGAGACCGAATGAGACAGACCGGGAATTCTTAACCCGCTGGTGCACAGTGCGAAACTCATGTGAGGGTGTCATTGAGTTACATGCCATAGCGTGGTTTGCGCAAGGGTGCAGATATGCAAGCATGCTATGGCAAAGGTTACAAAGGGATATGCCAACTACATTGGCAGAAACAATCCGGATTGCTGATTCATATGCCTTGGGTGATCCGACTCAGCCTAGGCTCATGTCAAACGAGTCAAGCGAGGAGTACTATCAGCGAGATGGGGCCGGGTCATCCCGGAGAAATGATTACCGGGGTAAAAGAAGAGATGATAGACCGGATTACCGGTACAGTTCGCAACAAGTTGCTGCTGTGAATCAAGATCAATCCGGAGCAGGAAGCAATCAACGTCAGAAAACTAGAGGGCAGCAATGGACCCCAAGGAGTCATGGCAAGAAAACTTGGACGCCAGAGCAGAAGAAACAGTGGCAGGAAAAGAAAGACAGGCCGAGGTATACCAATGAGGCAATGCTGGATCGCCATGTAAATTTCACACGCCAAATCCAAGTAACCCAGTGGGTCACACAACCCGTTAGTGTGAGTGGATGAGGAAGATAGAACATAGTGGTTCAGGGAATGCTCAGGCACCTCGGAATGATCAACCTCGGCAGGAGTTACCTCGACAGCAATTGCTCTCCGGAGCAAACACGCAACAGTTAATGTTGCCACCCCCTCCGCCGAGGTATGAAAACCATGAGAGAAGAGATGCAGTGCATCAGGTGGAGAACCAGAATCAACCGGATCAAAGGTACCCCGGGAATGAGGGGAGAAATGACTACAGAGAGCATCATCAGAGTTACTGCGTGTTCACCACAGAAGAGACAGATAGAAAGAGCTTGCAACGCCGACATATGGAAGTCAATGCGGTAATGCCAGCGGTGACGAGGTATATGCCTTGGTCATATCAGGAGATTACCTGGAGCATCAAAGATCATCCGAAGCTTATGCGAAGTCCTGGTTCGTATGCGCTGGTGTTGGATCCAACATTCATTGGCCCTAATATGAATGTGAGGTTCTCAAAGGTGCTAATTGACAATGGCAGTATCTCGGAGAACATGCTCCAAGCTACAAGGACAATGTGCTAGGCATTTCTTGTGAACCCATTGGCAAGGTCTGGGTTGACGTGTTGTTCGGTATGAGAGATAACTGCTGGACTGAGAATTTGGAGTTTGAAGTTGTCAATTTGGAGAGCGCATATCACGCGTTGCTCGGCAGGCCAGCCCTGAACAAGTTCATGACAAGTACTCACATAAGTTACTTGAAGATGAAGCTGCCCGGACCAAATGGTGTGATTACCATAACTGGTGATTTCCGACGTTCCATTGAGTGCGCGTCAGCCGGGTCTAACCTGGCCGAGTCACTTGTGATCGCGCAAGAGAAGAGAAAGATCCAGGAGGTGGCGGCACTGGCTCAATCCGCGCAGCAATATATGCCGGCGATGAGTAACCCGCATGGTAGTGTCTCATTTCAAGCGACAAAGGATACCAAGAAAGTGCCTGTTGATGATATGTTCCCAGAGCACACCATAACAATTGGTGCCGGGTTAAACGACAAATAGGAAAGCGAGCTCGTCAACTTCCTCCATGAGAATCGGGATATTTTTGCTTGGTCCACACAGGACGTGCAAGGTGTTCCGAGGGAGTTGGCCGAGCACTCTTTGAATGTGAGACCCGGAGCAAAGCCGGTGAAGCAACCTCTCCACTGCTTCGCCGAAGACAGGAGAAAGGTCATAGGAGATGAGATAGCTCAGCTGCTAGCAGCTGGATTTATCATGGAAGTACTTTACCCAGATTGGCTGTCTAATCCGGTGCTGGTGGAGAAGAAGAAGGACAATCCGAATGTGGCAGTGGTTTGGCGCATGTGTATCGATTACACGAACCTGAATAAGGCGTGCCCGAAAGATCCATTCCCACTGCCAAGGATATACCAAGTCATAGATTCTACTGCTGGGTGTGAGTTGTTGTCGTTCATTGATGCATATTCTGGTTTCCACCAGATACCTCTAAACCCAAGTGATCAAATAATGACTGTGTTTATCACCCCGTATGGGGCTTATTGCTACCGCACCATGCCTTTTGGTTTACGTAATGCAGGGGCAACGTACCAAAGATGTATGCATAAATGTTTACACGACCAAATTGGTCAAAATGTGTAGGTATATGTTGATGATGTTTTTATAAAAACCTAGGAAAGCAAAACACTCCTTGACGATATCAGGCAAACATTCGCAAACCTAAGGAGGTTCCGAATGAAGCTTAACCCGGAGAAATGTACCTTCGGTGTCCCGGCTGGAAAATTACTCGGATTTCTTGTCTCTAGCCGAGGTATTGAAGTTAATCCAACTAAAATCCGAGCCATAGAGCGAATGGAACTGCCGAAGTGCCTTAACGATGTCCAGAAGTTAACTGGTTGCCTGGCATCCTTAAGTCGGTTTGTATGTCGGTTGGGAGAAAAGGCACTGCCTCTCTATCAACTCATGGAAAAGTCGGACAAGTTCATTTGGACGCCGCAGGCCAATGAAGCCTTTATCTAGTTAAAAAAGATGTTAGCCACTGCACCAGTGTTAGCCTCTCCACTATCAAAGGAGCCAATGTTGCTCTATATAGCCGCAACCAACCGAGTTGTAAGGGCAGTAATTGTGGTAGAGCGCGACGAAGAGGGTAAGTCAGTGCAAAGGCCAGTATACTATCTGAGCAAGGTATTATCTGCTTCGAAACAAAACTATCCCCATTATCAGAAGATGGCATATGGTGTGTACATGGCATATAAGAAGCTAAAGCACTATTTTGAAGAGCACCCCATCAAGGTAATATGTGAAGCCCCCATATCCGAGATAATGAGCAATAAGGATGCAAGTGGCCAGATTGCAATATGGGCAATTGAGCTAGCCCCTTATGCGCCACAATATGACAGGAGAGAAGCAATCAAGTCTTAGGATGTGGCTGCCTTTTTTGTGGATTGGGCCGATGTACAATATGAGCCACCATTGCCAGATCCGAATTACTAGAGAATGCACTTTGACGAATCAAAAACAGAAACCGGGTTAGGCGCCGGAGTTGTGCTTACCTCACCCAAGAGGGACCAGCTGAAATGCGTGCTACAGATCCACTTCGCAACATCTAACAATGTTGCAGAATATGAGGCACTTGTGCATGGGCTCAAAGTGGCAAAAGAGGTTGGAATACGTTGGATCCAATGCTTCGGTGACTCGGATCTCGTAGTCCAGCAAGTCTCCGGACAATGGGACGCTTTGGATGCAAATATGGCACTATGCAGATTTCATGTGCAGAAGATATGAGGATACTTCGAGGGATGCGAATTTCATCATATACCTTGGGTGGAAAATGAGGCCGCCGACTTATTGTCAAAGCTCGGATCAACCCGACAAGCAATCCTGCCAGGGGTAGCACTTGAGCACCTCAAGAAACCATCTATCAGGCCATCCCCGGAATCCGACTCAATTTTTATCCCAGTTGATCCAGAGCCCGAAGCTGTACCCATGGACATTGATGTGGGAAGTGGTTCGTGAAACCCGGGGACTGCCTTGGCAAACCCAGGGACTGCGAAGCGTGATCCGGTTGAGGTTATGCCGGTGGATCAGATGGAAATTGATGAGGATGTGTTCCCTGTACGGGCTATACCAGCTTGGGCACTGCCCATATTTCAATTCCTGAAGGATGGAACTTTGCCTAGTGAGGAGGTGCTTTCCAGGCAAACTCAGGGGAGAGCAAAAGCATACACGATCATCAATTCCGAGCTATAGAAGAGAAGTGTGACAAATGTTCTCCAACTATGTGTTGACCCGGAAGAAGGGCTTGACATCCTCCGAGATATACATCAAGGAGAATGTGGGCATCACGCCTCGTCCAGAGCCTTGGTAGCAAAAGATTTTCATCATGGGTTTTACTGGCCAAGTGCCTTGGAAGAAGCAGAGGATCTGGTAATGAAAGTGCAATGGTTGTCAAAGGTATGCTACCAAGACACATATGCCTATGTCGGAGCTCAAGACCATACCAATTACCTGGCCATTTGCCGTATGGTGTTTGGATATGGTTGGCCCGTTTAAACCAGCAAGAGGGAACATGACCCACATCTTGGTCATGGTTGACAAGTTTACGAAATGGATTGAGGTGAAGCCAATAAGAAAATGTGATGGAGCTACCGCCGTGACATTCCTCAAAGATATCATCTTGAGATACGGTTATCCTCACAGTATCATAACAGATAATGGCACAAATTTTGCTGAAGGAGCATTTGCACGTTTCTGCCGAGATAAGAAGATCCGGCTGGACGCTGCCTCGGTACCCCACCCCGCATCGAACGGGAAAGTGGAGAGATCCAACGGATTAGTGTTATCCGGAATAAACACCGGCTCATTGAGCCGCTGCAAAGATCAGCGGGGTGCTGGATAGAAGAACTACCAGCGGTACTGTGGAGTTTAAGAACAACTCCAAATTGATCGACAGGCTATACGCCATTCTTTCTGGTATATGGGGCAGAAGTTGTATTACCAGCCGACATACACAAGCCGAAGTGCAAGAGGCCTAGTTGTATTAAGAGCATGATTCGCCTAGGGTCACCCAATACATAGAAGCCGAAGTGCAAGAGGCCTAGCAAAATGATGTTGATCTGCTGGAAGAAGCGAGAGAACTAGCATTGTCCAGATCCGCCATGTATCAGCAAAATCTCCGACGCTATCATAGCCGGAAAGTAAATCCCTAGATTTTCCGAGAAGGTGATCTGGTACTCCGGTTGGTACAACGTACCGCTGGCATGCACAAGTTATTCGCCCCATGGGAAGGGCCATTCATCGTGAGCAAAGCATTGCACAATGATTCTTATTACCTTATCGATGCAAAACCACAGGAGAAGAACAAGGCGGACTGGTCCGGCGAGGAATCTAAGCGCCCATGGAATGTAGCTCTACTTCGCCCTTTCTACACTTAGCAAAGAAGTGTGTGTATCCGAGTCTCTCATATGACGGTATGTATGCCGACAATGAGCTTATCAATGAAATGGTGGGACCTCGAGCAGTAACTTGGGGACTGCCTTAATAATATTTGTTGTCTTTTGTACTTGTTATAATTTTTGTGTCGGCTGGTTTAAGTTGCTTCTGCCTCAGCCGGATTAGTAATGTGTGAGCACCAAAAACTAACTCTTCGACTTGCTTCTGTCCCACAAGATTTGGCTTCATGGCAAGAAAGAGAACAAGTTTGGAATTGCGTAGCACATGAAAAACGACTAAGGAGAAGAACGTAATCGAGCCGACGTTTGTTATTTGGACTAACTTTGTGTTTACCTAGTTTTTGCTATGTTGAATTATTTTGAGCTAGTCTTAAAGTTTCTAAGTATTGCTAAATCAATTTTTGAAACTCGGACTCGTAAGTCATAAAACCGAACCAAGGTAGACAGGAGCCGAGCCAAAAAATTGGAGGAATAAGAAAATGAAACTCGGGGACTACACCCAAGTTAATCCGGCACCAGCAACTTAGTAGCAAAATATGATCACTGTGCTTAATACATTTGCACCCGGCATACCGGGGATCTGATAATATTCAAAGTGTTTGTTATCAAGGAGCAGCAGGAGGAGGTAACTCGGCACCAGCAGGTGGAACACCAGCCTCGGCTTCAGTGTTATCTTCGTCCTCTTCGGCGTCCGAGGCTTCGCTCTCATCTTCTTCGCCCGAACCATCTTTGACATATTCGTCGTCAACGGCATCGAGAAAGCTTGGTCCCTCGTTCCATTGATGGATGGGGGCATATTGAATGAGGTTATGGGTGCAAGCCTTGTGCCGAGCTACACAATCCGGATCAGTGGACCACCTTGACCCGGTGCGCATGCGCTCGAGAAGATCGAGATTAATTTTCTCGTACCATGTGAGCACGTAGTGGAGAACGGTTTCAGCTCCGGCACATCCGGCGGATTCCCTCCAGAGGTCAAGCCGGGTCTGGCACTCCATTAATTTGCTGATTAGAGCAGCGGAGCCCTCCGGAGTGTCTTCACCAGGCCAAAGGGCATTGAAAACCCGGATTCCTACGCTTAGAATATCCTTGCCGTGGTTCTTCATGATTTCAACGCAAGAGGACAAGCTGACCAGTAGGTCCTCCGGATCAAGAGGAATGGTGCCAGGACCAGATGGAGTACCCCTCTGCTGGTGGAACTTGGTAACAGCGTTGGATGCAATGGCATCACCCTCCGGAAATTTATCTAGAAAAACAAGACAAGTGAAATAAGGTCGGAGGTTGACCCGGAAAGATTTATGCCGTCTAAAGAAAAAGAACTTACGAGAGATATGGCTATGGATCCGGGTCAACTCCGTGGTGCAGTTGTCACGCCTCTTCTGGAGTTGCACAAGTTCAGCATTTGCCGACTAAAGGTTAATGTCGGCCTCCTTAAGCAATTCTTGGTCCTTGGCAATTTGGAGGTTGAGGCGTTCTCGCTCTTCAGTAAAATCTTGGCCAGCTTTGTCCATTTCAGATTTGTGGAGCGCCTTGAGCTTCTTCATCTCTGCCTTGAGCTTGGCAATCTCATCATCCTTGGTCCGGAGAAGGGCAAGCTCATCATCTTTCTTCTTGAGTTCGGCCTGATGCTGCCCTGCTTGTTCGAGAAAATGCAGCATTATATCAGGCACGGGCACACTATCTTCAAGAGATGCTGAAATAGTTTGTTGACCCGGCAAAGCCGAGGTATGAATATTTGCCGAGCCAAGAAGAGAAGGAGATAGAGCACAGAGGAAGATTAAGCAAAAATGACTTACCCTTTATTTGGTCTAAGTTTTTCCTCATGAGGATGTTCTCGGCCTCCACTCTAGCTGTGCAATCCGAATGATGGATTAGTTCGGCGGAGAAAGACAAAGAGAAATGGGAAAAATGCCAAGGAGAAAACTTACCTCTTTTCTCGAACTCAGCAAGAAGTGTAGAATGTTTCGCGCGCAGCATCTTGTGAGTGTCCAAGAGACGCTGAAACTCAGCGCTCCGGCGATTGGCGGTCACCTGAAAAGAGTACAAAAGGATAGCTTAGTCATGTGCATATTCAAAGTGTACAAAATCCGGGCCAAGTGGAACTTAACCCGGCTCAAGGTGTGTGCATATTCGAAATGTACAAAATCTGGGCCAAGTGGAACTTAACCCGACTCTAGGTGTGTGCATATTCGAAGTGTACAAAATCTGGGCCAAGTGGAACTTAACCTGGCTCTAGGTGTGTGCATATTCGAAGTGTACAAAATCCGGGCCAAGTAGAACTTAACCCGGCTCTAGGTGTGTGCATATTGGAAGTGTACAAGATCCGGGCCAAGTGGAACTTAACCCGGCTCTAGGTGTGTGCATATTCGAAGTGTACAAAATCTGGGCCAAGTGGAACTTAACCCGACTCTAGGTGTGTGCATATTCGAAGTGTACAAAATCCGGGCCAAGTGGAACTTAACCCGGCTCTAGGTGTGTGCATATTCGAAGTGTACAAAATCCGGGCCAAGTGGGACTTAACCCGACTCTAGGTGTGTGCATATTCGAAGTTTACAAAATCCGGGCCAAGTGGAACTTAACCTGGCTCTAGGTGTGTGCATATTCGAAGTGTACAAAATCCGGGCCAAGTGGAACTTAACCCGGCTCTAGGTGTGTGCATATTCAAAGTTACTAAGGAGCTATGTTGTTTCTCTAAGGAGCATCCGGTCGAGTAACAAGTTACTCCCCCGGAGGCTCGGGGACTAATGGTTATATCACTAATATCTAATACATGTTAAGGTAAAGGCGAAATAGCGTACCTCCATCACCCCGACCCGCTAGGTTGATTGCCTTGCCAGATGTGTTCATCTGTGCAGCAAACTCGGCAGGCCCAAATTTCTCAGGGAGATCGTCGTTATGAACAAACTCTGCCTTGTTCCAGTTGTTAACGAACTCGATCAAGGCTGGAGGATAGCGTTCTCCGCTGAGCATGTGGGGCACGACCAGACCCTTGGCGTGGGCCTCCCTTCTCTCAACTTGTGCAACAGCAGGGCTAGTGTGCAAGACAAGTTGCGCATCAGCTGACCCGGCAGAGCTATCTTTCTTTGGTGGGGTCTTCTGCAGAAGCGTGGACGCGATTGTGCGCTGTCCAGCCTCGATAGTTGCTGCCCTGGCGGCATTAGAAGCTTTCTTGCCCTTGGGCTGCTGCCTTGGTGCTGGATGTGTCTTCTCGCTGAGTCTTGGAAGACTCGGATGAGGCAGAAAGAGTTGGTGTTGCTGGTACTTGTGATGCTAGCGCAGGTGCTGGCGCTAGTGTTGATCTTGGCGGGGGTGCTGAAGGAACCTCGGTGGTAGCTGGTTGCGGCTGAGCCGAAGAGGAGCTGGGAGCAACCGCAGCCTCGGCAGAACCACTTCCTCCTGTTTCGAGGTTGCCCTCCTCTTGACGAGGTGGGCTAGAACCCAGAGCAGCCGTTGGACCCTCTTGAATGGAGCTCAGCGGGAGAGAATCATCGCCATGAGGGGGAGAAGGGCTATGTTGGAGCGACGAGGCAATGCTGGATCCGCTCTGAGGAACCTCCACCGCAGCCCTGCCGAATCAAACGACGAACAATAAGTTACAACAAAAGGAAGGCACGTAGCAGAAAATTGGATAAGGAAGAAGTGACTACTCATCTGAGGTCAAAGGCTCCTTTGGCTTGCGAGCTCTCTGGGCTACGACCTTACTCGTGGACTTGGTGGCAGCTTTGTGTGCAGACTTCTTTTGCCTTTTGGTTGGCTTAGAAGTACCATAGGAAGAAGCGGATGCGGCTCCCCTTTTCTTTGATGCGACCGGGACTGGCTCACCCGTGGCAAGGTGAGGATCTTCATGGATCTGCCCACCGGGGTTAGCTGATGCCGGAAAAGCGTAAGAAAGGGGGACAGCGTCAAATGCCTCCATCACCTCAATGTCGGAATCATCGTCAGGCCAATCTCTAATGGAAGAGAATTTATCGGCGTGCCGCTTGGTCGCATCAGGGAACGGCAGGAACATCTCCTGATCTGGTTCCTCCTCATCCGGGGTATCTCGATCAGGCGCCCACTTGAGAGAAGGCTCGGTGCCATCCTCAAGAGTTTGCTGAAGAAACATCTAAGAAAGAGAAAATGCGAAGGAATCAAACATACAACAAAATACGACGTATGATCTAACTCGGAAAAGAATTGGAGCATGAAAGTTACCGCAGGAGGAAGCCTATCTCGGCAGAAGTGCTCGATCCCCCACTCCCAATCAGCGGAGAAGTTTTTGTTGGTGGTAAAGAGGGCCTTGACCCGATGGTAAATCTCGGTGTTTCTCAACTCGAATGAGGAGGTCCGGTTGGGGTCAAGGCGCCAGCTCATGTGGCAAAGTTTATGCGTGCATTTCTAGAGGGGGGAGATCCGGTTGCGGACGAGGGTGATCATTGCAATTTCGTTGCGCAGTCCCAAATCCTTCAGCTCCTGGAACCGTTTGTTGACTTGGTTCGCGAGGACTGTGGGTTTCTTGGGGATCTGGTCCCACAGATCCAGATTAGGAGGACCCGGAGCATAGGGGCGCAGCCGGATCAGATCTTCATCCGTGCCATTTCTGACATAGAAGAAGGTTCGGGCCTAGCCCTTGCAGGAATCAAGCCCCGTGACTCAGGGAAAGATGGACAGCTTCCGAGGAGAGATAGATGCAGCGCCGAACTGTGTAAGTTGCTTATCCTCCAGTTCAAGCTCTCTTTTCAGAATTACATTACGGCGGAGACGAAAAAACCGGATCCAGAGCTCCTTAGTGGGCCACAATCCGGTGTAGCCCTCTACGGTGGAAGCAAAGGCAGAAAGAGAGGTGATGGCATTCGCCGGGAGGTTATGTGGTTGAAGCTCGTAGGTATTGAGCCAATCATGGAAGAAGTCACTAACGGGGAGGCCAAACCCACGTTGGAAGTGGGAGAGGAACACTACAAACTCACCCGGATTGGGTGAGGGAGCAAGCTCCTCGGCAGCGAGGCGGGCGATAATGCCCTCCGGGATACGCCGGGTGCGGTACAACCAGTCAAGGTCGTCCTGGCATACCCAGGACCTAGCCTAAGCGCCACGGTCGGTGTTCCCCGCTTCCTCCTCCATTTCCTGCTCCGCGACGGCGAGTTCTTCCTCTGTCATCTCTAAGTCGCTGTCCTCACTGGCCCTAATGGAGGTGGGGGCAGTGGCCTGGACTGGCGAGGACCCATGGCGGTGGAGGTGCACGGGAGTGGCGGTGACGCTGGTGCGTGAGGAACGGTGCGGCAGCGGCGCAGCTAAGCAGGCGCGGTGGCGGCGCTGTCACTGGGAGGAAGAAGAAGAAGAAGATGCAGAGGGGTGCTAAGGTGGGGAAAAGACCCAAGGGGCACGCCCCTCCCCTATTTAACCATGCCCCAGAGGAGTAGTGGGATCGTGCTGTGCGGATGGGTCGCACCGTGTGGTCGTGTATAATCCGGATCAACCAATCAGAAACGAGCCACAAGAAGGGCCACAGGGCGCAGAAGATCCCACGACATGACGTGGTGATATAGTTAACGAGGAGACAGACACGATGTGACATGAGAAACAGTAATATCTGACAATATCAGGCTTAAAATGAGACAAAGTAATGATTACCATCCACGTGGGGAAGCGTACAAGAGAAGGAATAATAACTCGGATGAGTATGAGGTAAACCGGCCAGCGAGTGAAAACTCAGAATGTGCCAAGGGAAAAGATAGTCAATGAAATCCGAGATAGGAGATAACTCAGAAAAGGAGCAAGAGGCTCGGTAAAATTGAACCTTCTGTGGCCTTAGCGGCTAAGGAAGCTAAGACCGCACTAGCTTCGAGGACTAATCTTGGGGGGATACCCCTAGGTAGGGTCACGCCGGGGTATAAAGGCCGAGTTAGCCAAGGTATGGCAAGGTCAAAGCAAGTGCTGGTCGAGTCACCTCAAGGCAGGCCGAATCACGAAGTAACCCGGACCAGGGGATGTCCGCCTAGCTGGGTCTCAGCCGAGTTATGTCGTATGTTGGCAGGATATATCTAACTTGTATGCAGGTACAGGTGTGGTCGGATTAACCAGGCATGATCCGGGTTATATCAGGCTTGCAAGAGAAGGAAGGTATCTTGCTGGTCAAAAGAGGTCACTGTACGCAGAGCATGAGCGAAGCAGACAGAGGCTAGGACCACCGAGGCGTGGCTGACAAGGGTGACATTACCTGTGTCGGATGATGCTGGTGCCGCAGAGGCTCACATAGCCTCTGCATGGCTTACGACGGGGAAAAGTGACCCGGTCGGTTTACAATTTTGGGAAGAGGCATATTCCTTGGAATATGCCTCCACGTATGCCCTAATGGGAGACCTAGCCACCCCTATATAAGAAGGGCTAGGGCCTCTATAGAAGAGTTTGGTTTTTACTTGTTCAGTTCTAGTTTCCTGAGAGCTAGCTAGTGGTGCGAGTAAGAGAGTTCCTTCTTCCTCCTCTCCCCAATATAGCTCAAGGAGCACTTGTAACCTTGGAATCTCATTGAATACAAAGCAACTGTGTGTGGAATCACCACACTATCCCTCCCTGGATTCCTCTAGTGCATTTAGTCCCCACCTTTAGCCTATCCATGGCATCTGACGTGACACCACCACGACATACTATTTCTTTGTAAATTATTAGTCGCTTAACTTATTTGTTTACATTCTCTGTTGTACCTATCCACACGAGATATGATTATATATTATCTCTCTCATTCACCGATTTACAAACTATATTATTTCCATCGTGATATTGTCCTTCTATCCTATACTACACGTTTACACACGTCATACTATTTGACCATTATGTATTGTCGATTTGATCCCTCTCAACCTGCGGCTCAAACTGTTTCCTATTATTATGCTAGAAGCAACCTCAGTTTGCACACAATATCATATAGTGAATGGATCCTATAATCTCGTAAGACCCCATCACTTTTTTTTCACTTCATGCCAACGTATATCATGTTGGAACCTACTTGTATTTACAGTTGGCCTTACCTTTATGCAGAGGAGCAACAATGGAGTACGTATAAGAGCCAAAAAAATAGCGTCAAACATATTAGCCCCACTATGGTTTACTTTTCTTCCATGTGCTTAGTTCAATTTCCTAGATATGGAGAGGCCGTGTGTATTACATCTGAGTTATCTGATATTAAGAATAAGGCCACACTAGAAATAAGATCCACACATGTATCATAAGGAACTCTATGCACTTCATCTCACACTTGTATCTACTGTGTATCATAATTACATGGACTGGCTATTTTAATACAAGGCACTTAATGATTCGGTTTGTTGTTCTTAGGTCGTCGAACCATTGACTATTCATGAATAATTCAATGTGTCATTGCTTGATTCATTATTCGTGTGAAATTATCTGGCTAGCATATTCGAGGCTCACAATTGATGTGTTTTTGTTGGCTGAGTTACTCTTTTTTATCTATGATTAAATTAGTGGCAGATTTTGTTGTGTAGTGCCTAGCTAGTTTATATATGAGAAACATAATGGCTTAGTTTTCATATTCGTTTTATTCATGTTCTGCATATTCTAGTTTGAGCAGTCTGCATCAGTTAGTTTGGTTGGTTGCTCGCATTGTTATTCAAAATGAACTTGTAGTTTGTTTCCCAAGTCTGTTGTTTAAGTAACTTGTTTTTTCTTGGTCTCAGCCATCTTCAAGCAGAGCATTCCTTTCACAGAGCAGCACATGCTCGCATCGCTCCATGGCACTAGTTGGTCCACTTATTCAAGAAGAAATAGATGTATGAGCCACTACTGTTAATTGCTTCCTTCCTTATATATTACCGCATTGACACATTTAAAATTCATGGTGGTGTGATTGCATGGTAATGCTGTTATAACTTGTTTTGTGTTTGTTTCAAGCTGCAAATGACCCTCTAAATGCCGAACAAAGACCCGCTTCTCCAAGTTTAGATTTTGTTTCACACAGCAGCAGTGATAATACCTATTTCTCATGGCACACCGCTTCGACTGGTCCTCTTTTCCCAGCCGAAAGATTATTTGAGGATGCCCTCCAAGATGCCCGTGATAGTGTTGAGCAAGAAGCCAACAAAACATATTCAGTAATCACCATAGCACGCAAACACTTATAAGAATTGAAAAATAGGCAAGCTTTGATGTAGAACATACTTAATAATCTCATCAGCAGGTCTCATGGGAAGCCACTTGTTACATGTCTCGCGATGCAAGCTCCATAGAGACCTTTTTTGTAACACCAGTTATGGTGTTTTTTAGTTGTCTAGACTCTTATGCCACTTTTATGCTTCATTTTATAACTATCAAGTTTACTGAGGATTGTAACAATCTACTGTAATTTGTAGTTGTAAGTTGTTTGAGGATTGTTACGAACTGAGCATCTATCAGAATCACTACACACACATGAAAAAACAGTGAAATTGTAAGAGGTACAACACACGATCTACTGGAACAGGGAGAACATACATTGTATTACACGGGCACCATAGAACTTGCAAAATTCATAGACGTTCACTCAACAATGTGAACACATAAAGAGATGACCTGAAGAGAATACATCAGGAGCAGACCCACACAATCCATCAATCTGGCGGATAGCCATCGTAGTAATCGTAGTGGGTGGTACCATCCTCGCCATAAGGCAGCACCATCTGCAGCTCAGAATGCTCGACGATTCTGCAATACTCCGCCAGCAATCGATCGAGTTCGAAAGGACGGTCATTGATCCATAATCCTCCTACTCCATACCCATATACAACCCTTGGCTCCTCTTCCCACGCAAGAGCCTCAAAGTTGTAAGATCTAATCTCAGATAGGTTTGCATAGTATATGCTGCCGGCATGCACCGTGGGTACCCTAGCGCTATCGACACAGACGCACCAATTGTCAGCAACGAAGAGAGCACGACTTCTAATGCAGTTTTGGATATCAACCCGGTAAACAACCAGCCTACTACCGTAGACTGGTCCACTCACAATGAACAGCAACTCCCCGTCGGACTCGACGAGGTAAAAATGATTATGTGGGAACTGGAAGCCCGGAACAGGGCCTGCAACGGTGGAATGCATCTCCAGGATTCGTGCAGAGCGATGCAGCTGGACATCTCCATGAGCAGCATCACACATAGTCGAGAGGACAGACCCGAATCTGTTTGTGACAAAAACATCACCAGCGTAAGAAGTCATGCTTCGGAGTTCCGCAAAGTCATACGGCGAGTACCACCCTTCACCAAAGGCCGGGCGACTCCCTTCCTCCGGGCTCTCATTGAAGGAAATATGCCCTGAGAGGCAATAATAAAGTTGTTATTATGTATTCCTTGTATATGATAGATGTTTATTTTGCATGCTATAATTGTATTGATCGGAAACTTCAATACATGTGTGGTTAATAAACAAAAATGGTTCCTAGTTATGCCTCTCTTATAGACTAGCTTGTTGATTAACAAGATGATCAAGGTTTCCTGATCATAGACATTGGATGTTGTTAATAACAAGGTCACCGCATTTGTGAAATGATGTGATGAACATTCATCCGAAGTATAGCATTATGATCAAGTCATTATGTTTACATTGCTATAAACATCATATGAAGTAATCTTTATCCTTAGACCATGAGATCATGTCAATTGCTAACTCTGGAAGAGTATCTTGATAACATCAAACGTCACACCATAACAGGGTGACTATAAAGATGTGTTCAGTGCTACGCAGGTGTTATGTTGAGGCTCATGGATCAAGAGTGGAATTTGTCAATCCCGATGATGGATATATATCCTCTGGGCCCTCTCGGTGATATCACATTGAGATAGCTTGCAAGCAAGTGATGAGATCACTAAAATGTTATATCACAGGAATGAGACAAGAGTGCATGTCGGTAACGAGATCAAACTAGATATTTGGATACCGATGATCGAATCTTGGACATGTATTGTAGCATTAGACAAAGGGATTAAGTTACTAGCGTTAAAGGTTCCCACGATCATAGAAGTCATCGTTGAATATGCAGGAGTCAGTATGGATCTCCAGGTCCCGCTTCTGATTATTGATATGAGAGGAGTCTGAATAATGTCTGCATTATTCGTGAACCGTAGGGTGACACACTTAAGAGTTGGCAGACACCATTTTGGAGCACATATGTTTCAGACCAAAGAATTGCAAAGCGCAGGAATTATTTCGATAGAAACCGGAATTGTTTTGGTTGAAATTGCAGAAAGTGGTTCTGCATGTGATATTGAAATGTTGCAAGGGGTTTTATGTGAATTTTTATTAATTAAATTAATTAAAAAAATTCTGAATAAATATAATAAAAGATTTTTATTAAATGAGAGAGCATTAAACTTAGAGAATTTTAATGCATTTAAAGTGGAGACTTTAAAAGGGAATGTGAAGAGGCATTTTAATGTGGAGGGGTTACCACCACATGAATGGGGGAGGTGAGGGGTCACCCCCCATAAAATGCCGGCCATGGGGAGGGGCACCCCCTCCTCCTATAAAAGGCCCCCCTCTTCCTCCTTCTTCCTAACACCTCCTTGTGAAGGATCTCTCTCCCCCTCTAGAATTATTCCCCCATGGTCTCGGATTAGCGAGATACATGTTCCCGGTGGCATTTCGGCTAGAAGGAGTTTTTGCTTCCGCTGCATCTCTGGAGCGAGGAGGTGGAGGTTGTCCGGTGGCTTGAACGTGTGTGCGAGGACGGATGCGCTACTGATTTGTGGCGCTCGGACTTCCACACGATCTTGACATCGGCAAGTGTATGACTACATCAACCACGAGTTCCTACTCGTTAACAAAACTTGTTGTCTTCGAGGGTAAGTTCTCGATGGATGTATATCCGCCCATTGCTCTGTATCTAGTAGATAGATCTTGGCGTGTAGTTCTCATCGTAGGAATTTTTTTGTTTTCTATGCTGCGGACCCAACAGTGGTATCAGAGCCTGATCTATGCGTAGGTGCTTTGCACGGGTAGTACACATATGTTTCTATGTGGGCGATGATGATCATGTTATTGCATCTTCTATGTATTTTTGATATTGGTGGCATAGTGGGATGAAGCGGCCTGGACCAACCTTACATGTCATCGTACATGAGACCGGTTCCATGACTGACATGCAACTTGTTTTGCATAAGTGGCTGGTGGTGTCTGTCTCTCCTACTATAGTCAATATCTGATTTACAATGAGTTGCTAATAACTTGGTTATCCTCGTTGTGGTTCATGTTCGTAGGTAAGACCGGTTATATCTCCAAAAGCCCTAAGCCACGTAAAACTTGCAATTGATAAATTAGAGGCGTCTAGTTTAGATTGTTGCTGGGCTAGTGTCTTGATATGGTATTGTTGTAAGTAGATGTATGATAGATACTCTTACAACACACTCAACGTGTAAGTTCCATAGACCTTGGCCTTACACACAAAGGAATGATAGAGATCATACCACGATGCAAATGATAGAGATCAAATGCATGGACCATATCATCTCACTTTACACATTAGATGTTAGCATCTTATACTGCTAGTTTGGTGCTTTTTGTAGCATTATAAGATGATCCCTCATTTAGATATCAAGATAAAATGTGTTCTTCCTTAAGTATGCACCGTTCTGTGGATCGTGTTTCGAGACATCACGTGATGATCGGGTGTACTCGACTCTACGCTTTCATAAGAACGGGTGTAAGACAGTTTTACACACGCGAATACTAAGGTTCTTACTTGGCGAGCCTAGCATGTACAGACATGGCCTCGGAACATGGACCGAAAGGTTAATCATGAGTCATATAGTTGATATGATGCCCATATAGATGCTCGCCTTTGAATCTACATCAACTCAAGTGATGATCGGACTTGGTGTAGTGGATTTGGTTCATGTAATCACCAAAAGGAAACGAGGGATGTCGTTTTTGAGTAGGAGTTCATTAGTAATTTGGATTAGTTGAACTCACTCTATCATAAACTTAGTCTAAATAAACTTTACAAATTCTGTTGTAGATGGCACCACCTGCTTTTAATTTGAATGTGTTCATGGAGAAAGAGAAACTTGATGTGAATGGTAGCAAGTTCACCAACTGGGCTATGAATTTGAGGATTCTCCTCACTGCTGCACAAAAGCTATATGTGCTAGAGGCGCTGCTAGGCCCCCCACCAGCTCCTGATGCCCCTGACGAGGAAAATAATGTCTATGTGATTCGTCAGGAGGACCACAACTTAGTTCATTGCGGCATACTATATGGGCTAGAGCCAGAACTTCGAAAGGGTTTCAAAAATGGCAATACCTTTGATAGCATGGGAGAATTGAAAATGATTTTTGATACCCATGCTGCCGTAGAGAGTTATAATGCTACTGAAAAGTTCTTTAGCTGCATGATGGAGGAGAACAACTCTGTTAGTGAGCACGTACTCAAAATGTCTGGGTACACCGATAAGCTTGTGTCCTTGGGAATAACGATTCCCATTGATTTAGGCATACATCGTGTTCTCCAATCTCTGCCACCTAGCTACAAGAGCTTCGTGATGAAGTATAACATGCAGGGCATTAAGAAGACTCTTCCCGAGCTTCTGTCAATGCTTAAGACTGCAAAAGTGGAGATTAGGAAAGAACATCAAGTGTTGATGATCAATAGGACCACCGGTTTCAAGAAGGACAAGAAAGGCAAGCAGAAGGGAAAGAAGGGTGGAAAATCTGTTGCCGCACCTGAAAAGAAATCCCAAGCTGGCCATAAGTCTGATACCGAGTGTTACTATTGCAAGGGGACTGGCCATTGGAAGCGCAGTTGCCCCAAGTATTTGGCGGATAAGAAGGCCAGTAAGGAAAACAAAGGTATATGTGATATACAAGTTATTGATGTGTACTTGACTAGTACTCGTAGTAGCACCTGGGTATTTGATACGGGATCGGTTGCTAATATATGTAACTCGGTTCAGGGGCTACAGAACAAGAGACAACTAGCAAGGAATGAGGTCATGATGCGAGTCGGCAATGGATCAAGAGTTGATGTGATCGCCGTCGGGACGCTACCTCTCCATATGCCATCGGGATTAGTTATAAATCTGAATAATTGTTATTTGGTGCCTACACTAAGCATGAACATTGTATCCGGATCATGTTTGATGCAAAGTGGTTATTCCTTTAAATCTGAAAACAATGGTTGTTCGATTTATAAGAATGATATCTTTTATGGTCATGCACCTATGTTGAATGGTTTATTTCTATTGGATCTCGATAGTAGTATTACGCATATTCATAATGTTTATGCTAAAAGGATTAAACTTGATAATGATATATCTGCATATATGTGGCACTGCCGTCTAGGTCATATTGGCGTTAAACGCATGAAGACTCTCCATTCTGATGGACTTTTGGAATCACTTGATTTTGAATCATTTGATACATGTGAGCCATGCCTTATGGGCAAGATGACTAGAACGTCGTTTTCCGGTTCAATGGAACGGGCGACAGATTTATTGGAAATCATACATAGTGATGTGTGTGGACCAATGAGTGTGTCGGCGCGAGGTGGATATCGTTACTTTGTTACTTTCACAGATGATTTGAGTAGATACGGGTATATCTATTTGATGAAACACAAGCCTAAAACCTTTGAAAAGTTCAAAGAATTTCAGAATGAAGTGGAAAATCATCGTAACAGAAAGATCAAATTTCTGCGGTCCGACCGTGGAGGTGAGTATCTAAGTTACGAGTTTAGCACACATATGAAAGAGTGTGGAATAGTTTCACAACTCACGCCTACCGGAACACCACAACGCAATGTTGTATCAGAACGTCGTAATCGTACTTTATTGGATATGGTTCGATCTATGATGTCTCTGACTGACTTGCCACTGTCATTTTGGGGTTATGCACTGGAAACCGCTGCATTCACTTTAAATCGGGCACCATCTAAATCTGTTGAAACGACACTGTATGAATTATGGTTTGGAAACAAACCGAAGTTGTCATTTGTTAAAGTTTGGGGATGCGATGTTTATGTGAAGAAACTTCAGCCGGATAAACTCGAACCCAAAGCGGAAAAATGCGTCTTCATAGGATACCCTAAGGAAACGATTGGGTATACCTTCTATCACAGATCCGAGGGCTAGGTTTATGTTGCCAAGAATGGATCCTTTCTTGAGAAGGAGTTTCTTGCGAAAGGTGTGAGTAGTCGGAAGGTAGAACTCGAAGATGTTATTGAACCTTCTCTTCATGAAATGGCGAGTAGCGCAGCACCGAAAATTGTTTCGGAGTTGACTTCACCTAATGAAGAGAGAGCTACTGATATTGATCATGAAACTCCGAAAGAGGACACTACCGAACCTCGTAGGTCAAGTACGACACGTCCAGCTCCTGAACTATACGGCAATCCTGTTGTGAATTTCATGGTTGATGAAATGGATGACCCTGCGACGTATGAAGAAGCGATGATGAGCCCGGATTCCAACAAATGGCTAGAAGCCATGAAATCCGATATGGAATCCATGTATGAAAATCAGGTTTGGACCTTGGTAGCCTTACCTCACGATTGAAAGGCCGTTGAGAATAAATGGATTTTCAAAAGAAACTGATGGTGATGGTAATGTGACCATCTATAAGGCTCGACTTGTCGCAAAGGGGTTTTCGACAAATTCAAGGAGTTGACTATGATGAGACATTCTCTCCCGTAGCGATGCTAAAGTCGGTTAGGATTATGTTAGCAATTGCTGCATATTTCGATTATGAAATATGGCAGATGGATGTCAAAACTGCGTTCCTCAATGGTAATATTGAAGAAGAGTTGTATATGATACAACCTAAGGGTTTTTCGATCCTAAGGATGCTGATAAGGTATGCAAACTTCAGCGATCCATCTATGGACTGACGCAAGCATCCCGGAGTTGGAATCTCCGTTTTGATGAGGTGATCAAAGAGTTTGGATTTGTCCAAACTTATGGAGAGGCTTGTATTTACAAGAAAGTGAGTGGGAGCAATGTGGAATTTCTAATATTATATGTGGATGACATATTATTGATTGGAAATGATATAGATCTTTTAAACAGTGTTAAAAGTTATCTAAATAGCAAATTTTCGATGAAAGACCTTGGTGAAGCGTCATATGTATTAGGCATTAAAATCTATAGAGATAGATCAAGGCGCCTAATTGGGCTATCGTAGAGTACATACCTTGATAAGATATTAAAGAAGTTTAATATGGACGGAAGTAAGAAGGGGTTCTTACCTATGTTGCAAGGCAAGACATTGAGCAATACTCAAAGTCCGGCTACGACGGAAGAAAGAGAGATAATGGATAAGATCCCCTATGCCTCGGCCATAGGATCTATAATGTATGCCATGCTATGTACAAGACCGGATGTGGCACATTCTATTAGTTTGACTAGTAGGTACCAATCTGATCCAGGTTCAGAACACTGGATAGCGGTCAAGAATATCCTTAAGTACTTGAGAAGAACTAGGGATATGTTTCTTATATACGGAGGTGAAGAAGATCTTGTCGCTAAGTGTTATGTCGATGCTAGCTTTGACACTGATCCGGATGACTCTAAGTCTCAATCCGGATACGTATTTCTCTTGAACGGAGCAGCAGTTAGTTGGAGGAGTTCCAAATAGCCTGTGGTGGCTGGATCAATGATGGAGGCGAAATATGTTGCTCCTTCAGAAGCAGCGCAGGAAGCGGTTTGGATTAAAGAGTTCATAACGGAACTAGGTGTGGTTCCTAGTGCATTGGACCCAATGGTGATCTGTTGTGGCAACAATGGATCCATAGCCAACGCCAAGGAACCAAAGTCTCACAAGAATTCCAAGCATATTAAGCGCCGGTTTCACTCCATCCGCGAGCATGTCAAGGATGGAGATATAAAGATTTGTAAAGTACACACGACCTAAATGTAGCTGATCCGTTGACTAAAGTTCTCCCTAGGGCAAAACATGATCAACACCAGATCTCCATGGGTGTTAGATTATCACTATGTGAACTAGATTATTGTCTCTAGTTCAAGTGGGAGACTGAAGGAAATATGCCCTGAGAGGCAATAATAAAATTGTTATTATGTATTCCTCGTATATGATAGATGTTTAGTTTGCATGCTATAATTGTATTGATCAGAAACGTCAATACATGTGTGTTTAATAAACAAAAAAGGTTCCTAGTTATGCCTCTCTTATAAACTAGCTTGTTGATTAACAAGATGATCAAGGTTTCCTGATCATAGACATTGGATGTTGTTAATAACAAGGTCACAACATTTGTGAAATGATGTGATGAACATTCATCCGAAGTATAGCATTACGATCAAGTCATTATGTTTAGATTGCTATAAACATCATACAGAGTAATCTTTATCCTTAGACCATGAGATCATGTCAATTGCTAACTCCGGAAGAGTATCTTGATAACATCAAACGTCACACCGTAATAGGGTGACTATAAAGATGGGTTCAGTGCTACGAAGGTGTTATGTTGAGGCTCATGGATCAAGAGTGGAATTTTTCAATCCCGTTGACAGATAGATATACTCTGGGCCCTCTCGGTGATATCACATCGAGATAGCTTGCAAGCAAGTGATGAGATCACTAGAATTTATATCACGGGAACAAGAAAAGAGTGCATGTCGATAACGAGATCAAACTAGGTATTTGGATACCGATTATCGAATCTCAGACATGTATTATATCATGAGACAAAGGGATTAAGTTACTAGTGTTAAAGGTTCTCACGATCACAGAAGTCATCGTTGAATATACAGGAGTTAGTATGGATCTCCAGGTCCCGCTTCTGATTGTTGATATGAGAGGAGTCTCAATCATGTCTGCATTATTCGCGAACCGTAGGGTGACACACTTAAGAGTTATTGGACACCATTTTGGAGCACATATGTTTCAGACGAAAGAATTGCAAAGCGCAGGAGTTGTTTTGATAGAAACCTGAATTGTTTCGTGTGAAATTGCAGAAAGTGGTTCTGCATGTGATATTGAAATGTTGCAAGGGGTTTTATGTGAATGTTTGTTAATTAAAGTAATTAACAAAATTCTGAATAAATATAATAAAAGAGTTTTATTAAATGAGAGAGCATTGAACTTAGAGAATTTTAATGCATTTAAAGTGGAGTCTTTAAAAGCGAATGTGAAGAGGCATTTTAATGTGGAGGGGTTACCACCACATGAATGGGGGAGATGAGGGGTCACCCCCCATGAGGCGCCGGCCATGGGGAGGGGCACCCCCTCCTCCTATAAAAGTCCCCCCTCTTCCTCCTTCTTCCTCACACCTCCTCGTGAAGGATCTCTCTCCCCCTCTAGAATTATTCCCCCATGGTCTCGGATTAGCGAGATACATGTTCCCGGTGGCATTTCATCTGGAAGTAGTTGCTGCTTCCGCTGCATCGCTGGAGCAAGGAAGTGGAGGTTGTCCGGTGGCTTGAACGTGTGTGCGAGGACGGATGCGCTGCTGATTTGCGGCGCTCGGACTTCCACACGATCTTGAGATCGACAAGTGTACGACTACATCAACCACGAGTTCCTACTCGTTAAGAAAACTCGTTGTCTTCGAGGGTAAGTTCTCGATGGATGGATGTCCGCCCGTTGCTCTATATATAGTAGATAGCTCTTGGCGTGTAGTTCTCATCGTAGGAAATTTTTTGTTTTCTATGCTGCGACAGAAGCCACCTGCTCGGTCGGTATCTCCACCCTTAGGCGCTTGATAGCACCCGAGAAGGGGTTGTACAACCGGGTCTTGTACGGCTGCACCCTCTGATCAAGCACAAGGAGGCCGCTGGTTGTGCTACCGGCATAAAAGTACCTTCTAGAGAGAGAGGGAGGAGAAATAGAGATTGAATATAAACATACTAGAATTCAATCAAGGTAAATCATGGAGAAAAACCCTGGGCAACAAGTGGATGGAGAAACAGAACTTGAAAAACAGATAGTATAGCATGTGAATGCAAAAAAAGGATTGCATATATACAGATGAATATAAAGAAAGCACCTACGAATAACCCGGCTAATCTTCTCCTCAAGGTGGCGGCCAGTTCTCACGTTCAGCAACGTGATGGTGGCATCGTCTATCCGATACTCCTCCGACAACTAGTGCTCTAGAACAATCCAGTTGGCTGGCATAAAGCGCTCCTCCGTGAAGCTGCACCAGGTGCTGTAGACTTCCCGAAGGGAGGCATAGTAGTTGAAGTCGTCTGTCGAAAGGAAGATGTAAATTATCTTCTGGACGAGTCCCTCAGGGAGACCAGCCCATGGCAAGTCCTTCTTCTTCTTGCCGGCCATGGATGATGGTGTTCGTGTGGTCTCGGTCCCGTTGAATAGCACAAGAAGCGGTTTCAGAGACACACATTGAAACAAAGGCCTGAAAAAGCCAAGAGAATCGTGTGAAAACGAGATGACGACATGCACATAGCAACCGCAAGCGTGTTTCATCAAACTGGCATGGGCACGCGTATGCGCACGTGCACTAATTACGGTAAAACGGTCATGCACACTAGCGTACGATTCCTGGGAGCACGTGAGTGTGTATGTGTAGGATGATAGTAGTAGTAGTAGTACCATAACCCCATTGTATTTAATTATCCCAAAATCTAAGGAGAAAACATGCATGGCATTTTCCATTTTTGCATGGCATTTTCCATTTTTCAATTTTGCTTTTTTTGCTATGCCCTTAGATGCTCACCGTGTGGCCGGATGGGGTGTATGCTCCGTGGAGCTAAAAACCTCGTGTTCTCTCAATAGCACGGTCATTAATTGTTGAGATATATACGTTTTTAGTCCCATAGCTTGCACCACGAGAGTGTTTTAGTCCCATATCTTGCAAAGTGAGCAACACTAGCCCCACAACTTGTAACCAGGAACATTTCAGTCCAATTCTATCGAATTTCTGTGATGTTGTCCAAATTCATCGTTACTAAGTGGCATCATAATTTTTGCAAAATGACCCCTACGTATTTTCTCCCTGCCAGTTGTGACCTTGGTACGACCCGACAGGAGGATCTGAATAAGAAAACAAATAAGAAAAACTACCATTGCATTGTAGGTATCAAACTAATTACCTGCGCTACTGAAGAAATCAACCTTGCCACTACAACATGCACATAGAAGTGATTAATTAAAGATCGCTTTGGCTGATGTGTTCTTTATTTCGGATATTCAAAAATATGTGTTCCCAAGATGTGAACAAATCTAAAAAAAGATCTAAATTCTCAATTCAAAATAATTTGTATTCTGGGCTACAATTACAACTCAAGTTTATTCTTTTTCATTTTTGTGAGTAAGAATAACTCAAGTTTATTCTAGAAACTTCAACTAGCTACTAGGTTAACAACAAAGCTATACAATTGATATTATGGACCATGTCAACATACACGTGAGCATTTTTGCGTTTGTATGTGCTTTTTTATTGTATAAATAATTACGTCCTCCCAAGTACTCCTCGTTTGGCATAATTACGTCCTCTCAAGTACTCCTCGTCTCACATGAGTACAACTATCATCTACCGGCATAGTGGCTTGTGGGTGTGGGTGTCGTTGTACAAAAGTGTTAAGTTCTAATTCATTCTCCTCTTAGAGATTTAACTATTTTATTTCTACGTCTACTAACAGGTGGCTCACTTATCAATCCGCATAGGGACACAAATGACATAGAAAAATATAGAGGGGTCATTTAAAAAAATCAACGTCATTTGTGGACAAATTAAGTCAAAATCATTGAAATTTGTTTAAATTGGACTAAAATGCTCTCGAGATATATGTTGTGGGACTAGTATTGCTCATTTTTTAATATGTGGGACTAAAATGCTCTCGTGATGCAAGATGTGGGACTAAAGGTGTATATACCTCTTAATTATCTTACAGCCTCAATTGCTAGACCGGAGGACCAATTAATGCTCCTAATTTTTTTCAATTACTCCTCTAGTTGACCGTAAAATATGAACCACCACGTCATGTAATGCTCCTAGCCGATCATGTTGTTAAAACAGGAGTGCATCAATTAGCTTACATGTTTTCAATTATATGCAGTGGCCACGTGCATTGGCTAGATTTAAGGATTACTACTGCATGCAATAACTAGCTATAAAGCGAGTTGGTGAAGTTAATTCTCCAAACTAGTACTACTCCGGCCTAGTAATATCGAACACATGGAGTACCTCAAGAGTTGTTATATGGATGATCAGTTGATGTGATTCTCGGTCATAAATTCCTGACCATATAGCCGTACGTTCTACCACCTTTTTTTATACTACTATTACTAGTACATGGACACTAGCAAAATTCAAAATCTCAATCGAGCGGCAAAATCACACAAACCAACTTAGAGGCATTTTCTGCCTAACCGTTTTAAAAACTTTGAGCCAAAATCTCCCGCCGAGGGAGTACCATTTTTATATTATTATTATTATTAGATGGACGCTAGCCAAATTCAAAATCTCAATCGAGTGGCAAAACCGCATACCCACTTTGAAGCATTTTCTACCCTTTCATTTCAAAAACTTTGAGGCAAATCTCCCACCGGGGGAGTACTATTTTTGTATTATTATCAAAAGATGGGCGCTAGTCAAATTCAAAATCTCAATCGAGTGGCAAAACCGCACACCGGCTTTGAAGCATTTCCCGCCCCTCCGTTTCAAAAACTTTGAGATCAAATCTCCCACCAGGGGAGTACCATTTTTTATTATTATCAGATGGGCGCTTGTCAAATTCAAAATCTGAATCGAGCAGCTAAACCATGCACTGACTTTGAAGCATTTCCCGCCCCTCAGTTTCAAAAACTTTAAGGAAAAATATCACACCAGGGTAGTACCATTTTTATATTATTATTAGATGGATGGTCGCCAAATTCAAAATCTCAATCAAGCGGGAAAAATCACACACCGATCTTGAAGCATTTCCCGCCCCTCGGTTTCAAAAAAAATTGACTTTAAAATTCCCATTCTACCCATTATTCTGACGCCGTATGGGCAAGCTAAAGTCGATAGCTTGGGGGCATGATCGTAATTTATGTTTATGTTCACCTCCTTAGTCCGGATTTGCCCAGATTTTCCTGCTGGTCCTTTCAAAAATCCCAGCCCCTCTTTCCCATGCCCTCACCTCCACGACCACCACGCGCATCGGCCAGCAGAAATTCCACAGTGGCCAGAGCCGCTTGAGTTGCGGTCTCGTGCACCGCCGCGGAGCCGCTTCATCGATGCTCACCCATCGGATCTGGTTCATCGGGTCTCTCTGCCACTGCACCAGAGCTGCAATGTCGTTCGCCACGCTGATGGAGTCATTGACTGCCCAAGCTCTGCTTCACGACCGCCAAAAGGTACCCAACCATACAGATCCGCTTCACCGGTGTACACCAGACATGATCTGGTTCAAGGAGTTCCATGTCCACCGCTCTAGACCAGCTGCTCAACTGTCGCCGTTCACTGCACTGGATCTGCCTCAGCGACGCTCTCGTCCACCGTGCTCAAGCCAGCATCGACCGCCCAAGATCTGCTTCCCCGACACCAATATCCACCGCAACCGCAGCACCCTCGGTGACCTGGATGCCATCTACACGGTACCGACAATGCTTAGATGCCTCTTTGACCAAGGTTAACCAAATATGTAACCCATTTTTATTTTGTCAGTAGTATAGTAGGTTCAAGGCTGTCGCAGTGAACCGCATTTTTGTCATCGTACTCGTACATACAAGTCAGTGGGCATGCCTGTAATTCATGCTAGTACATACAAGGTCATTAGACATGTTGGTTGGCATTCACTGCTCTACAAATTTCAAGTCATGAACATGTCTGTTATTTTGTCATGAACATATTCTTAGCTACTCCATACAACAGTAATTGCCTGCTATCGTATAATTCTTCAAAAATCGAAAGTCAGTGGGAAATATAAGTATGGATTCCCTGCTCTACAGTTGATGAATCTATCTGGTTCATCCTGAGATCAGTTCCTGCTAATATTTCCTCCTTGGCATCGTTCTGCTATCATGTAGTAGCCGTTTAAATTCTTCATACTAATTCAATTATAATTTTATTGTTGTCATCTGGTTCTTCAAAAGCTGCATCACTAACTATTTCCTTTTTCTTGCATATAACTCAAAATGGAACAATGAACATGTTGGTTTGCATAGCCTATTCTACAAGTTCACAAGGGATGTCATTACTTCCTTATTTGGTGTTGGTTCTTCCTGAGCAACAGTATAATTGTCCTCTACTATGTAGTTCACTCGTAGTTTGCATTCCTGCTCTAGAAGTTCTCTTATGATGCCATTATAATTTCTATCTGGTTGATTCTTAGCTATGACAGTAACTACATGTCATTGTGTAGCTCACCGCAAATTCTGAGTCACCCAATGACTCTATGCATTCAAGGAGATGCCACTGCGTCCATATATATTTGCTGAAATGACCTCGCTTGTTTATATTTGCTGAAATTCTAAGAAACGCTTTGTTTGATTTCTCATTTCATTCTAGGCACACTTGTCCAATGTTTGTTTGTCCTGTTCTACAGGTTCACGAGCGACGCCATTATATCTTGCATCTGGTTCTGGCTCTGTTTCGTCCTAAGACACGACATAACTATCCTCTACAATATATAGTTCATTCTTGGTTTGCATTCCTGCTCTACAAGTTCTCGTATGATGCGGTTATAATTTCTATCTGGTTCATTCTTTGCTATGTCAGCAACTGCATGTCATTTTGTGGCTCAGCGCAAATTCCGAGTCACCCAACGTCTCTTGCATTTTTGGGTATAGAACTACTTTCATATATATTTGTTGAAATGACCTGGCTAGTTTATTTTTGCTTAAATTCTAAGAGACATTCATACATTTTTTGATTGCTCGTTTCACGGTCGGCACACTTTTTTAATGCGTGATTGCTTGTCCTGTTTGTTTGACGTGTTGGTCAATAATTGAACCATTGACCAGTTGTAAACTCCAGATCATGGCTCCTTTCATATCAGTAAAATGAGTAGTTTGTCTTGTTTGATGTACTAACTTGTTATTACTTAGTTTCTGACTCCAATTATTGCTATCGCCACTAAAGAGGGGGCTGCAAGATCATGTCTCCTCCAATGTAGTTGTTACACTCAAAGGAAGATGCAGGTGATCCATTGAGAAAGCAAATTGAGGACTCTTCTATCAACTTGATTGTCAATTGAAATGTCGATTTTTTTCCCTTGAGTTGATAATATGTAATAATTTTAAGAAGTTTGCAGCTGATATAATATCTTGATAACTCGCGTAGGCCATGTAGGCATTTAGTTGACGCCGTCCACACATGGCGGTAGTCATTATAGTAACTATGCTAGGCAGGTCAATTAGGGAACATTATCATGCTTTGTTATTGGCCCGTCGTGTATTCGGCCGATGATGAATAGTAAAAAATGCTGGATTATTATACATGTTTTATGATATTGGCATGGGCTTCAGAAAGGCCGAAACTGTAAAAGTCCATAAACATAACGGGCCGACCCGCAAGTGGTAACAAGCCATAATAGTAACATGCTGTAACAGTAACAACCCGTAGCAGGCCGTAATAGTAGCAGGCCAGAGAAGAAACAACCCATCATAGTAACATGCAAGAAACCGTAAAATCACATAACAGTAACAGGCCAAAACAGTAGCTGACCTATACAGTAAAGGGCCGCAACAGTAAAAGGCCAGAACAGTGACAAGCCTGAACAGTAACGACCCGATAAATTTTCAGGCGAGGGTAGTAACAGGCCGACACATTAACCAGACTAGAACAGTAGAGGGCCGCTTGTGGGCCTGAACAGCTAAAGGCCGAAACAATGAAAGGCCGGAACAGTAACATGCCGAAATATTAACGGACTAGCTCAGAGAAGGGCCGTCCGTAGGCGGCCCACGATGGGGTGGAATAAACAGTGATGGGCTGACCGCATGCCTTAAATGTACAAGAGCGACTTGGCGTAGGATGCTAATGGGTTGCGGAGTGTTGGACCAACATGGGCCTTCTGTAGGCCGAAACAGAATCGGGCTTGAAAGTTAGCGGGTCAATGTTTGCTGCAACTTTGGGCCCATTTCAAACAGTGCAGGATAAAACAATAACGTGCCATCTTCATATTGGGCTCTCCTAATGGGCCAGCCTAGTTAGTATTTAGCAGGCCTTGGTTGGGCCTGGCTTCTACCACGATTTCTATGACCATTAACGATGGTAACTGGACGCTAATGGCGGCTGCCACCTGGCAGTTTGCATGATGTGAGTAGTCAACACGGCTGGCGAACAAATCTACGACGAAACAAGTTTGTGTGGCTAAAGGGTGCGATTCGCCACAGTCAGGAAAAAAACCGTGGTAGATTCTTTTGTGACGGGGCTTTTACCACGAAGGCCATCCGTCGTAGAAGACTTTTTAGCCACGAAAAATAGGCCTTCAACCACAAAAATTGTCCGTTGTAAAAGCCAACTTTTCTTGCAGTGATGGATGGAAAACACGAACTAAAACCGTCAAAACTAAAGAACAGATTTGCAGATCGGCGCGACTTCGGAGGAAATTGGCAACAAAACTGCTACGAAAACGAGCAAGCCACCAAAACAAAAGCTATAGAGGGTTTTACAGGCTTCAGGTTTCGTTCAGGTAGTTTTTCCGAAGGTGGCCCATGGCACTCAGAAAACTCAGAGGGGAAGCAGGCTGGTCTATAGGCGCACGATGCAGCTATCGCGAGTTCCGGCGAGTGCATGGGTGTTGGGGACGACGTAGGGGCTAGTGGTAGTCTATAGGGACGGTGGGGTCGAGGCCCGGTTCTACGTGCTAGTGGAAGTACGCGGGGTGGACGGTGACAGGGTGTACTACGGGGTGGTGGTGACGAGCAACGATGCGCACACCGAGCGTTCGACAAAATGAACCGGCGATGCAGGAAGCGAAGCGAGAGGGGGCAATGTATGGGGTGAAGAGAGGCTCACCAAAAATCGATAGGTGCAGACAAGCGTGCTCGAGGTGGACCGGATCAATGGCGGGGCTTGGGGCAGTCAGCTCAGACTTGTCATGGGTACAGCGGTGCTAGCTTCACTCTGACGAGCTCCAGCGTCGGGCTCGGGTACGGGGTGATGGAAAGGAAGTGTCGTGGTATTGATCACGGCAGATGCTACAGGGTAGCTTACGTAGAGGAAAGGGGAAGGTGACGTAGGAGAATCCGGGAGCGAGATTGGCACACGATGTACCCAGGTTCACGTCCCCTCGATGGAGGATCGCTACATCCTGCTGTCAATCCAGTATATGACCATAGATTGGTTTACATCGAGGCACCAAAGGAGGAGGGGGAGACTAGATCTAATATGATGTCAGAGATGTCCCCCCAAAGGGAGCCCCTGGTGGCTTTATTGATGGGTTCGTAGCATGGAAAACAAAAAAATTCTACCGCAAGAACGAACAAAACCTAGATCTAATCTAGATAAAAGCCAAGATCTAATCTATTAGATATGTGCAACGAGATAGATCTGTACTAACCCTTGTAGATCCGAAAGCATTACGAGATTGGATCTCGTGGTTGATGTAGTCGATCACTTGCCGATTTCAAGATCGAGTGGACGATCCTTCCGGCGCCGCGTTCCGGCAGCGCTTCCGCAGTCGGTCACACGTGCGGAGTCGAAGAAGACCTTCCTCTCCTCGTTCCAGCGAGCAGCGGAGGTAGTAGATATTCTCCACTGAATTCCAGTAGCACGACGGCGTGGTGGTGGTGGTGGAGTAGACAATTCTGCAGGGCTTCGCCTAAGCCTGAGCAGAAGAAAGGAGGAGGAGAGAGGCGGCTGAGGTTTGGAGTAGTGGAGGGGAGCCAGGGGTGCCGCCTCCACCCCTCAATTTAAAGGAGGGAGGCGCCATGGGAGGGGGAGTCCTAGTAGGACTCCCCTCCCTTCCTTGGCCGGCGGATTGGGAAGGGGGGAGGAGTCCTCCTCCCCCATGACTCCTTGTCTAGCCCCACAAGGACTCCTTGATCCTTTCTTGGTTTTCAAGCAAACTCCAAGAAATCTTCTAGAACCTTCCGGAACATTCCTAAACCTTCTAGAATCCTCATACAAATACTCCGGAACATTTCCTAACTCAGAAAATGATCCCCAATATATGAATCTTATTCTCCGGACAATTCCGGATCTCCTCGTGATGTCCCGGATCCAATCCGAGACTCCGAACAACATTCGGTCTCCAACGCACATTCCATATCTACTTAAAACAACTTCGAACCTTAAGTGTGTCAGCCTACGGTTCGTGAATATGCAGACATGATGAAGACACCTCTGCGATCAATAACCATCAGCGGGATCTAGAGATCCATAATGGATCCCACACACTCAACGATGACTTTGTGATCGATAGAACCATTAACATACGAAACCAATTCCCTTTGTCATGCGATACTATACTTATCCGAGGTTTGATCGTCGGTATCTCCATACCTAGTTCTACCTCGTTACTGATAAGTACTCTTTACTCGTTCCATGTTATGTCATCCCTTGTGACCCAGTCACATGCTTGCAAGCTAACTAGATGACATTCCACCGAGAGGGCCCAGAGCATATCTATCCGTCATATGGATGGAAAAATCCCAATCTTGGTCCATGCGCTTCAACACATACTTTCAGAATACCCAATGACACCTTTATAACCACCCAGTTACGAAGCGGTGTTTGATGTCATCAAAGTACCCATCCAGTGATGGTGATTAACACAACCTCATGGTCGAGGGATTAGGTTACTATGCACTTGAAAGCTTATAGCAATACGAACTTAATGACTTGATCTTATGCTACGCTTACTATGGGTGTGTGTCCATCACATCATTCTCCTAATGATATAACCTTGTTATTAATCACATCCAATGTCCATGATCAGGAAACCATGATCATCAATTAATCAACAAGCTAGTTCAACAAGAGGCTTACTAGGGACTCTTTTATGTTTACAAAACACACACGTATTAGTGTTTCCTAATAATACAATTATAGCATGGGATGTAAACATTCATCATAAACACAAAGGTATAATAATAACCACTTTTATTATTGCCTCTTGGGCATATCTCCAACAGTCTCCCACTTGCACTAGAGCCAATAATCTAGATTACATGGTAATATACCTAACACCCATGGCGTTCTAGTGTTGGTCATGCTTTGCCCTAGGGAGAGGTTTAGTCAACGGATCTGCCACATTCAGATCAGTGTGTACTTTGCAAATCTTTATGTCGCCATCTTCGACATACTCGCGAATAGCATGGAAACGTAGCTTGATGTGCTTCAGCTTGCTGTGTGACCTTGGCTCCTGTGCATTAGCTATGGCACCTGTGTTGTCACAGCAGATGGCCATCGGGTCCAACGCACTGGGAACCACGCCAAGTTCAGTAATGAACTCCTTCATCCATATGGCTTCTTGTGCAGCCTCCGAAGCAGCTATGTATTCCGATTCAGTTGAAGATTTCACCAGAACGCTTTGCTTTGCACTCCTCCAGCTCACTGCAGCACCATTCAAAATAAATACGTATCCAGACTGTGACTTCGAGTCATCTGGATCGGTGTTTGAACTAGCATCAGTGTAAACGTTTACAACAAGCTGTTCATTACCTCCATAAGAAAGAACCATATCCTTAGTCCTATCTAGGAACTTTAGGATATTCTTGACCGTTGTCCAGTGCTCCATTCCAGGATCACTTTGATATTTGCTAGTCAAACTAACAGCATGTGCTATATTCAGTCTTGTACACAGCATGGCATACATGATAGAACCTATGGCCAAGGCATAGGGAATATTATTCATTTTCTCTCTATCTTCTGCCGTAGCTGGACTTTGAGTCTTACTCAAGGTCTTACCGGACAACATGGGCACGAACCCTTTCTTGCTCTCTTCCATTCTAAACTTCTTTAGAACTTTGTCCAAGTATGTACTTTGTGAAAGTGCTATTAGGCGTCTTGATCTATCTCTATAAATCTTGATGCCTAGAATATATGCCGCTTCGCCAAGATCCTTCATTGAAAAACTATTATTCAAATAGGCTTTGACACTATTAAGAAGTTCTATATCATTACCAATCAATAATATGTCATCTACATATAGTACTAGGAATGCTACAGAGCTCCCACTCACTTTCTTGTAAATACAAGCTTCTCCATAAGTTTGTATAAATCCAAAGTTTTTGATTACTTTATCAAAACATTGATTCCAACTCCGGGATGCTTGCTTCAGTCCATAAATGGAGCGCTGAAGTTTGCATACCTTGTCAGCATCTTTAGGATCGACAAAGCCCTTGGGTTGTACCATATACAACTCTTCCTCAATGTCACCATTAAGGAACGTTGTTTTGACATCCATCTGCCAAATCTAATAATCAAAATGTGCAGCAATTGCTAACAAAATCCTCACAGACTTTAGCTTCGCTACTGGTGAGAATGTCACATCATAGTCAACTCCTTGAATTTGTCGGAACCCTTTCGCGACAAGTCGAGCTTTATAGACGGTAACATTACCATCAGCATCTGTTTTTCTCTTGAAAATCCATTTGTTCTCGACAGCCTTAGGGCCATCCGGTAAGTCCACCAAAGTCCACACTTGGTTTTCGTACATGGATCCCATTTCGGATTTCATGGCTTCTAGCCATTTGTCGGAATCTGGGCTCACCATAGCTTCTTCATACGTCGCAGGGTCATCAGCGTTGTCCACCAACATGACGTTCAAGGCAGTCATACCAATCAGGAGTGGTACGAACCCTCGTTGACCTGCGAGGTTCAGCGGTAACTTCGTTCGAAGTTTCATGATCACCATCATTAGCTTCCTCTCCAATTGGTGTAGGCGGCACAAAAACATCTTCCGGTGCTGCGCTACTCTCAATTCCGAGAGAAGGTTCAATAACCTCATCGAGTTCTACTTTCCTTCCAGTCACTTCCTTCGAGAGAAATTCCTTCTCAAGAAAGGATCCATTCTTGGCAACGAAAACTTTGCCTTTAGATCTATGATAGAAGGTATACCCAATTGTTTCTTTAGGGTATCCTATGAAGACACATTTCTCCGCTTTGGGTTCAAGCTTATCAGGTTGTAACTTCTTTACATATGCTTCGCAACCCCAAACCTTAAGGAACGACAACTTAGGATTCTTACCAAACCACAATTCGTACGGTGTCGTTTCAACGGATTTAGATGGTGCCCTATTTAAAGTGAATGCGGTTGTCTCTAATGCATAGCCCCAAGCGGTAAATCTGTAAGAGACATCATAGACCGAACCATATCTAAGAGAGTTTGATTACGACGTTCGGACACACCATTACGCTGTGGTGTTCTCGGCGGTGTCAACTGCGAAAGTATTCCACATTTCTTTAAATGCATGCTAAACTCATAACTTAGATATTCACCTCCGCGGTCAGAACGCAGAAACTTAATCTTCTTGTTACGATGATTTTCCACTTCACTTTTAAATTCCTTAAACTTCTCGAAAGTTTCGGACTTATGTTTCATAAAGTAGACATACCCATATCTACTTAAGTCACCCGTGAAAGTGAGAACATAACGATATCCACCACGTGATGCTACACTCATTGGACCGCACACATCGGTATGTATTATTTCCAATAAGTCCGTAGCTCGCTCCATTATTCTAGAGAATGGAGTCTTAGTCATTTTTCCCATTAGACATGCTTCGCATCTTTCAAGTGATTCAAGAGGTCCATCAGAATGGAGTTTCTTCATACGCTTCACTCCAATGTGACCAAGACGACAGTGCCACATGTATGTAGAATTATCATTCAATTTTGTTCATTTAGCATCTATGTTGTGAACATGTGTATCACTACTATCGAGATTCAGTAAGAATAAACCATTCATCTCAGGTGCATTACCATAAATGATATTACTCATATAAATCGAACAACCTTTATTCTCAGACTTAAAAGAGTAACCGTCTCGTAATAAACAAGATCCAGATATAATGTTCATGCTTAACGCAGGCACAAAATAACAATTGTTCAAATTTAAAACTAATCCCGAAGGTAGATGTAGGGGGAGCGTGCCGACGGCGATCACATCAACCTTGGAGCCATTTCCAACGCGCATCGTCACCTCGTCTCTCGCCAGTCTTCGTTTATTCCGCAGCTCGTGTTTCGAGTTACAAATATGAACAACCGAACCAGTATCAAATACCCAGGCACTACTACGATTACTAGTAAGATACACATCGATAACATATATATCAAATATACCTTTCTTCTTGATGTTGCCATTCTTCAGATCCGCCAGGTACTTGGGGCAGTTACGCTTCCAGTGACTAGCACCCTTGCAGTAGAAGCACTCAATTTCAGGCTTGGGACCAGCATTGGGCTTCTTTGTAGGTGCGGCAGCTTTCTTGCCGTCCTTCTTGAAGTTGCCCTTTTTCTTAGGCTTGCCCTGTTTCTTGAAATTGGTGGTCTTATTGACCATCAACACTTGGTGCTCCTTCTTGATCTCCACTTCAGCAGTTTTCAGCATGGACGATAGTTCGGGCAATGTCTTGTTCATGCAGTGCATATTGTAGTTCATCACAAAGTTCTTATAACTCGGTGGCAGTGATTGGAGGAGACGGTGAATCCCTAACTCATTAGGAATCGATATCCCCAACTCTTGGAGCTTGTTTGCGTACCCAGACATGGTGAGCACGTGCTCGCTAACGGAGCTACCCTCTTCCATCTTACAGTTAAAGAACTTTTCGGAGGCCTCAAAGCTCTCCATGGCCGCGCGAGTCTCAAAAATCAGCCTGAGCACCTTAATGATCTCGAACGGGTCGTGGTAAAAACGCTTCTAAAGCTCCGCTTCTAAACCGTATAGGATGGCACACTGAAATGTGGAGTAATGATTTTTCCGAGTGGCGTAAACATTCTTTACGTCATCGGTGGCATCTTCTGCAGGTGGGTCACCTAGCAGTGCTTCGAGCACATAGGTCAACTGACCAGCCCTGAGGACGATCTTCAGTCCACGGAACCAATCCGTGAAATTGCTTCCATTGTTCTTAAGCTTTTCTTTCTCTAGGAACGCATTGATATTGATGGAGGGGGTCGCCATAATCTACAACAAATTTGCAAGTAGTTTAGACTAAGTTTATGATAAATTGAGTTTAAATTTAATTCTTAACTTAACTAGGTGAACTCCCACTCAAAACAACATCCCTCAAATTGTCTTAGTGATTACACGAACCAAGTCCACTACACCAAGTCCGATCTTCACGAGAGAAGATGTAGTTTCATCGGCGAACAATCTTCATGTTCATCATATCATTTATATGACTCATGCTCTACCTTTCCGTATTCCGTGTTCCGAGACCATGTCTGTACATGCTAGGCTCGTCAAGATAACCTTAGTTTCCGCATGTGCAAATCTTGCTTGCACCCGTTGTATGCACACGTAGAATCTATCACATCCGATCATCACGAGATGCTTCGAAACGACGAGTCTTAGCAACGGTGCCAACTAAGGGTGAACACTTTATTACTTAATATTTAGTGAGAGGGATCATCTTATAATGCTACCGTCGTGCTCTAAGAAATACAAGATGCATAAAGGATTAACATCACAGGCAATTCATAATTAGTGTGATATGATATGGCCTTTTCTTCTTATGCCTTTGATCTCCATCTCCAAAGCACGAATATGATCTCCATCATCACCAGCATTGCGTCAAGGTCAGTGGCGCCGCTTCATGGTTGTCCATCATCACTAGCAACTATTACAACTACTTGGAATAAAGCTATTACAAGATGAATAGACACGCAGGTCTTAACAGAATTAAAGACAACCATTAGGCTCCTGCCGGTTGCTATATTACAACAAGGATCATTGCATACATCAAATATAATCACAATCACATGATGGCCATATCACATCACAAAACCCCTGCAAAAACAAGTTAGACGCCTCTAATTTTCTTTGCATGTTTTACGTGGTTTGGGGCTTTCGAATAAGAACGGGTCTTACCTATGAAACTGAACCACAACGTTGATACAAGTGCTATCAAGTGCAAAGTGTAAATTAGATCTATACTATGGTGGGAGAGAAAGAAACCCGCAAAGACACTTGTGCAAAGCAAGTTACACGTCAAGCGTGGAGCAAGTCTCATGTGCGATGACATGTAAGGTTAGCCCGAGCCGCTTCATCCCACCATACCGCAAGATGCAAAGTACACAAAGCAAAAGACGACACGAGCACCAACGCCCACAAAACCATTGTGTTCTACTCGTGCAACAGATCTACGCATAGATACGGCTCTGATACCACTGATGGGTTCGTAGCATGGAAAAAAAAATTTCTACCGCAAGAACGAACAAAACCCAGATCTAATCTAGATAAAAGCCAAGATCTAATCTATTAGATATGTGCAACGAGATAGATCTGTACTAACCCTTGTAGATCCGAAAGCGTTACGAGATTGGATCTCGTGGTTGATATAGTCGATCACTTGCCGATCTCAAGATCGAGTGGACGATCCTTCCGGCGCCGCATTCCGGCAGCGCTTCCGCAGTCGGTCACACGTGCGGAGTCGAAGCAGACCTTCCTCTCCTCGTTCCAGTGAGCAGCGGAGCTAGTAGATCTTCTCCACGGAATTGCAGCAGCATGACGGCGTGGTGGTGGTGGTGGAGTAGAGAATTTTGCAGGGCTTCGCCTAAGCCTGAGCAGAAGAAAGGAGGAGGAGAGAGGCGGCTGAGGTTTGGAGTAGTGGAGGGGAGCCAGGGGTGGTGCCTCCACCCCTCTATTTAAAGGAGGGAGGCGCCATGGGAGGGGGAGTCCTAGTAGGACTCCCCTCCCTTCCTTGGCCGGCGGATTGGGAGGGGGGGAGTAGTCCTCCTCCCCCACGACTCCTTGTCTTGCCCCACAAGGACTCCTTGATCCTTTCTTGGTTTTCAAGCAAACTCCAAGAAATCTTCCAGAACCTTACGGAACATTCCGAAACCTTCTAGAATCCTCATACAAATACTCCGGAACATTTCCTAACTCAGAAAATTATCCCCAATATATGAATCTTATTCTCCGGACAATTCTGGATCTCCTCGTGATGTCCCGAATCCAATCCAGAGTCCGAACAACATTCGGTCTCCAACGCACATTCCATATCTACTTAAAACAACTTCGAACCTTAAGTGTGTCACCCTACGGTTTGTGAATATGCAGACATGATGAAGAAACCTCTCCGATCAATAACCATCAGCGGGATCTGGAGATCCATAACGGCTCCCACACACTCAACGATGACTTTGTGATCGATAGAACCATTAACATACGAAACCAATTCCCTTTGTCACGCGATACTATACTTATCCGAGGTTTGATCGTCGGTATCTCCATACCTAGTTCTACCTCGTTACTGATAAGTACTCTTTACTCATTCCATGTTATGTCATCCCTTGTGACCCAGTCACATGCTTGCAAGCTAACTAGATGACATTCCACCGGGAGGGCCCAGAGCATATCTATCCGTCATATGGATGGAAAAATCCCAATCTTGGTCCATGCGCTTCAGCACATCCTTTCAGAATACCCAATGACACCTTTATAACCACCCAGTTACGAAGCGGTGTTTGATGTCATCAAAGTATCCATCCGGTGATGGTGATTAACACAACCTCATGGTCAAAGGATTAGGTTACTATGCATTTGAAAGCTTATTGGAATACGAACTTAATGACTTGATCTTATGCTACGCTTACTATGGGTGTGTGTCCATCACATCATTCTCCTAATGATATAACCTTGTTATTAATCACATCCAATGTCCATGATCAGGAAACCATGATCATCAATTAATCAACAAGCTAGTTCAACAAGAGGTTTACTAGTAACTCTTTTATGTTTACAAAACACACATGTATTAGTGTTTCCTAATAATACAATTATAGCATGGGATGTAAACATTCATCATAAACACAAAGATATAATAATAACCACTTTTATTATTGCCTCTTGGGCATATCTCCAACATTTATATATGTAGCTAGTTAGGGTTTAGAAGTGCTAATGGGCTTTTTATTGGAGTCACCGTCTTGGGCCTCCAGTCTATGAGGCGTCTGGGTCCAGTGTACGCCAGTCACTGTACTTGGCGAGTCGATATGCCTTGGGCGACTCCGCTTCGTGCGTATACCCCGATTGGTACTCTCCCATCAGTAGTCCCCGAGGGCGTCAGGGACTAGGCGATGACTTCAAGCCGCTGAATCAGCGTAGGTGATTCCAGGGTGGAGTCGATGGTGAGTCGTTGGCGAGCTCCTGAAACAGAGAAATAACTCATGAAGTAGCCCAATCGCCAAGACGACTCGACGAGTCGGGCGAGTAGTCATTGGACGGAGTCGCCCTTTGGAGAAGTTTTGTCGGCGCCTTGTCAACTTGCTGTCGTAGAGGACATGGAGGCCACCAAATCATTGATGGTGAAGTCACCAAGTCAGTGCAGGGGAATACGCGAGACGAGTCCGTGGTGGCGAGTCCCCGAGCGTGTTGAGTACGCGAGGGGGAGTCCGCGGTGGTGATTCCCCGAGCGTGTTGAGTATGCGAGGGCGAGTCCGCGGTGGAGAGTCCCCGAACATGTTGAGTACGTGAGGGCGAGTCCACGATGGCGAGTCTCCGAGTATGTTGAGTACGCGAGGGCGAGTCCGTGGTGGCGAGTCCACGAGCGTGTTGGGCCGCGGTCATGGAACCATGCGCACACACAGTATGCCTAGGAGTAGTGAAAGAGGCTCGAGTTGGCTTGTAGAGGCGACTTGAGGCTCTTTAGTGATGCATATTCTAAAAATAGTAGTGGTTGTTGCCGAGAATGGCGAGTCCACGTGGGGAGAGTTCGCGGTGAGCGAGTCCGCAAGGGGAGAGTCCCCAAGTTTGGCGAGTCCACGATGATTGCGATTCCGCGAGAGGAGAGTCCCCGAGTGTGGCGAGTCCATGTTGACGTTGATTGTGCTATTTTTGTTAGCGAGTCTCTCATCTTGGCCTGGGGGGGCAGTCGCATGGTGACTCCAGAGATGCTCTCTCTTAGCATTCTTCCTGGACGATCCGAGGCTCGGTTTGCGAGTCATCGTCCGCAGTACTTGGCCGTGCGAGTCGCACTGTCTAAGGTTGAGGAGGACATGGTGTCGTTTATGTAGCACTGCCATTTGTCTTGGCCCGGAAGGCCAGTCGATCAAGGCGACTCCAATGATGGCTCTCGCTTAGCATTTTTCATGGACGATCCGAGGATCGGTTTGCGAGTCCTCGTCCGCACAACTTGGCCATTGCGAGTCGTTCTTTAAAAGGTTGACAAAGGCGAATTGATTTTTCCCGGAGGGAAGAGATGCCAAGTGGTGAGTACATACAGCATGGCATTCGACCCTCTCTGGTGACTCATACGATGAGGGGCCCTTAGTGGGCACGGCGTACGCATTCGATGTAGCATAAGTATAGGCACGCTTTGGTGGAGTCAACGCGGCGGACACGGGGTCGACCCGTCGGGAGGTCACGCTATGGCGAAGTCGACGCGGTGGACACGGGGTCGACGCGCCGGACGGAGGTCGGGCTATGGCGAATTCAACGCGGCGGACACGGGGTCGACGCGGCGGATGGAGGTCGCGCTATGGCGAAGTCGACGCGGCGGACACGGGGTCGACCCGGCGGACGGAGGTCGCCCTATGGCAAAGTCGACACGGAGGACACGGGGTCGACGCGGCGGATGGAGGTCACACTATGGCGAATTCGACGCGGCGGACACGGGGTCAACACGGCGGATGGGTCGCGCTATGGCGAATTCGACGCGGCGGACACGGGGTCGACGCGGCGGACGGAGGTCATGCTATGGCGAAGTCGATGCGGCGGGTACGGAGTCGACCCAACGGTCGTACTGCGTTTAGCCGGTAGCATGGCGAGTAGTGGTAGCGAGCCCGATCGGACTATTGGTCGGACGGGATCGCGTGGCGGAATTGCTTTGGTGGAGACGTTCGGTAGGCGGTAGCATGACGACTCGTCGGACGTGGCGAGTCCGTGAGCGTGGCTAATCTGCGTCTGGAGAGTCCGCGAGGGCCGAGTTGCGATGGCGTGTAAGACAAACTCCGATATAGCGATGGATGTAATATATCACCGCTTCAGCTCAATTCGCCGGCCGACGGATTTAGCCTTAAAGACTGTTCGATCAAATTCTGCATTCATGGATTAATTTTCCAAAAGATTTGTACAGGCAATAGTATAAATTAGACCAAATAAAATAATTAAATAGCGAAGTGAGAACAACGCGGTCGAGTTAAATAGCCGTGCAGGGTTGCCTGCGATCGTCGCCGGCCGATAATACCGTCATGTATTCTTCGGTCAATCCTCTAAGCGCACGTTTTGTATAAAATTGACATCTACATACGGATGCCACTGCGTGGAATTGATCTTGTATCCGTCGAGACTGAGTCGACGTGTGGACGGAGTCACGGCGATCGAGTCGACGTGTGGATGGGATTGACCAGATTTTCATTCGTCGAGAGCGGCGTAAACATGCCTTTTTCGTCGTCTTTGTGCACATGTAACAACACATCAAGAAAACATGAATTAGATGCTGAATAAATGACAACAAATACCGATCTATAGAGGCTCGATTCGTCGGGAATCAATTTTCCGCAGCCGTGAGCGCATGTCCGCCTAGCTATAGGGTACAACAACCGCATGGTTCCATCTAGCACTCCCGGTTGCCATGGAATCCGTCGTCCACTCTCCATAGGTATAACAGATTGCATGTAAACATTAAATCTAAATAAAATAATTAATGAATAATCAAGGGGAGACGGATTGAATTAAAATTAGATATAGGGGACCGATCGTGTAGCTCGTCTTCACACGTGCACTGTCTAAGGTTGAGGAGGACATGGTGCTGTTTATGTAGCAGTACCATTTGTCTTGTCCTAGAAGGCCAGTCGATCAAGGCGAATCCAATGATGGCTCTCAGTTAGCTTTTTTCGTGGACGATTCGATGCTCGGTTTGCGAGTCCTCGTCCGTACTACTTGGCCATTGCGAGTCGCTTTTTAAAAGGTTGACAAAGGAGAATTGATTTTTCCCGGAGGAAAGAGACGCCCAGTGGTGAGTCTATACATCATGGCATGCGACCCTCTCTAGCGACTCGTATGATGAGGGGCTCATAGCGGGGACGGCATACGCATTCGACGTAGCATAAGTACATGCGTGCTTTGGTGGAGTCGACGTGGCAGACACGGGGTCGACCTGGCGAATGGAGGTCCTGCTATGGCGAAGTCGATACGGCGGACACGGTGTCGACGCGGCGGACGGAGGTCGCACTATGGTGAAGTCGACGCGGCGGGCACGGGGTCGACGCGGCAGACGGAGCTCGCCCTATGGAGAAGTCAACACGGCGGACACGGGGTCGACATGGCGGACAGAGGTCGTGCCATGGCGAATTCGACGTGGCGGACATGGGGTCGACGCGGCGGATGGAGGTCGCGCTATGGCGAAGTCGACACGGCGGACACGCAGTCGACCTAGCGGTCGTACTGTGTTTAGCCGGTAGCATGGCGAGTAGTGGTAGCGAGCCCGATCGGACTATTGGTCGGACGAGATCGCGTGGCGGAGTTGCTTTGGTGGAGACGTTCGGTATCCGGTAGCATGACGATTCGTCGGACGTGGTGAGTCCGTGAGCGTGGCTAATCTGCGTCAGGAGAGTCCAGAAGGGCCGAGCCGCGATGGCGTGTAAGACAAACTCTGATAGAGCCGTGGATGTAATATATCACCTTTTCAGCTCAATTCTCCGGCCGACAGATGTAGCCTTAAAGACTGTTCGATCAAATTCTGCATTCATGGATAAATTTCCAAAAACATTTGTAAAGACAATAGTCTAAATTAGACCAAATAAAATAATTAAATAGCAAAGTGAGAAGAACGCGGTCGACTTATCGGAAATAGATTCCGCATAGCCGTGCAGGGTTGCCTGCGATCGTCGCCGGCTGATAATACCGTCATGTATTCTTCGGTCAATCCTCCAAGCGCACGGTTTGTATAAAATTGACATCTACATACGGATGCCACTACGTGGAATTGATCTTGTATCCGGCGAGACTGAGTCGACGTGTGGACGGAGTCGCGGCGAACGAGTCGATGTGTGGACGGGATCGACCAGATTTACATTCGTCCGGAGCGGCATAAACATGCCTTGTTCATCATCTTTGTGCACATGTAACAACAAATTAAGAAAACATGAATTAGATGCTGAATAAATGACAACAAATACCGATCTATAGAGGGTCGATTCATCGGGAATCAATTTGCCGCAGCCGTGAGCCAACCTTCCTGATTCTAGTCCTGGCACCGGGCCGCCAGCGCATGTCCGCCTAGCTATAGGGTACAACAATCGGATGGTTCCAGCTAGCACTCGCCAATCGCCATGGAATCAGTTGACCACTCTCCATAGGTATAACAGATTGCATGTAAACATTAAATCGAAATAAAATAATTAATGAATAATCAAGGGGAGACGGATTGAATTAAAACTAGATATAGGGGACCGATCGTGTATGCTCGCCTTCACCCGTGCGCGTGCGCGTGCTTGGCCGATGGACCGAATTAATCAGCACATGGCACGCATGCACTGAAGACAAAATCGGTAGTCGCCTAGTGTGCTGGTATGGTTGAAGAAATCCAGCACCTATCTTGCTGTTGATAGCGAGGGATCCCGCATGGATCATCACTTCCAAACACCGCTTGCCCCACGGTGGGCGTCAACTGTCGTGGTATTGGTCACGACAGATGCTACAGGGTAGCTTATGTAGAGGAAAGAGAAAAGCGACGTAGGAGAATCTGGGAGCGAGATTGGCACACGATATACCTAGGTTCACGTCCTCTCGATGGAGGATCGCTACATCCTATTGTCAATCGAGTATATGATCATAGATTGGTTTACATGGAGCCACCGGCGGTGGAGGGGGAAACTAGATCTGATATGATGTGAGAGATGTCCCCCCAAAGGGGTGCCCCTGGTGGCTTTATATATGTAGCCAGTTAGGGTTTACAAGTGCTAATGGGCTTTTTATTGGAGTCGCCGTCTTGGGCCTCCAGTCGGCGAGGCGTCTGGGTCCATTGTACGCCAGTCGCTGTACTTGGCGAGTCGATTTGCCATGGGCAACTCCGCTTCGTGGGTATACCCCGATTGGTATTCCCCATCAGGAAGTATCCATGTGCTCCTCGACGCCTAGATCCCTCCTGGCACGGCTCCAACCACCTCCACTAAGGCTTGGACGAGTTAGGGTTTAGGGTGTAGCATGGAGATGGCCATGGCCGTACTTGGGGAAGGAGGAACGAGGGAGAGGTTTCATGGGGATCTTGATCTGGTCTGGGGCTGAGGTAGCTGGTATAAAAGGGCAGCACATGAGGGGCTTTGTTGGCTATGTAAAAGGTGAGAGGGAGAGGGGATGGTGTGCACGGGTTGGTTTAATCCTTCTCCCTCATCTCCTTGTTCTTTAACCTAGAGAGGTGAGAGGGGACCAAGGAGGTAGGCAGGTCGGGCTGGTTCTTCTTGACATGCAAGAAAAGAGGGAAGAAGGAATGGCCTAGGTGGATGCATGGTACCCGTGTGGTGGCCACGGGTGGAAGAGTAGATAAGTGGGGTTTAGGTTTAGGTCTTAGCTAGTTTTAATTTTTATTTGTTTAAATTCCAAACCTTGTTCGAAATAAAACAAAGCAACTTCCCAAAAGAACCAAAGTAGAGAAAAAGATGAAAAGGATGGATAGAAGATAGGTTGGCTTCATGTCGGATTTTATTTGATCTCGAGTTTAATTTAAACCAAGACAAAAGCATAGGGAACAACAAAAAGAAAAAGGAGTGAGGCCTTTTGTATGTACCATCCATGCTTTAGTTGTGAAAACAACTAGAGTTTGATCATATTACATGGTTTCCATTAGCCTTCCCACAAAAAATGGGGATTCAAAAGAAGAAGAAAAGCGAAACTCTCCCAAATCATATGGCTTAATCAAAATAGAGTGCATGCATGAAGAATAAGGTGGCCATGCTAGTGTGTATGCACCACTATAAATTCATATATCCACAATATATTCAAACATGATCTTAGTTCAAATAAGATCATATGGAAAGTTGAAAAGAGCACCACTCACATAGCATACAAAGGAAAATATCATTTTGCGGCCCGAAAGTTGGGGTGTACAGGCAACGCGGTACCCAAGTTCCCTGAAATCAGCCGGGATGACTTCAGTTGGTGTGCCAAATACTTAGAGGATCTTTTTTAGCACGAATTCAAGTTTACGTTTTAATACAAAAAATCAGGCTAACGGCCGTCAAGTTGGGCCCCCGTGTCAGTTCTCGCCGTTATGTCGCTCCCGTCGCTTAGGCGGGGTGGCTGTCACGTAGGTTTGCAGCGTTGGCACAGTGGATAGGATAATACCCCCTACGCAGTGTATTGACGTGACAAAACAGGGCACATGTATCGGCGTTATAATTATTTTTTGTTTACTCGGAAGCTGGAACGGCCACCACCATGCGTCTCGCCTTGGACTTTCGTCCCAATCGTTAACCACTACCTTAAAAGAGCATTGACGGTTCCACTGTTCCCCTGCCTCGCAGAAACCACTCTTCTTCTTCCTGTCATCTATCTTCTTCCCGTCTTCTCCTTGCCGCCATGGAAGATCTACGCACTCTAGAGATAAGCTTCACTACCCATGACAATAAGAAGATAGACGTTGTCTACACCAATGAGGAGGAGACAGTGGTGCGTGTCCCGAGGATGTATGAGGGTTAGCTTGGGATAGACGAGGAAAAGTTTGTGGGATTGGACCTCGAGTACACCCCGCAACACCCATATGAAGGGAGTGAAGTCTTCGTCATTCAACTGACCATGCGGAAACACGTCCTCGTCTACCACCTCTCCCGGTTTGTAGATCTGCTCTCTGTAGCTAACCGCTTTTAGGTTTTTCTCCTCTTGTTCTTTATCCACTTGCTCACATTGCAACTATTGGATTTTATTTAGGACCAAATAAATTAGGGTTTGCCTATGTCTCAATCGACTGAGATTTTCTTTAGTCTCAATCACTTAAGAAAAGTGCAACCGTAGTTAAAAGAAATGTGCAACTCGTTGAGTCGACTGAGAAATAGCAAAACCGAATAAATTATGACAATACAATGTTGAGAGTCTTGATCTTGCATTTACTAAACTTTTCAAAATTATATTGAGATGATGATCTTGCATTGACAAAATATTTGTAGTTAAAAATTTTGGTGATGACAAACTACATACTTTCAGGACTGATAGGAAATGTCCGGCGCTGCGCCATTTCCTTGTAGAAAAGGGAATTGTTTTCTGCAATGTCGATAAAACAACTGATTTTTTGAAATTTTATCAAGAGGAAATTATAATTCCTGCGCACAACTGGATCGATATTTAGAGTCTTTTCAAGATCCTAGGGGGATCGAGGAAGGATGGAATGGCATCACTCGCAACTAGAATCCTCGATGAGTCGTACGACAAAATGAAGGAAGGTTTCCCAACGGATAGGCATGATTTTTGGGACGAGTGGTCGTTGTCTGATATATAAACCTGAAGTATGCAACCATAGATGCTTACGTGACCTACTAGCTGTACAAGAAGATCCATTTTTTTTCTACGTTACCACGTGTTTTGCCCTATTTGCAAGAGGGAAGACGAGCTTAGGGGAGCCCTTTGTAGAAAATGCAGAATATCTGAGTTTGAAGCTGCATATGCAAAGAAATTGGCTGCATCTGAAGCAGCTGACAGAGAGGCTGCAGAAGCAGCTGAAGAAGCAGCTGACAGAGAGACTGCAGAAGCAGCTGAAGAAGCAGCTGACAGAGAGGCTGCAGCTAAAGCAGCAAAAAGAGAGGCATCATCTTCTAGCGGCAACAATCAGGCCTGTGATGCACCGCTAATTGTGCCGCAGGACGCTGAAGATAGGGAAGCCAAGTCAAATGCCTGGTGGAATAAAGTTGTTCATGAGCTGTGGAGTACCTGGAATGGTCACAGTTCGTCACCTAGGAACGATGGCAAGCGCCTCAAGTGGTCTGATGAGGAGTGAATTAAATTTTACTTGTCAGTGTTATGTTTCTATTTTCTGGAACTCAGTTAGCTTGCCAAGATGTCTAGCGCCTCAAGTGATACTAGTAATATAAATTTAACCCTCGTTGTGTTATGTTTATGTATGGGTCTTGTAGCTTGTCAAGATGGTAGCTTGTTAACTGGCAGTTTGGAAGAGTGCCCTCTCCCTCTCTCGCTAAACAAATATGTTTCATTTTTCCCAAATTGGTAGCAAATCTAGAGAAGATTCTCACGTCAAAATTTCGTTCCCTTTTGGACCTCTTTTTGCCTCCGATCAGGTAGCAAATCTAGAGTAGAAAATCACACCAGGCAGAATACATTCATTCAGAAAACAAAACAAATGTAGATATAGCTGTGCGCGGCTAAATAGGATATAGCGATAGAAAGTAACGAGGTTCGATGCATTCAGCCAGAAATAGGATATAGCTAGAAAGAAGCTGCTTAGCAGCAGCAGCCGCCGCAGCTGTAGGCACATCCTGCAAGCGCCCGCGCCTGTGCCTCCTCCCTCCGTCGCTTCCTCCACTTCTTGCTGCCCAGTTTCTTGGACTTGGGGGCCTTGGGCCTGATTGGAGGCATGCGACCCTCTTTGATGGCCACCCGCTGGAGGTTTCAGAGGTGAATGCAGAGAGCCCGGTGTTCAGCGTTGTAGGCGTTGATGTTCACGGTCTCGCGCTTGCCGCTTTTGTGGATGCCGGAGCCCGCGGCCTCTGCATGCTTTAGTAAGGTTTTCAAGTCAGTGCCGCCACCGGCACAACTCGTCAAGCAGTAGGCGATCCCCTTGTGGAAGGGGAAGCTATAGTAGGGGCCCCTGAAGAAGGCGTCGTACTTGCCGGCCCGTAGCCTCCTCAGCACCTGACGAGACTTGGTGTGAATGGACTCGTCATCGCTGCAGACGTCGCTGCCAGACACCTATTGGAAGAAAAGGAAAATGGGGGAGTAGATGATGTAAGAAGATCGAGCAATCGAAATGCGAACAAGCGAATCCTAATAAACCAAGATCTAACATCCAACGATGGGAACGGTAGGAGAACCAGGGGAGGGGAGCAAACCGTAGTTACCTTCGACCATGGGTCGCCGATGCCAGTGTCGTAGGGGTTCAGCGGAGCGATGTACTTATCTGGATCATACGTGCCAAGAGGTGCGTGATCTGCTTGTGACCGGCGGGGGCCTCCTCGCCGACGGGGGATTCCTCTTCGGCGGCTCTGTCGGTAGCGGGGACATGGGCCTGGGCGAGAACGGCGGCTGTCCTCGATGTCTCGACTGGGGACTGGACAGGGACGGCAGCTGCTTTCAACGCGTCGAGGGGGACCAGCAAGGAGACGGGGGCCTCCTCGCCGGCAGCCACAGAGGCGACGATGGCCACCTTATCCTCCTCGGCCATCGCCGGCGCAGACGAGGTATTCTCGGGAGTTTGTAGATAGTGGTGGGACTGTGGAGAGGGTTGCGTGGGGAAAGCGAGCGAGAGTGGGAGTGGGTGTGCGGAGAGGGGCTCTATAGTTAAGGTGGATAGAAGCAAGGCATGTTTCGTTGCACCACCGTGCAACACGCCGCACAGTCTATTGCACCGTGCACCGCGACACGCGCACGGTATGTCACGTTTTTTTCTTGCGCCATGCATGGCAGTTCTGTATTGAGCCACATGCAAAGCACGCACACACAATTTCTATGTACGAAGTTTGACACGGCCCTAAAATTGGCGATAGTTAAAAGTGGAAATGTAGAGGGGGAGGTAGGTGGTTGTACGGCGAGATTTGTGGGGTTGTAATAGATTCAGTAAAGGGATGTATTGATGGCTACGAGTGACTCGACGAACCGGAGACGTTAGGTCTCGTCGAGCTCAGTTGTTCGGCCTCCGGCTAGCACGTGCAAGCTTCTTATAGTGGGCCCTAGTTGGAAGTGAGATTGAGAGCCGTTGCGTAAAAAATGGGATGTGTCTTTTTTAAAATCAAGTGGCAATAAACTGTAGCTGTCCATCGACGACCGTGCACTCGATGACGCATGTGTTGTGGCATAGTAGTAGCAGTAGTAGGCTTTTCAGACTTGATTAAAAGTGACATGACCGCTCGACGACTTTTTCCATGGACGGCATCGTGTTCCTTCTTGTAGAGGGAGACGTCAAGATGGGGCCTCGTCAAGATGGTAGCTCGTTAACTGCCAGTTTGAAAGAGTACCCTTTTCCTCTCTCGCTAAACAAATATGTTTCATTTTGCCCAAATTGGTAGAAAATCTAGAGAAGATTCTCTCTTCGATAATTTGTTCCCTTTTGGACCTCTTTTTTCCTCCGACCAGGTAGCAAATCTAAAGCAGCAAATCACACCAGGTAGAATACATTCATTTAGAAAACAAAACAAATGTAGATATAGCTGTGCGTAGCTAAATAGGATATAGCGATAGAAAGTAGTAGGTTGCTTAACGAGTTTCGATGCATTCAGCCAGAAATAGGATGCAAGCAAAATATAGAAAATCAAAAGAAGCTGCTTAGCAGCAGCAGCCGTAGATGTAGATACATCCAACCGGTTCATTCACTAGTGCCTCCACCTCCCTCCGGCGCCTCCGCCACTTCTTGCTGCCCAGTCCCTTGATTTTGGGGGCCTTGGGCCTGATTGGAGGCATGCGACCATCTTTGATGGCCGCCCGCTGGAGGTTTCGGAGGTGAATGACGAGAGCCCGGTGTTGAGCGATGTAGGTGTTGATGTTCACGATCTCGCGCTTGCCCCCTTTGTGGATGCCGGAGCCCGCGGCCTCTGCATGCTTCAGTAAGGTGGTCAAGTCGGTGCCCCCACTAGCATGACTCGTCAAGCAGTAGGCGTTCCCCTTGCGGAAGGGGCAGCTATAGTAGGGGCCCCTGAAGAAGGCGTCTTACTAGCCGGTCCACAGCCTCCTCAGCACCTCACGAGCCTTGGTGTGAATGGACTCTTCATCGCTGCAGACGTCGCTGCTAGAAACCTATTGGAAGAAAAGGAAAATGGGGGAGTAGATGATGTAAGAAGATCGAGCAATCGAAATGCGAACAAGCGAATCCTAATAAACCAAGATCTAGCATCCAACGATGGGAACGATAGAAGAACCAGGGGAGGGGAGCAAACCATAGTTACCTCCAACCATGGGTCATCGATGCCGGTGTCGTCGGGGTTCAGCGGAGCGATGTACTTATCTGGATCGTAGGTGCCCAAGAAGTGCGTGATCTTCTTGTGACCGGTGGGGGCCTCCTCGTCGGCGGTGGGCTCCTCGTCGGCAGCTCTGTTGGTAGCGGGGACGAGGGCCTAGACAGGAAAGGCAGCTGCCATCGATGCCTCGACTGGGCCTGGACAGGGATGGCGACTGCTTTCAACGCGTCAAGAGGGACCGGCGAGGAGACGGGGGCCTCCTCGCCGGCGGCCACGGAGGCGACGATGGCCACCTTATCCTCCTCGGCCATCGCCGGCGCAGACGGGGTATTCTCGGGAGTTTGCAGATGCTGGTGGGACAGTGGATAGGGTTTCGTGGGGACAGTGAGCGAGAGTGGGAGTGGGTGTGTAGAGAGGGGCTCTATAGTTAAGGTGGATAGAAGCAAGGCACGTTTCATTGCACCACCGTGCAACGCGCCGCGCAGTCTACTACACCGTGCACCGCGACACGTGCATAGTACGTCACGTTTCTTTCCCGGGCCATGCATGGCAGTTCTGTATTGAGCCGCATGCAAAGGGCGCACACACAATTTCTATGTACGAAGTTTGACATGGCCCTAAAATTGGCGATAGAGAGACGCTGCGTAAAAAATGGGATATGTCTTATTAAAATCAAATGGCAATAAATTGCAGCTGTCTGATGGCTCAATGCACGGTGCCTAGAAAAGTGCTTGGTGCGTGGTGTTGATGTAGAGCTCGTTAGGAACCCCAAGAGGAAGGTATGATGAGCACAGCAGCAAATTTCCCTCAGTTATGAAACCAAGGTTTAATCGAACCAGTAGGAGCAAGGAAACACCTCAAAGGTGTTATTAGCTGAGCTTTGGCAGGGCGCACTACCTGTGCTAGTAGCAACGTGGAGACCTGCACAACACAACCACAGAACTTTGTCCCCAACTTGCGATGAGGTTGTCAATCTCACCGTGTTTTGCGGAAAACAAAGGATTAAACATATCGAATGGAAAGAAGTAAAAGTTTGTCGAAAGTAAACACAAAGCAGTAAACAGTTGTAGATTGTATGTAAAGAAAAAGCACCGGGATCCATAGTTCACTAGAGGTGGCTCTCCTTAGATAGATAACATGCTCGGTGAACAAATTACAGCGAGGCAATTGACAAACACCGAGAAAGCAATACATGCATATACTAATCATCTTGACTCCTTTGAGACTTGATTGGGAATTACAACATAATACATAGACCGCCATCCAACTGCATCTATGACTAATAATCTACCTTCAGGTTATCATCCGAACCCCCTCCCGTATTAAGTTGCAAGCAACAGATTATTTCTTTACAAACTGCGTGTAAAGTAAACAATACGATTGTTCTATGAACAAAGGATTGTTGTTTTCTCCCTAGTAGCAACAACACATCTAGTACCTTAGAGATTTCTGTCACTTCCCCAGATTACCAGAGGCATGAACCCACTATCGAGCATAAATACTAACTCTGGGAGTTGCTAGCATCTACTTGGCCAAGATAGCTACTAACAACGGAAAGCATGCAAGATCACAAATAACAAAGACATGATAGAATCAATAATCAATCTGAAATAGCATCTCAATATCCATCGGATCCCTGCAAACACAACATGTATGGATTACAAATAGATGATCTTGATCATGAACGGAGATCACAAGATCTAAACATGAAAGCACAAAGGAGGAGAAACCAGCCATCTAGCTACTACATGGATCCGTAGTCTAAGGATGAACTACTCACGCATCACACCGGAGGCTTGCATGGTGATGAAGAAGGCCTCCAGGGTGAATTCCCCTCTCCGGCAGGGTGCCGGCAAGAGCTTTAGATCCCTCCCGATCTAGGGATGGAGATGACGGCGGCTACAGACTCTTTCATGGATTTTTGATCGGTTACATAGATTTTTCGTCCTGAGGGCAACTTATAGGCGGAAGGAGAGGCCGAGGGGGTGCTAGGGTCGGCCAGACCACCCCCTGGCGCAGGCCAGGCCTGGCCGCGTGGCCAGGTGGTGTGGCAGGCCCCCAGCCCTTCTCCTTCTCATATTCTGGCACTTGATCCCTTCCGGAAAAATAGGCACTTTGGCTTTTGTCCCGTTCAACTCCGAGAATATTCATTTCCTGACTTTCCTGGAACCAAAAACAACAGAAAACAGGCAGCTGGCACTATGGCTCTTGTTAATAGGTTAGTCCAAGAAATCATAATAAAAGTACTCTAAAGTTGGAACAAAACACAAGAAAGTGGATAAAACTAAGCATGGAACATCAAAAATTATAAATACATTTGCAATGTATCAACATCCCCAAGCTTAACTCCGGCTTGTCCTCGAGTAGGTAAGTATTAAAAAGAAAAAAATTTGAGGTGACATGCACCATCAAAGACTTGATCAAAGTATTTGCAAAACACTCAATGCTGGGATCATAGTACTTCAATCATAACATGAAAGACAAAGTTCTAGCAATAAGCAAAGAAACTATGATGCAACATGAAAAGGCATAAACAAAAGATTCATGAATAACATGCTTTGCAAGACGTTTGTTTGTTTCACATAAAGAAAACATAGCATAAAAGTATTCATCTTGTCCCTCAATAGAGTAGCAAATATAAATGCATAGGACACCTTCAAAGTTCATAAGAGTGACTAGATACAATAGTTTCAAACAAGCAATAACAAGTTATGCATCAATCAACTAGTCTTGGGACAATGCACATAGAACAAAGAATGGCCACTATGCTCTCAAAGTAGTGCATAAAGATAGAAGGTGGAGACTCAATATAATGGTGGAAGAAAGGCCTTTTGTAAAAGGAAGTAGGGATTCAAGTCTCATAAAGAGCTTCCAAAAATTATGGTACTTATAGCTTTCGGCTCTCATTGCCCCTATCATAAGCATCTTGAAGTGATTAAGGTTAAAGTGAACAAACTATGGTGTATATGCTTGACGAAGTATAAGTCGGAAATGTCATGTCCCTTGTATACGAGGGCCGCTCCTCACGCTACTCAAGTTTAATCACCGGTAAGTTCTTGGCATCGTAAGTACATGTGTATCATTGAGAACCGCTAATGGGGTACCCCTTGCCCGATGATACAGAAGAATCCCCATATCAAAATGACAAGGCAAGCAGACAACGAGCATCTCAGCATTCTTCTTATTTACCACGGGAATATGGTGCTTTTTTCTCTCTTTCCTCTTTTCATAGTATCTCTTTTTTTCTCTTTTCTCTTTTTTTCTCAATACAGGACTCTTTTTTTATAAGAAGAATGCTTCATAGACAGCTCATTATGGTTACGCTGCAGGTTTCCACCATGTCAGCATGGATTAGACCAGTGGCCCAGGCGTTTCTCTAACACATATACATAACTCCATGGACTTACAAGCTCCCCTTTCATTTCACACCGACAACATCCATATACAAAAGAGCATGATATCAACTAGGTACAAGTACCAAGTGCAATGTTGAAAGCGTTCCCCATGAAAGCATGGTTCTGCTAATTCCCACCAAATAAGTGCAAGCATATACAACATAGAAGACTCAATGGTTCAAGTTTATTAAGGGCAAGTAAAATAAAGTGTGCCATCAAGTTCGTGAGAGCTTTAATCACTAGTTTTCTCATAACAAGTGAAAGGTAAACAAAAGCATGAATATACTTGGAATAGCTTAAGCTAGTAGGTAGATATGGTGGACTCTTTGGAATAACTTGGTTTAGGGAGTTGGATGCATGAGTGGAACTCATACTTTGTTGTGGACTCTAGCAAAAGACTGGGAGCGACAAACTAAGAGAGCAATAATGGCCATAATCATGGAGAGCGACAAAACATCAATGATAAAAGCATAAAGTGATACTACAAGTTGAAAACTAAAGGATCATAAAGGCTATGGTGACTTGAGATAGTCATAACATGGTGTGAGCATGTGCCAATTCAACCCAAATAAAGCATCAAAGGAGAATACCACTATACTATGCTTTAATATGCTAAAACAACGCATGATTCATCCAAGGAACATTAAGCAATCTCAATTGTTTATAACAAGTCATGATACAGCAAAGAATACAAAGCATAAAGCCAAAACAATATCAAGCATGGCATGACAAAGCATAGGCCACAGTCAAAAACGAGCTCTTTTTACCACATAAGTATGAACTTTCCTACTCTTTTCCAAACTAAACCAAACTATTTGCAAACCAAAGGTATGATAGAGGGGGTCCAACCAACTTATTCAGAAAACTAAGAAAACCAAGCAAACTAAAAACCAAAACAAAAACGAAAAAGAAGACACTCCAAGAAAAACACAATTGTGCATGAAACAATAAAAATGAAGCGTTTGGAAGAAACCTGGAATTTTTATTGATGAAGAAGGGGATGCCTTGGGCATCCCCAAGCTTTGACGCTTGTACTTCTTGTATATTTCTTGGGCTGACACGCGTGACATCCCCAAGCTTGAGCTTTAGTCCATCCTTCATCTCTTTACTCATTCCTTCCATACACCTGAAAATTTTCCTTCATACAAAACTTCACACAATCTCATTAGCAACATTAGTGCACTTGAGATAAATAAGTCTCAAGGTTCAGTTCTAACACCAAATAAACTTCCATTAGAACACTAGATACTGTATCACTTCCCTCAAAAAGCACAATTCCCCAAAGGAACTCAATAAGGAACTAACAAGAAGCAAATGCAGAAAATGGCAGAAATCTGTCAAAACAGACTAGCAGGTAAAGACGAATTTTTTAGAAGACATTATGTTGCTCAAATCAAAAAGTGTTGAACTAACTAAAGTTAGATAAAAACCTGGGGCAGAAACACAAATATTTACAGCTCAATCCGACGTACAGAGCTCTCTCAGGAATTTTTACAGTGAATCACAGAAATCTGTTTTGGGACAGCAACTTTCCCAATCATCACTTCACTCTCATTAGAGGTTACTCTTGGCCCAAAAAGCAAATAAAAAGGATAAGGAGAGGTTATTACAGAGGTAATAACTTCCAAGACTCAACTAAAACTCTTGGGTTATCTCCCAATAAGTACTTTTCTTTAACGCCTTTAAGTTAGGCATGATAATTTGAGAAGATGCTCTCATAGGAAATATGAATTGAAGTAAAAGAGAGCATCAAAAAGCAAATTCAAAACACATGTAAGTCTAACCACTTCCTATGCATAGGAATATTGTATGCAAATAAATGCACAAAGAACAAAGTGACAGGCATAGGAAGATAAATCAAAAGTAACTTCAAAACTTCCAGCACATAGAGAGGTGTTTCATAACCATAAAAACTTCTACAACCATATTTTCCTCTCTCATAATAATTTTCAGTAGCCTCATGAATAAACTCAACAATATAACTATCACATAAGGAATGCTTTTCATGATCTACAAGAACTAGAGCTTTATTATAAATATTTTCAAAAGAATCCTCGGGAACATAACATTCACCCTCCTTTGATAAGCATGGGGGACAATAAAATAATGTAAGGGATAAAGAGTTACTCTCATTAGAAGGTAGGCATGGGTAGATCCATTCTTCCTCCTTTTTTCCATCACTCTCCTCCTCTTTTTCATCTAATGAGCTTTCAGGTTCAGCAATTTCTTCTTCCATGGAGGTTCTAGCAGGCGGTGGTTCATCTATTACCTTAGCAGTCATAATAATGTTCCCAAATAGGAAACTGAGTGAGCTATCCATAATGAAATAGTGATTGGAGCAGAGCTAGTCATAAAGGCAACTTAATAAAGGAACTATTTTTTTGTGTTTTTGAAATAAGAAAGCAAACTTGTAGAACTAATTTTTTTGGGTTTTTGAAGAACAAAACAAGCAAACAAAGCAAAAAAGAAAACTAAGCTAACCAAAAACAACAAAGTAAAGAGATTGGTTATGAGGGACTCCCCTTGTGAAGATGTCCTTGACTCCCCGACAACGGCGCCAGAAAATCGCTTGATGGCTCAATGCACGGCGCCCAGAAAAGTGCTTGGTGCGTGGTGTTGATGTAGAGCTCGTTGGGAACCCCAAGAGCAATGTATGATGAGCACAGCAGCAAGTTTCCCTCAGTTATGAAACCAAGGTTTAATCGAACCAGTAGGAGCAAGGAAACACCTCAAAGGTGTTATTAGCTGAGCTTTGGCAGGGCACTACCGGTGCTAGTAGCAATGTGGAGACCTGCACAACACAACCACAGAACTTTGTCCCCAACTTGCGATGAGGTTGTCAATCTCACCGTGTTTTGCGGAAAACAAAGGATTAAACGTATCGAATGGAAAGAAGTAAAAGTTTGCAGAAAGTAAACACAAAGCAGTAAACAGTTGTAGATTGTATGTAAAGAAAAAGGACCGGGATCCATAGTTCACTAGATGTGGCTCTCCTTAGATAGATAACATGCTGGGTGAACAAATTACAGCGAGGCAATTGACAAACACCGAGAAAGCAATACATGCATATACTAATCATCTTGACTCCTTTGAGACTTGATTGGGCGTTACAACATAATACATAGACCTCCATCCAACTACATCGAGGACTAATAATCCACCTTTAGTTTATCATCCGAACCCCCTCCAGTATTAAGTTGCAAGCAACAGATTATTTCTTTACGAACTGCGTGTAAAGTAAACAATACGATTGTTCTATGAACCAAGGATTGTTGTTTTCTCCCTAGTAGCAACAACACATCTAGTACCTTAGAGATTTCTGTCACTTCCCCAGATTACCAGAGGCATGAACCCACTATCAAGCATAAATACTAACTCTTGGAGTTGCTAGCATCTACTTGGCCAAGATAGCTACTAACAACGGAAAGCATGCAAGATCACAAATAACAAAGACATGATAGAATCAATAATCAATCTGAAATAGCATCTCAATATCCATCGGATCCCCGTAAACACAACATGTATGGATTACAAATAGATGATCTTGATCATGAACAGAGATCACAAGATCTAAACATGAAAGCACAAAGGAGGAGAAACCAGCCATCTAGCTACTACATGGATCCGTAGTCTAAGGATGAACTACTCACGCATCACACCTAGTGTCATTGCATGTGTGTTCTTCTCATTAACCACACATGGATCCACCAGTGTCATTGCATGTCTGCTCTTTTCATTAACCATAATTAGAGTCATTGCATGTCTGTTCTTTTCACAAACCACATATCACTAGTGTCATTGCATGTGTGTTCTTCCCACAGACCACACATGGATCCACCAGTGTCATTGCATGTTGATACATTGCAAATGTATCTATAATTTTTGATGCTCCATGCTTGGTTTTATCCAATTTCTTGTGTTTTGTCCACACTTTGGAGTACTTTTCATATGATTTCTTGGACTAACCTATTAACAAGAGCCACAGTGCCAGCTGCCTGTTTTCTACTGTTTTTGGTTCCAAGAAAGTCAGAAAATGAATATTCTCGGAATTGGATGGGACAAAAGCCAAAGTGCCTATTTTTCCAGAAGACTCACAGAGCCAGAATACGAGACGGAGGAGGGCCATGGCCTGGCCACACCACCCCCAGGCGCAGGCTAGGCTTGGCCGCGCCAGGGCATGGTGTGGTGGCCCCAGGCACCCCCTCGGTCTCCCTCTTCGCCTATAAGAAGCCTTCTGACCTAAAAACTTCGGGGGGTTCGATGTTTTTCCACGAAAAGTTCCGCTGCGCCGCCGCCACCGAAGGGGAGATTCGGGGGACAGAAAGTCTCTGTTCCGGAACCCTGACGGGACGGGGAAGTGCTCCCGGAGCCATCTCCATTGATCTCCCCATCATCTCCATCGACCATCCATGTTTCCCCCATCTATGAGTGAGTAATCCCCCGCTGTAGGCTATGGGGATGGTAGGGATTGGATGAGATCGTTCATGTAATGGCATCAGATTGTTAGGGCATGGCGCCTAGTATCTTTTATTAGTGCTTTATGACTTTGTTGTGACTTGTTGTTCTTAATGCTTGTCACTAGGGCCCGAGTGCCATGATTTCAGATCTGAACATGTTATTGATTCATTATGATAGTATTGTTTTTGGTCTTATCTCCAAGTTGTAGACACACGTTGTTGTCCAGAACCTATGGCCCCGAAGTGACAGAAATTGGGATAACCGGGAGGGAAAGGCTTTGATGTCAGGATCACATGTGTTCACGGAGTGTTAATGCTTTGCTCCGGTGCTCTATTAAAAGGAGCACCTTAATTGCCACTAGTTCCCTAGAGGCCTCGCTGCAAACGGGCTGGCAGGACAAAAGATGTTGTGCAAGTTCTCATTGCGAGCACATAAAACTATGTATGGAACACATGCCTAGGATTGTCTACTACTTGGATGCTTTATCTTATTTATCTGCAATTGCCCTATGTTCTAATTGTTATGTGAATTGTCTTGTCCATGCAACGCCCGTCCATCCATCCCTATGCCTACCGCACTCGAATCCCACTGTTTACTGCTTTCGTTACTACTGTCTTTGCTTTGCTACTACTGTTACTTTGCTATTCCTACTACAAAACTGTTGCTACTGATAAACTGTTGTGAGCAAGATTGTTTCCAGGTGCAGCTGAATTGACAACTCATTTGTTAAGACTTATAAATATTCTTTGGCTCCCCTTGTGTCGAATCAATAAATTGGGTTTCACTTCTCTCGAAAATACTGCGATACACCCCCTATACTTGTGTGTCATCAAGACTATTTTCTGGCGCCGTTGCCGGGGAGCATAGCTTTATTTATCAAGTCCACTTGGAATCACTATTATTCAAGCTAAGTTTATTTCTTCCTTGTTTGCTTGTTTCTTTATAAAAAATACAAAAAAATTGGTTCCTACTCTAGTTGTTATTTTCTTTGGTCTGTTATTGTCTTGCTTTATCATGCTTGTTGTCAATGGTTGGTTTCTTTGAAACTGAATATTATTGGCAAGGTGGGTTCACGGAAGACGAAAAATATTATTATAAGGAACACCGCTTGTCACAAAAAGGGAAACACTTATGGGAACAAATTGATAGATTGTATACCATTGCTAGAAATGTGTGCTCTACTTATAATGTTACTTATTACCTTGATATATCTTATTGCTGTAGGAGGTACAAACACCTCCCTTTTCAATGTGAGTATAATGATAATGATACCATATCTTCTTATGTTAAGGGAAATTATGACCTTTATGATGTGGAACAAATTGAGGAATTTATTGCTTGGAAGGGTGCATTTGAACTTGCTAGTTTGCTTGAAAATATTGATGATTCACCTTATAAGTATGAGGTTTATGGTGTACTTAAATTTTGCTTTGATAATTACAAGGATGAAAATGGCTACATTCTTGAATATTTTAATAGATGATTTTCACAAATGGAAGAGATTAATGCCTTGCAGCATCCTATGGAAGAAGAAATTGATGAAGCTAAAATCTCATTAGATGAAAAAGAGAAGGAGAGTGATGAACAAAAGGAGGAAGAATGGATTAGCTACCCATGCCTACCTTCTAATGAGAGTAACTCTTTATCCCTTACATTATTTGATTGTCCCCCATGCTTACTAAAGAAGGATGAATGTTATGTTCCTGAGGATTCTTTTGAAGATGTTTATGATAAAGCTCTAGTGCTTGTAGATAATGAAAAGCATGCTTTATGTGATAGTTATATTGTTGAGTTTATTCATGAGGCTACTGAAAATTATTATGAGAGAGGAAAATATGGTTGTAGAAGTTTTCATGGTATTGAAACACCTCTCTATGTGCTGAAAGTTTTAAAGTTACTCTTGTTTTATCTTCCTATGCCTGTCACTTTGTTATTTGCTTACACGATTCCTATGCATAGGAAGTGGGTTAGACTTAAATGTGTTTTCAATTTACTCCTTGATGCTCTCTTTTACTTCAACTCATATTCCTTATGAGAGCATCCTCTCAAACTATTATGCCTGAAGATGATAATATGTCTATTATTCTTGGGAGACCTTTTCTTAAATGTTGCAGGAGCTGTTATTAATTGTAATCAAGGCAAGGTGACATTGAATGTTAATGACAAGGAACATAATGTCTATTTCCCCAAGAAGATTGAAAGGACTTATGATTGGAATTCAATTGAACATGTTGAGGGCATTCAAGTTGGAGAAATATATTGTCCCATACCAAGAGAAAAATTTGAAACTATTATGATCGGGACCATTGCTATCAAGGTTGAGGTAACATAATCATTAGTGGAATACAAAGTTTTGTCTCATATGAAATTGTTTTGTAACAAGACCTGATCAACCTTGTTAACAAAAGGATTTTATTGAACAAAACAATGTTTTCACTGTGATTATCTCCACTTACTTCTATTCTATCCATTTTAGTTTTTGCTTATGCCTAACTTAAAGGCGCTAAAGAAAAGTACTTATTGGGAGATAGCCCAAAAGTTTTAGATGAGTCTTGAAAGTTATTACTTCAGTAATAACCTCTCCTTATCCTTTTTATTTGCTTTTTGTGCCAAGAGCAACCTCTAATAAGAGAGTAGTAATGATTGGGAAAGTTGTTGTCCCGAAACAGATTTCTATGCTTCACCGTAAATATTCGTGTAAAATCTATGAACGTCTTTTTGAGGCATGAATTTTTGTGCTCCTGCCCCCGGTTGTTATCTAACTTTCGTTAGTTCAACACTTTTTGATTTGAGCAAAAGAAGGTCTTCGAAAAAATCTGTCTTTACCTGCTGGTCTGTTTTGACAGATTTCTGCCATTCTCTGCATTTGCTCCTTGTTGGTTCCTTCTTGAGTTCTTTTGGGGAATTGAGCTTTTTGAGGGAAGTGCTGCAGTAGCTAGTGTTCTAATGGAAGTTTATTTGGTGTTATAACTGAACCTTGAGACTTATTTATCTTGAGTGCACTAGTGTTGGTAATAAAGATTCTGTGAAGTTTTGTATGAAGGAAAAATTTCAGGTGTATGGAAGGAATGAGCAATGAGATGAAGGATGGACTAAAGCTCAAGCTTGGGGATGCCACGTGTGTCACCCCAAGAAATATCGAAGAAGTACAAGCGTCAAAGCTTGGGGATGCCCAAGCCATCCCCTTCGTCATCAATAAAAATCCCAGGTTTCTTCCAAACGCTTCATTTTTATTGTTTCATGCACAGTTGGGTTGTTCTTGGAGCGTCTTCTTTTTTGTTTTTGTTTTGGTTTTTAGTTTGCGTGGTTTGCTTAGTTTTCTGAATAAATTGGTTGGACCCCCCTCTTTCATACATTAGTTTTCAAATAGTTTGGTTTGGATTGGAAAAGAGTAGGAAAGCTCAAGCTTAAGTGGTAAAGAGAGCTTGTTTTTGACTGTGGCCTATGCTTTGTCATGCCATGCTTGATATTGTTTTGGATTTATGCTTAGTATTCTTTGCTGTAGCATGACTTGTTATAAACAATTGAGATTGCTTAATGTGCCTTGGATGAATCATGCGTTGTTTTAGCATATTAAAGCATAGTATAGTGGTATTCTCCTTTGATGCTGTATTTGGGTTGAATTGGCACATGCTCACACCATGTTATGACTATCTCAAGTCACCATAGCCTTTATGATCCTTTAGTTTTCAACTTGTAGTATCACTTTATGCTTTGATCATTGATGTTTTGTCGCTCTGCATGATTATGGCCATTATTGCTCTATTAGTTTGTCGCTCCCAGTCTTTTGCTAGCCTCCACAACAAAGTATGAGTTCCACTCATGCATCCAACTCCCTAAAACAAGTTATTCCAAAGAGTCCGCCATACCAACCTACTAGCTTATGCTATTCCAAGTATATTCATACTTTTCTTTACCTTCCAAATTAAACTTGTTATGAGAAAACTAGTGATTAAAGCTCTCACGAACTTGATGGCACACTTTACTTTTCTTGCCCTTAATAAACTTGAACCATTGTGTCTTCTATGTTGTATATGCTTGCACTTATTTGTTGGGAATTAGCAGAACCATGCTTTCATGGGGAACGCTTTCAACATTGCACTTGGTACTTGTACCTAGTTGATATCATGCTCTTTTGTATATGGATGTCGTCGGTGTGAAATGAAAGGGGAGCGTGTAAGTCCATGGAGTTTTGTATATGTGTTAGAGAAACGCCTGGGCCGCTGGTCTAATCCATGCTGACATGGTGGAAACCTGCAGCGTAACCATAATGAGCTGTCTATGAAGCATTCTTCTTAGAAAAAAATAGAGTCCTATATTGAAAAAAAAGAGAAAAGAAAAAAAATATACTATGAAAAGAGGAAAGAGAGAAAAAGCACCATATTCCCATGGTAAATAAGAAGAATGCTGAGATGCTTGTTGTCTTCTTGCCTTGTCATTTTGATATGGGGATTCTTCCGTATCATCGGGCAAGGGGTACCCCGTTGGCGGTTCTCTATGATACACATATGCTTACGATGACAAGAACTTACCGGTGACTAAACTTGAGTAGCATGAGGAGCGGCCCTCGTATACAAGGGATATGAGATTTCTGACTTATACTTCGTCAAGCATGTACACCATAGTTTGTTCACTTTAACCTTAATCACTTCAAGATGGTTATGATAGGGGCAATGAGAGCTGAAAGCTATAAGTACCATAATTTTTGGAAGCTCTTTATGAGACTTGAATCCCTACTTCCTTTTACAAAGGCCTTTCTTCCACCATTATATTGAGTCTCCACCTTCTATCTTTATGCACCTACTTTGAGAGCATAGTGGCCATTCTTAGTTCTATGTGCATTGTCCCAAGACTAGTTGATTGATGCATACATTGATATTGCTTGTTTTAAACTATTGTATCTATTCACTCTTATGAACTTTCAAGGTGTCCTATGCATTTATATTTGCTACTCTATTGAGGGACAAGCTGAATACTATTATGCTATGTTTTCTTTATGTGAAACAAACATTAAACGTCTCGCAAAGCATTGTTATTCATGAATCTTTTGTTTGTGCCTTTTCATGTTGCATCATAGTTTCTTTGCTTATTTCTAGAACTTTGTCTTTCATGTTATGATTGAAGTACTATGATCCCAGCTTTGAATGTTTTGCAAATACTTTGATCAAAGTCTTTGATGGTGCATGTCACCTCAAAAATTATTCTTTCTTTTTATCACTTACCTACTCGAGGACGAGCAGGAGTTAAGCTTGGGGGTGTTGATACATTGCAAATGTATCTATAATTTTTGATGCTCCATGCTTGGTTTTATCCACTTTCTTGTGTTTTGTCCACACTTTGGAGTACTTTTCATATGATTTCTTAGACTAACCTATTAACAAGAGCCACAGTGCCAGATGCTTGTTTTCTGCTGTTTTTGGTTCCAGGAAAGACGGAAAATGAATATTCTCGGAATTGGACGGGACAAAAGCCAAAGTGCCTATTTTTCCAGAAGACTCACGGAGCCAGAATACGAGACGGAGGAGGGCCAAGGCCTGGCCACACCACCCCCAGGCGCGGGCTAGGCTTGGCCGTGCCAGGGCATGGTGTGGTGGCCCCAGGCACCCCCTCGGTCTCCCTCTTCGCCTATAAGAAGCCTTCTGACCTAAAAACTTCGGGGGGTTCGACATTTTTCCACGAAAAGTTCCGCTGCGCCCCCGCCACCGAAGGGGAGATTCGGGGGACAGAAAGTCTCTGTTTTGGCACCCTGCCGGGACGAGGAAGTGCCCCCGGAGGCATCTCCATCGATCTCCGCCATCATCTCCATGGACCATCCATGTTTCCCCCATCTATGAGTGAGTAATCCCCCGTTGTAGGCTATGGGGATGGTAGGAATTGGATGAGATCGTTCATGTAATGGCATCAGATTTTTAGGGCATGGCACCTAGTATCTTTTATTAGTGCTTTATGACTTTGTTGCGACTTGTGGTGCTTAATGCTTGTCACTAGGGCCTGAGTGCCATGATTTCAGATCTGAACATGTTATTGATTCATTATGATAGTATTGTTTTTGGTCTTATCTCCAAGTTGTATACACACGTTTTTGTCCGGAACCTATGGCCCCGAAGTGACAGAAATCGGGATAACCGGGAGGGAAAGGCTTTGATGTGAGGATCACATGTGTTCACGGAGTGTTAATGCTTTGCTCCGGTGCTCTATTAAAAGGAGCACCTTAATTGCCAGTAGTTCCCTAGAGGCCCCACTGCAAACGGGCTGGCAGGGCAAAATATGTTGTGGAAGTTCTTATTGCAAGCACGTATGACTATGTATGGAACACATGCCTAGGATTGTCTAGTACTTGGATGCTTTATCTTATTTATCTGCAACTGCCCTATGTTCTGATTGCTATGTGAATTGTCTTGTCCATGCAACGCCCGTCCGTCCATCCCTATGCCTACTGCACTCGAATCCCACTGTTTACTGCTTTCGTTACTTACTGTCTTTGCTTTGCTACTACTGTTACTTTGCTATTCCTACTACAAAACTATTGCTACTGATAAACTGTTGTGAGCAAGATTGTTTCCAGGTGCAGCTGAATTGACAACTCATTTGTTAAGACTTATAAATATTCTTTGGCTCCCCTTGTGTCGAATCAATAAATTGGGTTTCACTTCCCTCGAAAATACTGCGATACACCCCCTCTACTTGTGGGTCATCACATGTGTGTTCTTCCCATGAACCACACATGGATCCACCAGTGTCATTGCATGTCTGCTCTTTTCATGAACCACAGTTAGAGTCATTGCATGTCTATTCTTTTCACAAACCACATATCGCCAGTGTTATTGCATGTGTGTTCTTCCCACAGACCACACATGGATCCACCAGCGTCATTTCATGTGTGTTCTTCCCATGAACCACACATGGATCCACCAGTGTCATTGCATGTGTGTACTTTTCACAGACCACATATGGATCCACCAGTGTCATTGCATGCGTGTTATTCTCACAAACCAGGTAAGGATCCACCGGTGTCATTGCATGTGTGTTCCTCTCATAGACCACACATGGATCCACCTGTGTCATCGCATGTCTGCTCTTTTCATGAACCACAGTTAGAGTCATCACATGTCTGCTCTTCTCATGAACCACAGCTAGAGTCATTGCATGGGTGTTCTTCTCATAAACCATATCATGAACCACACCCAGTGTCATTGCATGTGTGTTCTTCTCATTAACCACACATGGATCCACAAGTGTCATTGCATGTCTGCTCTTTTCATTAACCATAGTTAGAGTCATTGCATGTCTGTTCTTTTCACAAACCACATATCACCAGTGTCATTGCATGTGTATTCTTCCCACAGACCACACATGGATCCACCAGTGTCATTGCATGTGTGTTTTTCCCATGAACATTACATGGATCCACCAGTGTCATTGCATGTGTGTCCTTCTCACAAACCACATATGGATCCACTAGAGTTCATTGGATGTGTGTTCTTCTCATAAACCACATGGACCCACTAGAGTTCATTGCATGTGTGTTATTCTCATTAACCACACATGGATCCACCAGTGTCATTGCATGTCTGCTCTTTTCATTAACCACAATTAGAGTCGTTGCATGTCTGCTCTTTTCATGAACCACAGTTAGAGTCATTACATGTGTGTTCTTCTCACAAACCATATCATGAACCACACCCAGTGTCATTGCATGTGTGTTCTTCTCATAGACTACACATGGATCCACCAGTGTCATTGCATGTGTGTCCTTCCCACAAACAACATATGGATCAACCAGTGTCATTGGATGCATGTTCTTTTCATAAACCACATATGGATCCTACTTAACCTTAGGAGAGCCCTAACCTTAGCGTTAGACCGAGTCTTCTAGAAGGCACGCCCTAACACAGTTGTTCTGCTTGATGATTGTTACATACCGTTCGATTGGGGCGCTTGGACGATTGGGATGGTTTTCGTGAGATCGATCCGCGAGTAGTCTGTTCTGTGCCATGATTGTCCACGCTTGCTCTGGACGAATGATACATTGCAAATGTATCTATAATTTTCGATGTTCCATGCTTGGTTTTACCTACTTTCTTATGTTTTGTCCACACTTTGGAGTAATTTTCATATGATTTCTTGGACTAACCTATTAACAAGATGCCATAGTGCCAGTTGCCTGTTTTCTGCTGTTTTTGGTGCCAGGAAAGTCAGAAAATCAATATTCTCGGAATTGGACCGGACAAAAGCCAAAGTTGATATTTTACTAGAAGACTCACGGAGCTAGAAGACGAGAAAGAGAGGGGCCAGGGGCCAGCCACACCATAGGGTGGCGCGGGTCCCCCTTGGCCACGCCACCAGGTGGTGTGGGCCCCTCCGGCCTCCACCGACCTTGCCCTCTGGCCTATAAGAAGCCTCCTGAGGCATAAACCCTAAATCGTCAAGCCTCCAGCCACGAAAAGTTCTGCAGCGCCGCCGCCACTGAAGGGGAGATTCGGGGGACAGAAAGTCTCTGTTCTGGCACCCTGCCGGGACGAGGAAGTTCCCTCGGAGCCATCTATATCGAGCTCCACCGCCATCTCCATCACCATTGCTGATTCCCATGATGAGGAGGGAGTAGTTCTCTCTCGAGGCTAAGGGTTCTATCAGTAGCTATGTGTTCATCTCTCTCTCTATGCATGATCATATTGTGATCATGAGCTTGTAATCTATTGATCTACCATGCTACTCAAGTGCTTTAATAGATCTCTGCTCTCCCCATGTGTGTGAATGTGACAGCGTGCTCACCATGGTGGCACTTAGGCTAGAGATTACAAATACTTGTTATGAGTTATATTTGGAGTTGGATGTCTTCATGAAATTGTGGTGTTTCTAGTACTCAAGGTGACAGTGTGGGGTTTTCTAGATGGGAAAGGCTTACTTTGAGGTGTGCTGTTATAGCCCTACCATCGATTAGAGTGTTCAACCGGAGAGTAGTTAAGAGTAGTATCATAAAGAGAGGATATATTTATGAGAGAGTGTTCACTAGTGAAAGTATGATCCCTAGGCCTTGTTTCTAAGCATTGATATACCGTTCTACTAGATCTGTTACATGTTTGCTTGCTTCCGTCTTTATTTCAGTTTGCCTTTAGTCTTTTCCACGCCATCAAGTTATTTTCTATCACCGTTACCACTTATAACTATCTATACCACTTGTATTTCACCATCTCTTCGCCGAACTAGTGCACCTATACACCTGACAAGTGTATTGGGTGTGTTGGGGACACAAGAGACTTCTTGTATCTTAGTTGTAGGGTTGCTTGAGAGGGAATACCTTTGACCACTTCTCCCTGAGTTCGATAAACCTTGGGTGATCCACTTAAGGGAAAACTTGTTGCTGTTCTACAAACCTCTGCACTTGCAGGCCCAACATGTAGCATCCCAATTGTCTAACAATTGCAATGCTACTAACCTAGTCTACATATATGCTACTTCCTACATATAATTGTTGCATCATAATTATATCATGCTCATGTCATCATGCCACCTTGCATTTGAGCATCATATAAAACCCTTTTCTTTTGGATCTTGTCTCATATGCATTTATCAATTGTATTTGGTTCTTAATAAATTGTATTTGGTTCTTGATAAATTCTTGGTGCCCAAGTTGAGTTGGGGGCATATCTTTTATTTAACTCCACCACCTTTTCTTGTCACCACCCCATAATTCCATCATCCAACTATATGTGAGCTTTGCATTTTATTTGGGTTTACCTCTAGCTCATGTGGGTTGGGATGGATCTACTTCTACTTCCACATGCTCCCATATATGCATCATGTGGTTTTCACAATGTTGATATGTGGGGAGCCACATGGCCACCTTTGCATGCTATGTGAGTGGAACCCCTTGTCCAGCTTCCATATGGTTTGTTTTGAATGTATGCTCATGTTGGAATATTTTGAGGCTATGATGCACCTAGTGGAACATACACACTATCAAGCCCAAATTATTTTCAAAGATGTGCATATGCATCTATTCCACTTAGGACACAACTCCTTTCTTTTTGCTTGGCCTTTATTCCATATTTTTGGAGTGCATGTGTTAACAAATGCCATGGTCATCTACAATTGATTTCACAATAATAAATGTGGCATTTACTAATTATGCATGGGCCATGCAAGGTCATATTCTTTTCTTTTTCTTTGGTTTTATTCGATTTTGAGTGGGGCATGGGTATTTTCCCCATGATCCAACTTAGTTTCTCTCCCTCTCTTCATCTATTTTGGAACCATCCTCTAAACCTCACCCTCACCTCCATCACCTCATCACCCCATGCTTTTCTCCACCTCTTCCACCTCTTGATCTTTGGGTAGATGGATTTATTGGTTTGAGGAATATTCATTTGAATCAAATCAAATGCCATCTAAAAACCCCTATCTACTTTACCTAGCTCAAGCCTCAACCTAAGCTATCTCTAAAACCTAGCTCACCTCACCCCTCTTCCCTTCTACCCTAGGCGCCACCACACCTTGTGTAACATCCCAAAACTTCAATCCAAGGTTATCAAGATCAAATCAATCAAAATTGGGGTTAACAAAAACTTTTCCAAAGTTAATATGAAAGCATTCATATATGTGTGCATTTAATTTAGGAGTTGTTTGAATTGCCATGATTGAGTGATCCAATGCTTGTAAAATGTTTCTTAGGTGATTTAAACATCATCTACATCATTCCCAAAATTTTCCTAAAGAAAATCCAATCAAAAAGAATTAAAAAGGAGGAATGGTCATTTTGGGCAAATTTAACTCTCATGCCTACTTTGGCTATTCCTAGTACTCAAATGTTAACAGAAAAAATTCTTGATCTTTGCACCCCTTGCTAGTACACATAATGAGGTACCAAGGTCCACCTTTGGATCTGCTAAAAACATTATGTTACTTATTTTAAATTGCATTGGAAAATTGAATCTAATGCCTATGCATAGATCACCCCTATTTCAAAACCCATCTATTTGAGCTCCACTTTCAAAACCCTTGCAACCAGAGACTGCCTAGCACTAGGGGAGATCACTCAAAAAAATTGAACTCAAAATTCAAAAATAATTTTCATGCGGCTATTTCATCAAACACATGGCAGGCAGAATCAAACACAACTAGCTAGCTCACTATTTCTACAGGGTTTTGCCACCCAATTGACCACAAAACACTCCCTCGGTCTCCACTTGATCAAACCATGCCATTACCACCCCATCCCCTACACCCTAGTGGCAAGGCCAAGCCATGCCGAGCACCAACTCACCGGCCAACCTTGCCCTCACCCCAGCAGACCACCTCCCCCTCTCTCTCCATGTCTAGGATGTAGCCAGCACCTCACCGCCACCCACTGTCCACTGCCCGAGCCAAGCCCCGCAGTGGACCACCGAGGAGAGCCCGCGCCCAGTGCCACCGCACCATGCCGAGCGCACGCTAGAGCGCCGCACCTGGCACGCGTGCACAAGCTGCCGCTCGACCGCAGCCCGCGCCTATCGCTCTGCCACGACACAGGGAACGAGACGGACACGCCCGTTCGCCGCCCAACGCACCACAACCACCGCTTGCCGTGGACACCGCCGCTTCTGTCGCGCAGAGCGCCACCTCGCCCCGACCGCGTGCCACCACCCCTACGGCCGCATTTAAGCTCTAGAGCACCGCCAGGGAACCGCCCATCGATTGCTACCCCCAGCCAGGCCTCTACCTCGACATAGCCAGGTCGCCACAGTCGACCGCCCATCCCGCTCGGTCTCACCGTCGAGCCTATAAAAGGAGCCCTCCCCAGCCTCTTCTCTCCACACCATTCCACTCCCCTCACCTCTCTGAACCTCACCCACCTCTAGCCGGAGCAAGTGGAGCAGCAATTCGCCGGAATTGGAGCCGGAGCAGCCGTGGCAAGAGGAGAAGGGCGCCGTTGATTGTGACCGCCCCAAGCTCCGCCGCGACCACGCCTCGCCTCGTCGTCGTCTTCCACGTCGTTTGCCCGCCTCGCCGACCCCGCTGGAGCCCTGGTACGCCCCCAGCAGACCCCCACCGAGCCGCTAGGGTTCGAGCTCGCCGGCGACCTGTTCGTCGTCGACGACGACCCTCAGCCGTAGATCTAGCTTCTAATCGCACGCCCCATAGCGCGCGTACCATTTCGCATTTTAAGTGCCGCTGACATGCGGGACACCCCTGTCAGCTGAGCCCCACGCCGCGGAGCACCACTGGGCCGGCCCATTCCTTTTCCCGCGCTAGCCCACCGATTCAAATCTGGATTTTTGTTTTTTAGTTAAATCTAGTTTCTGTCCAGTATTTCAAAAATCAATTCTGTGAGTTTTACAAATCCAAATTGCATGAAACGAATTTTGCCTAAAAGGTATGGAAGTAATCTACCCAAGACCGTTTGATTTAATTCAATCAGAGTTATAGATCTCTCCTAATAAAAATAAGAAGACAGAATCATTTGCAACTTGCAAATTTTTATAAAATCAACCAAGTTAGCGTTTGAGTTGATTCCAACTCTCAAAAATCACATTTTACCATATCTATCCAAATATGTAATAATATTAAGGTTTACATGCAGTGACTTTGGACTAGTACCAAAATGATGCTATGTAGGCATTTCTAGTCACTTTAAATCATTAAAATAAGGAACTTAAACCAAAGTAATATTGATCCAACCTTTAAATCTCATTCCCACATGTTAGAATATGTGGTGAGGACATGTGTCCACATGATCCCATATTTTGGTGGTGAATATTAAATTTATTTAATTTTTCAATGAGTAGAAATTACTTTTCTAAAATAAAAAGAAGGAAACTTTTGATTTAAACTTGTGATGCTTGTGATGATAATAGATCATCAATTGTGTGTCTTAGAATTGTTTGGTGATTGTGCACTCCCTATGTATTTATAGACGATAGTACCGACCCAGCTCTCGAGGAGGAGGAGTTCTACCTAGAAGAAGAAGAAGAAAACTTCAACCACTGCACCAACCAAGGCAAGCCACTATTAACAATGCCAGCTACTATTAGCAAGCTAGCACTATCCAAGATTAACCCTTGCAGGTTAGCACTTGCAAGTGTAGTACTTAGCAAACTAGAATCAAACTAGATAGTTTAGCAAAGATGCCTTAAGCATGCTTTGATCACCCCCCCCCCTTATTTAACTAATAGTACCCCAAGTCCTAGTTACAAGTTTTACCCTTCTTAGGTTATACAAAGTTCCTTACTTGTTTGAAGGTAGCATAAAAAGTATAAAACTTGACCTATTTAGAACCCTTTAGATGTCATTCTATGGCATGAGATTGAACCCATCTTTTTCACCTTAGTGAACACTCTTAACCTAGTAGTTAGAGTAGATCAAAAACTTGAGTCACTTTAGATGGGAACACTTGGTGAAAATGAATTATGAAAACCTTGGAATGATGAGTCATTCTATTGAGATGTTTTGACATGTGTTGAGAAACACAAAGGATTGATGTTGATGAAAATGTTGAGGCATGAGCCTTAACCCTTTTATAAAACTGATGGTTGGATTTGAATGCGATACCATTCCAAATTTACCGTACAACCACATTACCTGAATTGGGTAAGGCTTAGCTGGAAATTTATATGAATTAGTATTAGTTCCCTCACGGGAGAGGTTTGAGCTGAGGCTACCTCTCAATGTTGCCCACCTATGCAGTGCCCAAGATGACTTATGGTCATGGTTGGGAGGCCATGCTCATAGGAGAGGTGCTTATACTAGGGTGTGTAAAGGGAAGGTTATGTTTGATTATCGGCATACTAAGTATGATGATTCAGGGTTATCCCTGATAGATGTATCGAATCTTGTGGTGAAAGTGTACCACCTCTGCAGAGTGTCAAACTATTCGAATAGACGCGTCCACGGTTATGGACAATTGGAATGGCCATATTGTTTCGTTGTCAGATGTTCTCTAAAGACTTTGAAAGAATGATGAATCTTGACTTGACCACAACAGGGTTGTGTGTATGAAAATAGTTTCCCCAACTTAAGTGATTCTAGAGTTTATCTTATCTTTCTTTGTTTCAGAACACAGCTTAGGTTTCAAACTTAACTTGATAGTTAAATATAGCGTTAGCATTGGTTTACTTAGAATTATAATACTTGTTAGTGGTAGTTTGTGAGTACTTAAAGAGTACTCATGGCTTTTATCCCTGGCTATTATCATGGCCAGACTATGAAGGAGACTACGAAGAGGATGGTCAGCAGGACGGCTATGATAACTAGGACTATCTGCCTTCGTCAGCATTTCCTGTGCCCCTGAAGATGGACCCCACTGCTACGCTATCTTTTATTTCCGCTGCTTGTTGTATTAAGACTGGATCATGAGATCCTTATTTGTGTAAGACCTTATGTATGTTTTGTAATGGATGATGTACTGTGATATCCAATCCGTTATGTCTCGCAAAAATGGTAATCCTGGGATTGCGAGGAATGGCATAACGGGCATCTGGGATTAAAAATCTGGGTGTTGACACCTTGTGGGTTGGCTCGAACCAACCCCCCCCCCCAAACCTACCTACCTTGCCAACCCATCCCCTCTACTCCGTGCCTAGCCACACTCCTAACCTAAACCCTAGGCCGAGCCCTTTCTCGACACCATCTAACCGGAACCCCCCTCTCTTTCCTCTCTCCCTCGCTGCCAGGCAGCCCCCACCCGAGCCACACCTGCTCCATCCCCTCTGGCCCTAGCTGCAGCACCTCTCGTGGCCTCCCGAGCCACACTGAACACGTGAGGAGAGAAAGGTGGCCATCACCACCTTTTCCACCCCGACACCCATGTGCACCACACCCTCGGCCTTATCTACTCCCTCTTCTCTGCCTGGCGTCGCCCCAGATCCCCAGGGCCCTGCCGCCGCAGCCCTTCCCCATCTACCTGCTACCCTCTCTCCCATCTCCGGCAACCCCACCGTTGGCATCGCTCCACCACCACCATAGCTGAAGGAGGGCGAGGTGTCTAGGCGTTGGGGAAGGCCAAGCCGAGCACCAGCGTCACCCCTGTACACGGAGACGAGGAAGAGGAGGCCCAGCCCGCTGCACACCGACGAGACCGAGCAAAACCCTAACCCACCGGTCGCTAGCTCCCTCGGCAATCCCCTGCTTCCTAGCTCGAACCACCACCACCAACCTCCCCGCGGTGAGCCTCTGCGCCTCCCAGACATCCCCTCTGGCACCGTCTCTTCCTGGACGCGTAGATCGCCCCGTCGAGCACCCTCGGTGCATGTCTGTGTTTTTGTGGTACGCCGCAGTAGCCTTACCTGGCCGCGCCACCGTTTCCTCCCATCAAACCCCCGCTAGCTGCAGCGGTAGCCGCCGCCTGTGCACGCGCGCTAGATCGCGAGATCGATCCCCCGCCGTGCCAATGCCTTTCGCCGTCAGTTTCGTCAGTAAACGCGTAGAAGAAAAACAGTGCAGTGGTGGCATTTTTTTTTGCGTGCGCAACCCGCGGTCCAGCCCAGGCCCGCCTGTCTACCTCTGTGGCCTTTTTACAAAAAGGTACCGCAGCTTTTTGATTCATCAACTCGTGCTCCACACGTCCCCACATGTCATCCGCGGTGGCGATTTCACGAAAAGGCGCCGTAGGTTTCTCGGCCTCAACCCACAGCCCTCGGATCCGCCACGTGTCGAGTCCCCGCTGGCGCGAACGCGTGGTGGCCCCGCAGCCCCTGTGGCCCAGCTGTCAGTCGGTGTGGCTGGCTGAACGCGCGGTGAGAAAAGTCTGCCGCGCGCGGTCTTCGCCATCTCAGCAGACGACCCCACCTGTTTGTGACTCGAGCTAAATCCCTCTGAGTATAAACCTTTTTCTGCTTAATAAAAACAATTCCAGAAATGTTTATTATGATTTTAAATCCAGAAATTAATAACTTTTAATTAATAAATCCAATTAATACAAATGATATATGTTTTGGAATCAGAAAAATGTGAGGAATTCAAATCTGCCATCCAAAATAATGTTTGACTATTTTAAATTTTCGAAATTGTTTAATTGCAATAAAAATGCCCTTTTCTCAATTAATTAATAACTTTAATTCTATAACTCCAAATTCGACAAATAATATGTCTAAATCGATTAGCGCGACGAGCCCGTTTTTATTATGCATTCCATGATATGAATTGAAGCATGCATCATGTCATTATTAAAAATCAGAACTATTTATGGCAATAAAACTTGACCAAATAATTAATAAAATGATTTATTCTTGTCCCCACACCTCGCCCTTGCCATGGTACATTATTGCCATGTAATTTGTGCATCATTCATCATGGCATGCTTGTTTCCTCGTCTCATTGTATTTATATGCATGTGCACTTTATTTATGTTGGACCTTGTTTGTTTGGTTCTTCTTTCGAATAGACGCCGAGCAATGGAAATATCAGGAATCCCAGGAGTACTACCCAGATCCATCTCTCCCTTCAACTGAGCTGTCAGGCAAGCACGACCACATGCTTGCATACATATAGTACCTATTGCTTCTATCTTATTCTTGCATCATTGAGTCGCGAATGCATTAAATTGAATCCCAAGTACTGCATAGCTTTACTTTAAACCCCACCGAGCTTGTTCCTCCATCCCCTGAGCCATTACTACATGAGTTGTTTGAGCCATGCGAGTTGTAGAACAGCATGTGTAGGGTATGTGAGTGTCTGATGGATAACGAGGTACCTAAACAACTTAACCTGAGTAGTAATGGGATGACTAATGAAAGAGGCACCGGTGGGCAATATCCGTTATTTGGTTTTTCTACCCACTTGTGTCCCATAGGACCCCGAGTACTTGATTCCTATTCCTTGACTATTCGCACTATCCACATCCGGGAGGCCTTATGGACCCCCCTGAGCCAGAGCTTGATTCATTTCTATTTCTTGGGGCCACAAACTAGTTTGGGGTTTTATTTACTATCCTGTACTTATGCCATGCTTTACTACTTTATTTAAGATTGTGCGTGGAGCACCTGTACTATTTAGGAATTGCGGAGTGTTTTTGCGGTATCGACAAGCCCAGTCACACTTTCGGGTTCCCAGTCGTTTACAGCCATTGGCGCAAACCTTGGGTCCGTCTCGGAGCCGGCCAACTTTGTTGCGGGTAGCTTAATGGGATGGCCCCCTGAAATATTTTATGAATCCTGTGATTGCTTTGTCGTGAAAGCCTCGTTGGGTTTTGATTTGGTTTTTCCGAGGTCGATCGTGTGTGTGTTGCTATTTGTGCACCCCTGTAGGGTAAATCTTTCTGAAAGCCGTGTTCACGGTTATGGACGACTTGGAGCACAGTTTCTCGATCATAGACAAGCATAACTAAAGTACCGTCTTTAATTTGACTAAATATCTGACTAGTAAATAGTGCAATATTCATGGAATGGTTAATGAAACTGCCAACGGATGGGTTGTTCGTCTGCTTTCTCGTTGGTAAGCGAGAAGGAGGATGGATCTGTTACTTTATACTGTTATAACTGTTGTTTCTAATTAACGGACATCCGTCTATCATTGGTTAGGCGGATGGTTAGCGAGTATCTATAGACTTGTTAGTTATTACCTTTTGCTGCAATTGCGTCACCCCAGGTTATGTCCCCTTTAGAGGCATAAAGACTTGTTGAGTACTCCTAGGGTCTCACACGATAAATTGTTTGATTCAGATGAACAGGTGTATTCGCAAGATGGATACTAGGTGGAGGAGATAGATGATGTTGGCAACGATCACTCGGTGTAGAGATTCCAGGGATGGGGATCCGTGAGATCTATGGGCGGGATGTGCTTATTTATGTGGCATCTTATGCCAATTGGCTTCTTGTCCGTACTCGGATCTTGTTTCCCGCTTCCGCTTGATACTCTGTTGATTGATGTGTGAGGAGCTATCCTACACTATTATCTCTACCTAGGATATTTGGATCTTGCTGTATGGCGTTGCAATATTTCTATTTCTTTTAGATGGTATGGCTCTGAGAACTGTTGTAAGGTAGCTTTCATACATACTCACTTGTGTATGTATTTGATCTCTTCGCCTGTTGCCTACGCTGCTCGCTCTTGTCCCGATGTTCTTGGAAGTGGTTAGGGCGGCTGACGGGCCTACACGTGGGTGGCCCTGAGCCCCCGCTGTACTACTTTAACCACTTTTGAGTCATCCAGGCTTGAACTTAGGGCGTAGGGTCCGAGGTTGTTACACAACAACTGTCTACAAGAATAGAAGTGCGTAGACATCAAGCTATTTTCTGGCGCCGTTGCCGGGGAGGTAAGGTAAAAGTTACTCACATCCTCCGGTGTGAGTACTCGAAGTTATTTCCTTTAGATTCTGAAATTTTTTCTTTTTGTTCCTTGTTTTCACTAGTTAGGCTTAATGGAAAACAACAACAAAATTAGATAGCTTTATAGAATTTATCTTGAGTTAGGACATGGAGTGTTTGAAGAGAAAATTAAAAAAACCTATGGAACTTTATTTGCATGCTAATAGCAATATTGTTAGTATGAATTCTTTGGACACCATTATTACTAATGCTATGGAAAAGTCTAAGCTTGGGGAAGCTAATTTTTATGAAAATGATCTTTTTAGTCCCCCAAGCACGGAGGAGAAAATTTGCTTCGATAATACTATGCCTCCAATTTATGATGATTACAATGATGAATATGATATTTTCAGTCCACCTACTATTGAGGAGAAAATTAACTATGATTACAATATGCCTCCTATATTTGATGATTATGGTGATGAGAATAATAATGATAGCTATTTTGTGGCATTTGCTCCCACTACAATTAATAAGAATGACTATGTTTATGTGGGGAGTATTAATTATCTTATGCATGTGGATCATGATAAGAATGTTCTATGTGATAGTTATATTGTTAATTTTATTCATGATGCTACTGAAAGTTATTATGAGAGAGGGAAACATGGTTTTATGTATTTCAACAATATTAAGTTTCCCCTCTTTATGTTGAAAGTCTTGAAGTTGCACTTGTTTGCTTTCCTATGCTTATTGCTTTGTGCTTTCATGACTTGTTTTTTACAAGATTCCTATGCATAGGAAGTGGGTTAGACTTAAATGTTCTTTGAATTTGCTTCTTGATGCTCTCTTTTACTTCAATTCATATTTCCTATGTGAGCATCTTCTGAAACTATCATGCCTAACATAAAGGCGTTAAAGCAAAGTACTTATTGGGAGATAACCCAAAAGTTTTAGATAAGTCTTGGAAGTTATTACTTCAGTAATAACCGCTCCTTATCATTTTTATTTTCTTTTTGTGCCAAGAGTAACCTCTAATGGGAGTGAAGTAATGATTGGAAAGTTGCTGTCCCGAAACAGATTTATGTGCTTCACCGTAAAAATTCGTGAGAGATCTCTGTATGTCGGATTGAGCTGTTTTTTGTGCTTCTGCCCCAGGTTGTTATATAACTTTCGTTAGTTCAAAACTGTTTTATTTAAGCAACAGAAGGTCTTCAAAAAAATTCGTCTTTACCTGGTGGTCTGTTTTGACAGATTTCTGCCATTTCCTGCATTTGCTTCTTGTTGGTTCCTTATTGAGTTCTTTTGGGCAATTGAGCTTTTTGAGGGAAGTTCTACAGTAGCTTTTGTTTTAATAGAAGTTGTATTGGTGTTGAAACTGAACCCAAAGACTTATTATCTTGAGTGCACTAATGTTGCTAATAAAGATTGTGTGAAGTTTTGTATGAAGGAAAAACTTCAGGTGTATGGAAGGAATGAGTAATGAGATGAAGGATGGACTAAAGCTCAAGCTTGTGGATGCCACACATGTCACCCCAAGAAATATCCAAGAAGTACAAGCGTCAAAGCTTGGGGATGCCCAAGGCATCCCCTTCTTCATCAATAAAAATCCCAGGTTTCTTCCAAACGCTTCATTTTTATTGTTTCATGCACAATTGTGTTGTTCTTGGAGCGTCTTCTTTTTCGTTTTTGTTTCGGTTTTCGTTTGCTTTTGTTTTCTTAGTTTTCTAAATAAATTGGTTGGACCCCCTCTTTCATACATTGGTTTGCAAACAGTTTGGTTTGGTTTGGAAAAGAGTAGGAAAGTTCATGCTTATGTGGTAAAAAGAGCTCGTTTTTGACTGTGGCCTATGCTTTGTCATGCCATGCTTGATATTGTTTTGGCTTTATGCTTAGTATTATTTGCTGTAGCATGACTTGTTATAAACAATTGAGATTTCTTAATGTGCCTTGGATGAATCATGCGTTGTTTGAGCATATTAAAGCATAGTATAGTGGTATTCTCCTTCGATGCTTTATTTGGGTTGACTTTGCGCATTCTCACACCATGTTATGACTATCTCAAGTCACCATAGCCTTTATGATCCTTTATTTTTCAACTTGTAGTATCAATTTATGCTTTGATCAATGATGTTTTGTCGCTCTGCATGATTATGGCCATTATTGCTCTCTTAGTTTGTCGCTCCCAGTCTTTTGCCAGCCTCCACAACCAAGTATGAGTTCCACTCATGCATCCAACTCCCTAAACCAAGTTATTCCAAAGAGTCCACCATACCTACCTACTAGCTTATGCTCTTCCAAGTATATTCATGCTTTTGTTTATCTTCCAAATTAAACTTGTTATGAGAAAACTAGTGATTAAAGCTCTCACGAACTTGATGGCACACTTTACTTTTTTGCATTTAAAACTTGAACCATTGGGTCCTTCTTTGTTGCGTATATGCTTGTGCTTTATAAGTTGAAATTGGCAGAACCATGTTTCATGGGGAACGCTTTCAACATTGCACTTGTACTTTGTACCCCGTTGATATCATGTTCTTTTGCTTACGGATCCCGTCGGTGTGAAATAAAAGTGGAACTTGTAAGATCATGGAGTTTGTATGTGTGTTAGAGAAATGCCTGGGCCGCTAGCCTAAGCCATGCCTAATCATGGTGCAAACTTGCAGCAAACCATAATGAGAACTCTATGAAGCATCCTCAATAAAAACCTATGCAAATAGCAAATAAAAAGATCGATGAGATGCTCATTGTCTGCTTGCCTTGTCATTTTGATTATCGGATAGCTCCTGTATCATGTGCAAGGGGTACCCCGTTGGCGGTTCTTTATGATACACATGTACTTACAATGACAAGAGTTTACTTGTGACTAAAGTTGAGTAGCATGAGGTTCGGTCTTCGTAAGTAAGGGGCATGAGATTTCGGTTTATAACTTGTCAAGCATATCCTGTTAGCTGTGTCACTTTAACCTTAATCACCTTCAAGATGCTTATGATAGGGGTAATGAGAGCTAAAAGCTATAAGTACCATAATTTTTGGAAGCTCTTTATGAGACTTGAATCCCTACTTCCTTTTACAAAGGCCTTTCTTCCACCATTACATTGAGTCTCCACCTTCTATCTTTATGCACCTACTTTGAGAGCATAGTGGCCATTCTTAGTTCTATGTGCATTGTCCCAAGACTAGTTGATTGATGCATAACTTGTTATTGCTTGTTTTAAACTATTGTATCTAGTCACTCTTATGAACTTTGAAGGTGTCCTATGCATTTATGTTTTGCTACTCTATGAGGGACAAGCTGAATACTATTATGCCATGTTTTCTTTATGTGAAACAAACAAACGTCTTGCAAAGCATTATTATTCATGAATCTTTTGTTTGTGCCTTTTTATGTTGCATCATAGTTTCTTTGTCTTATTGCTAGAACTTTTTATTTCATGTTATGATTGAAGTACTATGATCCCAGCTATCAATGTTTTACAAATACTTTGATCAAGTTTATGATGGTGCATGTCACCTCAAAAATTATTCTTTCTTTTTATCACTTACCTACTCGAGGACGAGCAAGAGTTAAGCTTGGGGATGTTGATACATTGCAAATATATCTATAATTTTCGATGTTCCATGCTTGGTTTTATCTACTTTCTTATGTTTTGTCCATACTTTGGAGTACTTTTCATATGATTTCTTGGACTAACCTATTAACAAGATGCCACAGTGCCAATTGCCTGTTTTCTACTGTTTTTGGTGCCAGGAACAAACTGGCAACACCGGGGGCTCCCCTGTTGTGAGTGTCACGACTCACGAGTTGAGTGGGCCATATCCCAGTGTCACGTCCCCATTACTTATCTTCCTCCCCGTACTTCTCTTCCTTCCCCTCAAAGCCACTTTCCCCACTTCACTCCCATCCTGCCGTAGTTGCAAGCCGATGGCGCCTCCATCCCAATCCCCTCTCCGGCAGCCCCCCTCCCCTCTCGCCATGGGTTCAAGGGGAGACGGCGAGGAAACGTGTCATGACGACAGGGATGGTGATTTTGATGTGAGTCGTCTCATCTCTATCTCTATCATCCGCGGCCAGTTATCTATTTTTTGAGCCAGATCTACTCCGTTTACTCATGCACGTATGATGTGTTAGGCCAACCAGACGATGTTTGATGCCGACTATCACGGTTTAGCGGATGAAACCAGTCCTCTGATATTTAAACATGGATATGTGCCCGCTAAATTTGTAGCATTCGAAGGATGAAACGCAGGCAGGAGGTTTCTACGGTGTCAAGGACATCGTGCAATAATGCGAGGCATAAGTTGCGGTGTTGTCAAATGGGTAGATCCAGAGTGGCCCAAATCGATGCAGAAAACGCTGGACAAACTATGGGAAACTAGCAGAGAACCCGTGCGTTGCTACGGCTCTACGCTAAATTTATGAGTTATTCAAATTGTGTTAGAGAAATTAAAGAAAATCAATTTTGCACGTCTAATATTGAAAATCACATAATGATTTAATATAGTGACAATCACATGGGATCATTTTATAATAGAATATACTAATTTTTTTCAGTAAGTATTACTAAACATGAAAAATGGACCGAAACTTTGCATAATAGATTAGACTAACAATAAAACGTACTCCTACGCCCACAAAGTGTAATTCCAACTTTTTTTGGGTAAAAAATTTTATCTTTCACTGTATTTATATAAAAATGCACAAACATTTATATCATCAAATTAGTATCATTAAATTCAAGATAAATATATTTTTATTATATAGCTATTTGGTTCATAAAATTCTTTTAGTTTTATACAAACTCAGTCAAAAACTAAAATAGCCTGACACTGCAAAACCGTTAGAACTATACTCTTTCATGAAAGGTGAAGTGATGTGGCGTGTTTGGTTAATAAGCTACTGTATTGCTCTGATCGACCAAGATAAATTTGCCGCACGCTTTCTTATCCTCACAACATCGTTCTTCCTATTCTTCTTGTGCTTTGCTCTTCTTTCTTTTTACTTTTTCCTTCCACTACTCCTCTGAATCCATCACACAGAAAGCAAGATTGGCTCAAATGGAATTGTGAGAACATGGGCCGCATCGCACACGAATCTCTTTTTGGCAGCTGGGGGCATATACAAAACAACAATTGCACAACAAACACTTATAGAATGTTCAAATGCTTTGGAATTTCAGTTGAGTGCAACGGCAGCATCTCTGATCAGATGACAGAGTCATCCCACACCACCAAAGCACCGAACAGCGCAATTGACCATCCCAGCATGTTATCACCAGGGCGGAAGAGGAAACAAAGAGCATGTACATCGTTCTCTTCCCCTTTTTCATGCATGGACACATCCTTGCCTCCCCCCCCCTCGCCGGCCAGCTCCGCCCAGGAATCATCGTGACCTCCTTGATCCCCTCTTCCTCCTAGCAACACGCCTCCCACCCGCTCGCGTTTGAGCCTACAGACCACGGCTTACCCACCTGCTTAGAGTCCTGGCCTCCGAGTACTCCTTTTAGCCAAAAATTGAACTGTGTTGATTTCCCCATGTACGCCATCCCTGACCCACCTGCCGGATTCGAGCAGCCTTGAGGGAGTTTAGAGGAGAGGCGCTAGATGCGCACTCGTGGCCTGCAGCTGACCTCAGTTTTGAATTCTGACCGACAGATTGGCATATAGCAGCATGAAATCCTGCCAAGATATCTAACTCTCACACCAGCAGGCACTCCCCAATCCTCGTCTCCCCATCATGTTCTAGATTAGGCGTCAATTGAATCGAATCAGGCAGCATCAAATCGCGTGCGGGCACACATTGAGAGAGGAAAGAAAAAAGTAAATCGGGGTGAAGGACGGGCAGAGTGGAGCAGACCAGTCCGTCCACCGCTGGTCCCGTCTCCATTCCTTTGCCGGCCGTGGGGCTGTAGGACGAGGAGAGAGGGAGGAGTCACCGGGGAGAGGGGGAAGGACCTGGGCCTAGGGACGGTCAGTGGTGGCCACAAAGAACAGGAGGTGGATGCTACCTGATGTCAGGGTTGTGCCGGCGGACGGAGACCGAATCATCGGCGGCAGTGCTCCAATCTCGGATAGAACCGGTGGCAAGGTGGCGCTACAATCCGGCCGGCAGCGCACGCCGGCGGGCGGGACGATGGTTGGTTGCAGAACGGAAGGCACGTGACTTTGCGGACGTTTGGCAGACGGAAACGTATTTGCCGTGAACGGAAACGTATTTGACCAACCTACCTCTAGACAAATTATAGTATAGATGACTATTGAGTTGAAAGAATCCGCATTCAGCTCACTTCTTGACATTGTTGAGATGAAGCTATGGGAACCAGTTGAAACGACCAAGCATAAGCGAGATCTCATGGGGGTGGAAGACAAGGTTAGCAAAGTCGAGAAGGAGAGGGACACGGCGTTTGCCCTGAAGGCTAAAGAAGAGCAAGAACTGACTCAAGCAAGGAAGGATCTTCACTAGGCCAAATGCATGCAGTTCACAACTACAAGTATTGACAAGTGCATGAGGAAAGATGCAGAGAAACAATTGAAGTTGTGCAAGGAAGATGCTAAAAGGAAGGAGCAGACGATTCGATCCTTGCTCTCGCACGAAGATGCACATAGGGCTAAGATTAGGAAGATCAAGGAGATGTGTGATAACTAGTTCTATTTAGCTTAAGCTCCGTGCCTTTTTTAAGTTGTAATAGTTGTATTTGTTGACCTAGCGGTTTGAACTATTGGCCCCGGAGTCCTGGGAGTCGCCCGTTAATCTGTCTTAACCCTGCATTACTTCCTTTTGTCTAACCAATGTCCCTTGGATATTCCGCCCGTCGCTTCGTCGTCCTCGTGTACAAATAGGAGGCGCCACAGCGCGTCGCTTCATCGCCCATCCCCTCGCCCTCTCCAATCTCGACCGCGCCATCGCATCGTCGTCCACCCCCTCGCTCCCTCTCCAATATCCACCGCGCCGCCATGGAGATTCCCTCGCTGAACTTCTACTAGGCGGTGATGTTCGCGCACTTTGACATCCTCGTGCTGCTGGCCGCAACGGTGCCCCACGGATGGCGCATCAGCTATGCGGGGGTGCCGGTGGCTCCACTCCTCGTCCCCGGCGGAGCCGGGATGGAGAGCGAAATCGCGGCATGCCGCCGCTAGATGCCCGTGTGGAAGAGGGCACTGCCCCGATACGCGGCAGCCAGCCCGTACTGGCCGGCGCTGTTCAAGAAGGAGCGGAAGGCCAAGATTGGCAACCGCATCATTACGGGCACGTGGTGCACCGGGATCTCCGCAACCGAGAAGGGCAAGTGAGGTTCTGGTCCGTCCCTGGACGGACCAAGTTCACTGTCATCGCCGCTGCCCGCCGCGAAGAGGTGCTCCGTCTCGCGAATAATGCGGAAATCGTGGAGGTTACGTATGACGACGATGAGGAAGCCGACGGCTCGGAGGACAGCGGCAGTGGAAGTGAAATTGTTGACTAGTGGTTGAATTAAGGTAGGATGTGAAATCGCACCTTTGTTTAGAAGAATTTGTGGTTGAATTAATGAAATGCTTCAATTTAGATCTCTGTCTCGATTAATTTGTGGAAGAATTTGTGATTTAGATCAATTTCTGCCTCGATTTAGATCTCTGTCCCAGATTGGGAACGTGACCATGGACCAAAGACCCCTTTTCTACTAGTCTATTCTGACATTGGTGGTTTGTTTAAACGTAATCTACGTGGATTTGGCCGCATGCAAATGGCACAACCACAATTTATGAAGTGCAAGCACGTACACCCGGTTACTGGAGATCCAGGAGCTTCGGCAGATGCAGGGGATGTAGGAGCAGAGAGGCGGTGAGATAGATGGGCTCAAGATTAGGCTAGAAAGTGGTACCGATTTCCTCCTCATCTGGGCATTATCGGTGAGAACATTGTTGTTTATGTTGCCATGTCATTGTGTAGTATCTGAAATAAGTTGCTGCTTCATGGAGTGTGGCATCTTAAATAATTTATTTCTATGCCACTTACATTCTGTCGTATTTTGAGACCTCCTGCCCCTCAGCAATCGTGAAACCAGTGGATCCTTGTTTTCAGATAGCAGTGGCACAATCACAATTTCGGATTCAACTACTAACTCGGGCGTTTCCAAACCCTAAGTCGCGGTACATTTTACTCAAAGAACGTGGGTAGATTGTTTCATCCAGCAACGTGCTACACACAGAGCTCCAGAATTTAACAGAATTACATATATATGTTCAAGTTCAAGACATTACTATGCATCTTCATTGCCAGCAGCCTTCTTCCGCAGCCTGGGTGCCAAGCCTTCACTTCCACTGGCTTCTTCATTTCCTGCCTTCTTCCTCTTCCTCGGTGCCAATTTTCTTAGCTTCACGCACTCTGCATCGCCGGGACAATGGGCACTAGAATCGTGTCCAGCATCATCTTTCCATTCGTTTTTAATTTCTTCGGGCAGCAAAATGACTGAACCGGCAGTCATGTTTCTAACCTTGCAGTGCTTCCTGTCAAAGAAACAAGACTGTTGCATAACTGCCCAATATCTACCGAGTAAATATAACAAAAATTACAATTCAGCACAAACATGCGAACCCCAAGCGACCTTTGCTTACCAGGAGCTAATTGGGTTCGAGCAACCACCCTGTCCAAGAATAGAAGGGCGACTCCCAGTTGCAGTAGCTTCCACATCCAGTACATGACATTTCAGGTCAAACATGGCAGCCGAAGCATACATTTTCATTAACCCAATTAGCTGACTGCCACACATTATAGGAACCATGATGCCACGTTTATCCATGAAGCTGAACTTTGTAGTCTGCTTCGGCCATAATTCAACATGATTACGCAGAGAAGCAACCATACCAGATATAGTGCAGATCTGCGCAGGCGCTTCTTCCATCGTGAAACAATGGTGTCCATACCTCTTGCCCTTAGAGTCGTACCTGTAGAGGACTACCGTAACCAGGTAAGGGGAGTCCACGCAGATCCCACTTAACAGAAAACTATGGACAAAATATGTTTGTCAGCGTTGGGCTAACAAACAATTTGAGGTTTAGTAGCAAGCTAGCAGTTATAATTAGTGCGAATAGCAAAGAGGGTAGCTCACCCGCTTGTAGCCAGAACTTCTTCTTCCTTGATAGTAGGATCTGCCATCCTCCGAACTGCTCGGCTCGTCGGTGGCGGAGGCGGGCTAGAGCCTCGCAATGACGGCTACGACATGCGCCATTGGAGCTCGGTATCAGCGACTGGGCACAGCCACTTGGCCCCGGAAGTCAAATGTCCAAAGGGGTCGTCCTGCCTGGAGGGTGGATTCCGACGCCGCCGGTGCTAGGGGAAAGCTGGGTGTGGATTTGTGAATTTGGTTAACACACCATGCTCCTTTAGTATCTCGTTGCGCCTACGTGGTTGCCACGTTGGCGCTCGCGTCACGAAAATATTACTGACATGAGGGTCCCGACCATCTACTTCACGGGGTAGTTTCACGGCATGTTTGGATTTGGTAGGGGTGAGACGAGTTTGCATCGAAATGGCCCCCCTCGGTAGGTTGCGGCCAAACTTTTCGAAACGCGGTAATTTCAGGCAACTTAGGTACCGCTATGCGCTGGCCTGCCAACTTTGGTACCGTAGACAAACAAGCCCCATACAAAGGTGGCCATGTGACTCCCATCTCCATATGGTGAAAACAACATGGTAACAAGCATGGAAGCATGTAGAATAGAAGTGGATCCATACCAAATGTTTATGAGCTAGAATTAAATACCAAAGAGAGTTGCAATTGCTCATAGTATGTGGGATGGTGGAAATTAGATGGAGACAAAAAAAAGGTGGCGGAATTACAATAGTATGCCCCCAACTTAATTTGGGCATCAAGCATTATATTAAGAACCAAATAAAATATATCAAGAGACAAATAGAATTAATGAGGCAAATGCATATGAAGAAGAACCAAATGAAAGGGGCTTAAATAAGATGTTCAAATGCAATGTGGCATGGTGACATGATCTTGATATTATGATGATGCAATAATGACATGTAGGAAGTAGCATTATATATATTAAACCATCTAGGCGGCATCATGGACGCCGAGGAGGATGGGTGGCACCTTGTCTTCGTCTACGGCATCGGCCTCGTACTCGTCGGGCTCAACGCCTAGCAAATCACCACGCTTCATGGCGCCCTTTCGGCCGGTGAAGCGGGAGCCGGAGTCCCCGGCGTGCTCACCGCCGCGCACGCATTCGCGCGGCCTCGTCATCAACAAGTGTCGTGCTCCGTCGGCGCCGAGCGGACACATTCATCTCGTGAGGCCAAAGAAGGTGTCTAGCGTGCGCACGCTGAAGCAGGAGTCGATGGAGTGGGCCTCGCCGGACGCCGTTGATGATTTCCTCCCGAAGATGGCGATGGAGGTGTCGTTGAACGACGTCCCACTGATGACAGCCCCCGCCGCGTGCGCCTGGTCTAGGTGGGACTAGGAGCAGTAGGACGACGAGCGTCAGGCCGCACGTGCCGCTCGCCTATCAGGGCGCTCTGCTCATCTTCCTTGACGACGAGGGCGAAGACGAGGACCGGCCAGGCCCCTCGTCGCAGTGGTGGCATTGCAGCGACCCCGACCAGTGCAGCTCCCATCCGCCGAAGACGACGATGACGGTGACTACACGGTGTTCTACCGCCACTTCGGCATGTGAATGGCCGCCGCCTTTCCATCCTCTCAGCCTTTTACTATGTTTTTACTCCCTCCGTCTAGAAATAACTGACTTAGATTTGTCTAGATTCAAATGTATCTAGACGCATATTAGTATATAGGTACATTTGAATCTAGACAAACCTAAGTCTATTTCTGAACGGAGGAAGTATGTTTTTTATGTTTGTTTTAGCCTACTACAAGTTGAATTCGGGTATATGTCTAAATTTGACATAATATGTACGAACTCGCCTATAATCTAATGAAATCGACTAAATTAGTATTAAATTTACTGTGTTTTGTGGAATTTTGGGTGAATTTTCGAATTTTTATGAACAAACAGTCGGAACACGAGTGGGGATCCCTTCGTTTCCAGTCCGAAGGGTATACCCATCCGGCGAAATTTACATCGGGATTTCGGCCCTAACGATTGGAGTGCTCTGAGTCTGCAATAGAGGGAGTAATCGCCGGAGCGGGCACCTCATTTTCCCCCTCGGCTGTAATCCAGGGGGAGATAATATCTAGCCTAGTCTTCAGACGCGTTCTACCTTGATTTAAGCGCATTTTTATAGGACCTTAATTACATTACGCTTAATTAGATTCCCTTGCGTTACCTACGGTTTGTTCTTATCCGATGTCCCTCACGGTTCCATCGATCGGTAGGAGGAAGAGGAAGCAATAGGTGCTGACACATACCGGATGATGATGACGACTAAGCCTTCCTTTTTTTTCTCCGTGGCTGTATCCAGGTCCAGTGAGGCGATCACTAATCAGGGATTCGATATAAATGGCGTATCCGTCTACATGGAAACATTATGGCCATGCACAGATGAATATCCCCCAATTGTGGCCTTCTCTACCGGCTGGGTCTTGCACTTCACCTATAAAGCCAGACGAATCGCCTTGCATTTCTTGATACGACAGACATACGTATAGTCTAGACTAGACGTGATGGGCGGGTCAGATGAGAAAACTGGAGAGCTGGTCGTCATCTCCGGCGGCCGCGTGGACGGACATGGCCAGGAGGAGAGCTTTGGCTCCAGGGTGTCTGTGTGCTCTTCCACGTCGATCCTGATGGGCGACGACGATCAGGACGGAGCGGAGTCCTCCATGATGGTGGCTGATCCTACGACGCAACAAGCAGAACATCAGCTGGACGACCTGTCGCCGCTGCTGGCGAGCCTTTCAGTCAGGTACACGGATCATTGTCTCGACTAAAGTATTTTAGTATTGTGGATTGTTTATGTTCCAGGTGACCATACTGGTAGAATCCTTGCACCCTCAAAATCAATTCGCAGATGCCTGCTCGATCTGTTTTTGCAAACGACATAATGGTAATGAGAGATATTATGCATTCATCGCATCATGTATATAGAACTAAGCTCAGTTCTCTATACCTAGTACTTTCTATAAGATCTAGTTGATTTTTCATCGTTAATCTAGTAAATTATGCTGGTGAGCCTTTCAGTCGTCAGGTACACCGTACACGGATCATTGTCTCAACTAAAGTAGTATTGTACAGTAGATTTTTTATGGTCCAAATCACCATACCGGTAGAATCCTTGCGCCCCCTCAAATTCAGTTCCTAGTGTTATGCCGGCTCGATCTGTTTTCGCAAACGAGATAACGGTAATGAGAGATACACATTCATCACATCATGTATAGAACTAAGCTCAGTTCTCTATATTTACATGTATCTACATACTAAAACATGTCTAGATACGTACAAATATAAACAATTCAAGCCACTTATTTTAGAACAGAGGGGGTACTACTTTTTACGGATCTAGTTAATTTTTCATTGTTATTCTAGTAGATTATGTATTTTTTTTACATGCCGTTAAGGGAATCTCTAAATTAGATACATTCACTTACCACAGGACAGGGTTGTCTGTGTACTATAAGGAGAAGTCCCGGTCATTCGCTGAACTATCCCTTGTAACAAGCTTAGAAGACCTCCCAAAGAAGGCAACCACTTACAACACCAGAATGAAGGCGGGGAGGGGACAAGCTTCTGCAAGGCCAAGCGCGGGCCGTTCGTCAATCTCTTGCCACCGTGTTGGACCATGCAGCAAGATTATAGCCAAAAAGGCGATGCCAAGGGGGTCATCTGACCTCCTGCTATCAACTCTCAAGAGCAAGGAACAGAAAAACCACCTGCATATAAATATGAAGGCAAGAGAGAGCTCATGAGCTAGCTGCCAGCTAAATGCAATGCAGATGAGATTTACCAGAATAATTGGGCATTGAGCATCCAACTCCATGTTTTCTTTTTTCTTTTTAGTAGCTTTCTGCGATCGAGGTTATTGGAAGCAGTGTTGCTTGCTTTTACCCTAGTCTAATAAATCTTGTTTCTATATGATTGTGATAGGTCAATTCTTGAAAAAACGAATTCCTTCCGAAGCAAATTTTATTCATGTGTACTTCTTCCCTCACTTTATTTACTGTTTGTTTTCCTATCTTCGCTGAATTTGATGGATGTGTTCAAGCATTTCTATGGATTGTTTGTCTTCTAGCAACATCAATGCTTCAACCACCCATCTGCTACATATCTCTGCATCACTCGATTGCACGGTCTTATTAGCGTCTCTGCCTCAACGCATATTTTTGACGCGAGACTATCTGTCAACAACGATCTTTCTACGGCAACATTATTTATTTGGCAATAGTTTTCATTAACTCCTATTCACAACCCCCCCCCCTCCCCAAACACACACACAATAGGTCGTAGTATGTTGATCTTTCAAACGTTCAGTGTGATTAGTGACAGGGTTACAGTGGGCCGGGTTTTTTTAACCCTAACAAAAACTATGGTGTTCTGAAACCCTAACGTAAGCTAGTGGTTTTTGAAACCCTAACATCAATTGTGGTGGATTTTTGAAATTTTCTCCGTCCTCGAATCTGGACCTCTTGCTCCTCCTCTTGAAACCAGGTTTGAAATATTCTTATGTAGCAAGATCTACAATCCTGATTTTGTTTGAATTTCTCGTCCGTTATTTGAGTGGTGTTGGGATATGCTAAATGGGTATCACCATAGCACGTCCTTAATCCGGATAACCCGGGTGGCCCACAGTTGGTAGCAAGGCCTATGGTCTGCTGGGCGCCCCAGTTAGATGGATCCAGAAGGGAGATCCATGCCGGATGAAGGAAGGCTACGCAGGAGTCACCGACGTACTCGGAGCCTTGGAATGCAAGACACGAAAGACTAATTCGTATTAGTGTAGGACTCTTTACCTTGTCCGACAAGGTCTTTTCCCTGTAACTCTAGGTTCTGGTGCCTTTATAAACCGGACATGTGGGAGCCTTTAGGGCACGACCAATTAGATTGCTATGTACAACGTGCAACACCTTGCACAACAAACCTATCTCTGTAACTCAACGTATTTCCATTATAGTGATTTATAGCAGGAGTAGAGTTCCGCCACCGTTGTGGGACTTGAACCTAGGTATTCTGTGTTACCTCATACCCGCCTTACCTCACGTCTCTAAACATGCACTGTGAGGATCCCTCTATGGCGTACTCATTGCCTTACCCCACGTCTCTAAACACGCACTGTGAGGACCCCTCCATGGTGTACTCGTCGGCAATGCCACGACAGTTGGCGCGCACCATGGGGCCAGAGGCGCTTCGAGCTCTACACCGAGCGAGGTCCAATCTCTTCGCGGGAATCGGCGACACCGTAGCCATCAGACACGTTCTCTTCTCCGGCAACGTCTCGATTGTCACTCCAGATGAGTTATGGGTGCAGGCGAAGACGAACCCTACGCGCTGCTCTGTCACCCCCTTCGGAGACATCCACATATTCATCGACAAAACTAACTTGGGTCCTAGCTCCTAGGAAGTCGGAAGCTCGTCAAGCCCCGCACGGACCGCCTACGGGCAGGATACGTTCGCGGAAGGATCTGGGTCGTACCTCTCTCTAGTGTATGGTGGCTCAGATCAGGAAAAATCAAGGCCCACCCAAACCGTCCATGTGCAGGATATAAAGGTGGAAGGATCCCGCAAATCCGCTTGGCTTCCCCGAGCGTTAGAGATGCGCAGGTCACACTTCGTCGGCGTTGTCACCATCTTCGATCTGACCAGATGCGTTCAAAGGGACGGAGAACCTCCCTGCGAATACCTCGCCAGATGGACGAGGGTGAGGGAAACCCTAGAGGGCGACCATGCCGACGAGCTCGTGTACCACTTCCTGGAAGGGCTCACACCCAGAACACTCCTCCGGTATACCATCCGAAGATGGCAGGCTGCGGGTCCTCTCACCCTTAGTGAGATGGTCACAATCGTCAACGAATATGTGGTTGCCAATGAGGAGGTTGAGGCCACGATCGCCGTCATATCCGGAGGAGGTAACAACAACAATGGCCCGCCTCCATCACCCTCCACATCCACCGTCAACAACACCGAAGCCAACTCCGACTCCGTCCTTGACGCGCTATACGCCGACATCAATATGGATGGCGACGGCTCAGACGCTAACTCGGAGGAATACGATGCTGTTATGAGGGAGATCGAACAGGAGATCGAGAAGGAGGAGCATGCCAAGACGGCCAGCACATCCCACCAGGTGCTAGTCGCCATTGGGAGCGTGATGGAAGGAAATGGACAGGAACCAGAGCATGAGAGAGCTCTGCCCACGCCAGCGGTTACCATCAACGTCTGCAGCTGGCAACCCATTGGTTACTCCCGCCGACAAGGCAATCTATGACGCACTCCTCATTGAGCCCATTACCGTCGCCCATATCCGGTGCGTTACGGAGCTTGATGAGAAGCGTGCGGCAATCCTAGCGGAGGCCAAGTGCATCACAGAGCAGGGCGCTAAGCAAGATGAAGACATGGCCAAGGCGCATCAATCTATCAAGGTGGCAAGAGCTATGGAAACTGAAGCACAAGGCAAAGAAAGCACCAGCTCACGTCGTCAAAGATATCGATGTTCAGCGCAAGTTGGGATATGATGGATCTAAGCCGGCAAAAGCCACCTCGTACATTGATTCAGAGGGGAGGCAAGTAATGCCAACTCCCGCCCTCAAGATTGCCATCGCTAAGACCCTCCTGGAGCAGGACAGGTCGCCAGAAGCAGTTTCTCAGGTGTATGACCTCGTCGCCAAGGCATGTAAGCAACAGGAAAGGCTACCTCGCAGAGGCTTGAGTCCAACCCGGAGCTTTGCCACTCAACCCTAAACAGTCGTAGAAGGACAAGATCTCCCCATGACGAGGGATCTCATATAGGCTCCACAGAGGAAAGACAGAGGGATGCACGCAATAGGGCTGATGCCATATCCATATCCTCTGTTCACGGAGAAAAGGCTCGCCCTCATCGGTCGCCACCTCCACCACCATCCCGGCATCACGAGGAATCACAGCTGCACCACGGTACAAGTATGCCACCACCTAGGCATCCCTAGTTTGGCATCGTTATACGTGACTAGGGCGAGAAGCCCCGGCATGACGGAGAGCACAACGTTGAAAGACATAGGAGCAGATCCTACAAGGAACCACCACGTCTGACAAGCAACCGTGACAGGCGTGAGGAGTCGTAGGAGGGTAACAACAAGAAGGCTAACCCACCACCTCCACTACCACCGTCGCCACCTAGCAGCCATCATGGTGGAGGACGCGGTGGATCTCATAGATCGCACCGCAACTCCCCTCCCCATGATGGAAAAGGGAAGAAACCAGAGCCGTACGATGCATGTTCATGGCTTGACAAGATCCAAGAAGCTCGGGAGCTCCCATACCTTGGGCCACGTTGTTTTGGGCTAGTAATACGGGCCACAACTTACCCTAAGGGTCTCCAGATAGACAAGACCATCAAGCCCTATGACGGCACTGCCAGGCCAACAACGTGGTTGCAGGATTACGGCGAAGTGATTCACATTGCAGGGGGAAACCCCAATGTCGCTGTCAAGTACCTCCCACTCATGCTAACCGGCACTGCCTTACAATGGATCGACGAATTACCGGAGAAATCAATATGCAATTGGTTGGACATGCATGAAGCATTCACCAAGAACTTCGAGGGTATGTACAAACGTCCCTGCACTGTCGGAGACCTACAACGATGCGTACAAGAAAAGGATGAAACTTCTCGTGCCTACCTCTCTCGCTGGGTGGATATGAAAAATTCTTGCGTAGGGGTGCACGAAAAATCTGCTATGGCCGCCTTCATCGACCGTCTGGAGAAGGGAACTTTGCTCCAGCATACGTTAAAGCGCAAGCAAGACAACAATGAGGTCAACCTCAATGCAATGATCGCCATGTCTAGCGAGTTCGCCACTGCTGATGATGATACACACGGATCATAGCCAACAATAGCAGTCCCCACCCAGGCCAGAAAGAACAACAATAACAAGCGGAAGACTCCGCCCGAAGAGAAGTAGACAACCGACATGGTCGCCGCAACATTCACTAGCAGAGGCGGAGGCGGATAGCATGAATATGGCCGAGGGCTAACCATGGTCAGCAGAGGAGTGATTCTACACCCTCAGCGCCCCACGGTCCCCAAATGTACGAAGAGTACTGCGACATGCCATGTTTCCTCCATCTCGACGCAAACAGCAAAGCCACCCACACCAACCGCCAATGCAAGTTTGTCAATGACCTCAAGGAAGACCCTGAGTCCGGCTACAAGCAAAGTCAAAAGAACAGACCCCACGGAAAGGGTAAAGGGAAGAAGAAGGAGGAGGAAACCAAGGATTCAAGTGATATGGATGAAGACGTGGAACCCAAATCTTTTGACAAGGGAGACGGTAAAGGTAAAAATACCTTCGAAAAGAAGGCTCCGTGTTACCATACCTTCCTTGGTACCCCCACCGCCCGGGCCCAGAAAACCTTGATACGACATAAACGTATCTATAATTTTTGATGCTCCATGCTTGTTTTATATCAACTTTCTTATGTTTTGTTCACACTTTGAGGTATTTTTATACATTTCTAGAACTAACCAATTAATAAGATGCCACAGTGCCAATTGCCTATTTTTTGCTGTTTTTGGTTTCAGAAAAGCTAGAAAATAAATATTCTTGGAATTGGACGAAACAAGAGTCGAAGTTGCTATTTTTCCCGACACGAGACAGAGTCCAAACAGAGACAAAGGAGGGCCAGGGGCTGGCCACACCATATGGTGGCGCGGGTCCCTCCCGGGCGCGCCACCAGGGGGTGTGGGCCCCTCAGGCCTCCACCGACATTGCCCCTTCGTCTATAAAAGCTTCCTCGGATGAAAACCCTAAGTACCCGATCCAAAATCCACGAAAAGTTCCGCAGCACCACCACCACCGAAGAGGAGATTCGGGGGGTGAAAGGTCTCTGTTCTGGCACCCTGCCGGGATGGGAAAGTGCCCCGGAGCCATCTCCATCGACCCCAACGCCATCTCCATCGCCGTTGCGGACTCCCATGATGAGGAGGGAGTAGTTCTCTCTCGAGGCTAAGGGCTCTACCGGTAGCTATGTGTTCATCTCTCTCTATGTGTGATCTTATGAGATCATGAGTTTTGCAATCTATAGATCTCTTCTGCTACTCAAGTGCTTTAATTAATCTCTACTTATCCCCACATGTGTGAAGTTGACAGTGTGCACACCGTGTGGCACTTTGGCTAAGGTTACAGAAATACTTATTATGAGTATAATTTGAGTTGGATGTCTCTATGAGATTGTGGTGTTTGTTGGAACCATCTAGCGCTCAAGGTGACAGTGAGGTGTTATCTAGATGGGGAATGCGAACTTTAAGGTGTGATGTTATAGCCCTACATCGTCCAACCGGAGAGTAGTTTAGGGTAGCATAATGAAGAGAAGATATTTATATGAGAGTGTCCACTAGTGAATGTATGATCCCTAGGCCTTGTTTCTAAGAAATGAAACACCATTTACAATCAATCTTGTTACATGTTTGCTTGCTGTCACTCTTATTTTAGATTGTAAGTACCACTTATAATCATCCATGTTACTAGTATTTCACTATCTCTTTGCCAAACTAGTGCACCTATACACCTGACAAGTGTATTGGGTGCGTTGGGGACACAAGAGACTTCTTGTATCTTGATTGCTGGGTTGCTTGAGAGGAATACCTTTGACCACTTCCTCCCTGAGTTCGATAAACCTTGGGTGATCCACTTAAGGAAAACTTGCTGTTGTTCTACAAACCTATGAACTTGGAGGCCCAACACTGTCTACAAGAAAAGAAGTGTGCATAAACATCAAGCTATTTTCTGGCGCCGTTGATGGGGAGGTAAGATAAAAGGTACTCACATCCTCTGGCTACTAAGCTATCTCCTAGTACTGTTGCTGGTGTGTGAGTGCTCGAAGTTATTTCCTTTAGATTCTGCAATTATATCTTTTTGTTTCTTGTTTTTATTTTCACTAGTTAGGCATAATGGAAAACAACAAAAAAATAGAGAGCTTTATAGTATTTATCTTGAGTTAGGAGATGAAGTGTTTGAAGAGAAAATTCAAAAACCTATGAAACTTTATTTGCATGCTAATAGAAATGTTATTATTATGAATTCTTTGAACACCATTATTGCTAATGGTATGGAAAAGTCTAAGCTTGGGGAAGCTGTATTTGATGAGTATGATATTTTTAGTCCCCCAAGCACGGAGGAGAAAATTTACTTTGATGAGACTATACCTCCAATATATGATGATTACAATGATGAATATGATATTTTCAGTCCACCTACTAATGAGGAGAAAATTAATTATTATTACAATATGCCTCCTATATTTGATGATTATGATGATGAGAATAATAATAATAGCTATTTTATTGAATTTGCTCCCACTACGATTAATAAGAATGACTATGCTTATAGGGAGAGTAATAATTATTTTATGCATGTGGCTCATGATAAAAATGTTTTATTTGATATTTATATTGTTAATTTTACATGATGCTACTGAAATTTATTATGAGAGAGGGAAACATGGTTTTATGTATCTCAACAATATTAAGTTTCCCTTCTTCATGTTGAAAATTTTGAAGTTGCACTTGTTTTGCTTTCCTATGCTTGTTGCTTTGTGCTTTCATGACTTATTTCTTTACAAGATTATTTTTCATAGGAAGTGGGTTAGACTTAAATTTGTTCCATGTTTACTTCTTGATGCTCTCTTTTACTTCAATTCATATTTCTTATGTGAGCATCATCGAAATTATCATGCCTATCTTAATGGCTATAAAGAAAGAGCTTTTGGGAGACAACCCATTATATTTTTACTTTCAGTTTATTTTTGTTTTGTTGAGTCTTGGAAGTTATTGCCTACGTAATAACGTCTCCTTATCCTTTTTGTTTGGTTTTTGTGCCAAGAATAACCTCTAATGAGAGGGAAGTAAGATATGTGGAAGTTGCTGTCCCGAAACAGATTTCTGTGCGTCACTGTAAAACATCTTGAAAAATCTCAGTACGTCGGATTGAGCTGTCATTTTTTGTGCCTATGCCCCAGGTTATTACCCAACTTTCGTTTGTTTTAAACTTTTCAATTTGAGCAACAGAAGATTTTCTGAAAAATCGTTCCTTACATGCTGGTCTGTTTTGACAGATTTCTGCCATTATTTGCATTTGCTCTTAATCGGTTTCTTTTTTAGTTCTCTTGATCACTTGAGCTTTTATAAGGAATTACTACAGTAGCTAGTGTTTTAATGGAAGTTTTAATTGTGTTGAAACTAAACCCAAAGACTTATTATCTTGAATACACTAATGTTACTAAAGAAAGATTGTGTGAAGTTTTGTATGAAGGAAATTTTCAAGTGTAGGGAAGAACAGTGGCGGAGCTAGCTCATCGTCATAGCCCGGGCAAACTCTTAAGTAACCATGCTTTTCTGATTGCTTGCCCCGTACAAAGTCTTGTTTGTAATTCCATTTCTCGGTAGTGCTTAAGGTGCAATCACAAGCTTAGCCCGGGCAGCTGCCCGGGCATGCCGGGCCTTGGCTCCGCCCCTGGGAAAGAATAATGTGATAAGATGAAGTATGGACAAAATCTCAAGCTTGGGGATGCCACCCGTGTCACCCCAAGAAATATTCAAGAAGTACAAGCGTCAAAGCTTGGGGATGCCCAAGGCATCCCCTTCTTCATCAATAAAAATGTTAGGTTTTCTTCCAAAACACTTTATTTTTATTGTTTTATGCACAATTGTGTGGTTCTTGGAGCGTCTTTATTTTTGTTTTTAGTTTTATTTTGTTTGGTTTGATTAAATAATTTGGTTGGATCCCAGCACACTTATTTTGGAGAGAGACATACCCCGTTATTCATTGCCTAGAACACTCTAGTTTTCACTCATATTGTTATGTCAGTGTTCTCCTTTGCTAGCACTGTTTAGCTTTAGTTTTCTCATCCTTTTGCTTAGAACTTTTTAGTCCATCTTTATAGATGGGTGATACTTGCTCTCTGGTCTTTATTGATTATTATCTTTGAGGGTTGTTTCAAATAAGTCGATTGGTGTTGGAAAAGAGTAGGAAGTTCCATGCTTATAGTGGTACAAAAGGAAGCTTGTTTTGACTGTGACTTAGACTCTATCATGTCATGCTAGATATTTCTTTGACCATATGCTTAGTTATTATTGTTGTAGTATGACTTGTTTCAAACAATTGAGATTGCTTAATGTGCCTTGAAAGAATCATGCGTTGTTTTAGCATACAAAAGCATAATATTGTGGTATTCTCCTTTGATGCTTTATTTGGGTTGACTTGGCACTTGCTTACACCATGTTAAGACTATGAACCAGTCACCTTAGCCTCTATGATCATTCAGTTTTTAACTTGTAATAACAATTTATGCTTTAATTAATAACGGTTTGTCGCTTTGCATGATTATGGCCATTATTGCTCTCTTAGTTGGTCGCTCTTAGTCTTTTGCTAGCCTCCACCTGTACCAAGTGTGAGTTCCACTCATGCATCCAACCCCCAAGAAAACCAAGTTATTTTAAAAAGTCCACTATAAATTCCTATGCATGGTGTGTTACACCATTCCAAGTATATTCATGTTTTATCTACCTTCCAAATTAAACTTGTTATGTGAAAATTAGTGATTAAAGCTCTCGCAAACTTGATGGCACACTTTACTTTCTAACACTTAATAAACTTGAACCATTGTGTCCATCTATGTTGCTTATATGCTTGCACTTTATAAGTTGTGAATTAGCATAACCATGTACCATGGGGAACGCTTTCAACATTTCACCTATTATTCATGTGATATCATGTTCTTTTGTTTATGGATCCCGGCGGTGTGAAATAAAAGGGGAGCTTGTAAGCTCATGGAGTTTGTATGTGTGCTAGAGAAACACCTGGGAGGCTAGCCTAAGCCATGCCTAATCATGGTGGAAACTTGCAGCATAACCATAGTGAGCATTCAGTGAAGCATCCTCAATAAAAGCCTATGCAAATAGCAAATAAAAAGATCGCTGAGATGCTCATTGTCTGTTGCCTTGTCATTTTGATATGGGATAACTCCTGTGTCATGGGGCAAGGGGTACCCCATTGGCGGTTCTCTATGATACACATGTACTTACAATGACAAGAACTTACTCGTGACTAAAGTTGAGTAGCATGAGGTTCGGTACTCGCAAGCAAGGGGCATGATATTTTCAACTTATAACTTGTCAAGCATATCCTCGTATTTGTGTCACTTTAACCTTAATCGACTAAAGATGCTTATGATAGGGGAAATGAGAGCTGAAAGCTAATAAGTACCATAATTTTTGGAAGCTCTTTATGAAACTTGAATCCCTGCTTCCTTCTATGAAAGGCCTTCTTTTTACTTTTATGTTGAGTCTCCATCTTCTGTTTTTATGCACCCATTGAGAGAGCGTAGTGGTCATTCTTAGTTTAATGTGCATTGTCCCAAAACTTGTTGATTGATTCATAACTTTGATATTGCTTGTTCTTAAATTATTTGTATCTAGTCACCCTTATGAACTTTGAAGGTGTCCTATGCATTTATGTTTTGCTATACCATGAGGGACAAGCTGAATACCACTCTTATTATGTTTTCTATATGTGAAATAAACAAACGTCTTTCAATGCATTGTTATTCATGATCTTTTGTTTGTAACTTTTCATGTTACAACATAGTTGCTATGTCTTCTTGTTAGAACTCTATCTTTCATGCTTATGTTTAGAGTACTTTGATCCCAGCTATCAATGCTTTACAAATACCTTGATCAAAATTATGATGATGCATGTCACCTCAAAAATTACTCTTTTTATCACTTCCCTACTCGAGGACGAGCAGGAGTTAAGCTTGGGGATGCTTGATACGTCATAAACGTATCTATAATTTTTGATTCTCCATGCTTGTTTTATATCAACTTTCTTATGTTTTGTTCACACTTTGAGGTATTTTTTTACATTTTCTGGAACTAACCTATTATCAAGATGCCACAGTGCCAATTGCCTGTTTTCTGCTATTTTTGGTTTCAGAAAATCTAGAAAAGAAATATTCCTGGAATTGGACGAAACAAAAGTTGAAGTTCCTATTTTTCTCGACACGAGATGGAGTCCAATGTAGAGACAGAGGAGGGCCATGGGCTAGCCACACCATATGGTGGCGCGGGTCCCTCCCAGTCACGCCACCAGGGGGTGTGGGCCCCTCGGGCCTCCATCGACCTTGCCCCTTCGCCTATAAAAGCCTCCCGAGACGAAAACCCTGAGTACCCGATCAGAAATCCACGAAAAGTTCCGCAGCGCCACCGCCACCCAAGAGGAGATTCGGGGGATAGAAGTCTCTATTCCAGCACCCTACCGGGACGTGGAAGTGCCACCGGAGCCATCTCCATCGACTCCACCGCCATCTCCATTGCCGTTGCTGACTCCGATGATGAGGAGGGAGTAGTTCTCTCTCGAGGCTAAGGGCTCTACCGATAGCTATGTGTTCATCTCTCTCTATGCGTGATCTTATGAGATCATGAGCTTTGCAATCTATAGATCTTTTCTGCTACTCAAGTGCTTTAATTAATCTCTGCTTATCCCCACATGTGTGAAGTTAACAGTGTGCACACCGTGTGGCACTTTGGCTAAGGTTATAGAAATACTTATTATGAGTATAATTTGAGTTGGATGTCTCTATGAGATCGTGGTGTTTCTTGGAACCATCTAGCGCTCAAGGTGACAGTGAGGGGTTATCTAGATGGGGAATGCAAACTTTAAGGTGTGCTGTTATAGACCTACATCGTCCAACCGTAGAGTAGTTTAGGGTAGCACAATGAAGAGAAGATATTTATATGAGAGTGTCCACTAGTGAAAGTATGATCCCTAGGCCTTGTTTCTAAGCATTGCAACACCATTTGCAATCAGTCATGTTACATGTTTGCTTGCTGCCACTCTTATTTTAGATTGCAATTACCACTTATAATCATCCATATTACTTGTATTTCACTATCACTTCGCCGAACTAGTGCACCTATACACCTGACAAGTGTATTGGGTGTGTTGGGGACACAAGAGACTTCTTGTATCTTGATTGCAGGGTTGCTTGAGAGGGATACCTTTGACCACTTCCACCCTGAGTTCGATAAACCTTGGGTGATCCACTTAAGGGAATCTTGCTGTTGTTCTACAAACCTCTACACTTGGAGGCCCAACACTGTCTACAAGAATAGAAGAGTGCGTAGACATCAAACCCCACTGAGGATACTGATGGCTACACTCCCTCCAGTTCCCCAGTACATCAGGTGGTCGGATATTCCAATTACTTGGGATAGGAAGGATCACCCAGGTCTTATCCCAACAAAGAACCAGTATGCCATGGTGATCAACCCTTTGATTGACGGCACAGAGTTCACCAAGTGCCTCGTGGATAGTGGAATTAGCATCAACATCATGTACCTCTATACACTGCACAAGATGAAATTGATGGAGACCCAGCTAACGAAGAGCAGCACTGTGTTCCATGGCGTTTTCCCTGGCCGGCAAGCAAATTCACTGGGCTCCATCACCCTTCTGGTCGCTTTTGGCGATGTTAACAATTACCGCCAAGAATGCATGACCTTGAAGTGGTGCCTTTCAAGAGTGTGTACCACATCATCTTTGGACGCGACATCTTCCACTCCTTCCTCGCAAGGCCATGCTTTGTCTACAACAAGCTCAAGATACCCAGACCTAATATTATCATCACCGTTGATGGAAGCTTCACCAAGGCACGGGAGTGCGAGCTCAGCGAAGCCGCCTTCAACGAAGCGGTCCTCTACTGTGAGGAGTTCAAGGAGATCCAGAGCCAGGTCGATGCCTCGGATATGTCAGCTTTGAAGATGCAGATCACTGCCATCAAACCCGCATTCAAGGCCGCCATCAAGACTAAGCAGGTGGAGCTTGTTGTAGGAGATTCCTCCAAGACCACCGCCATTGGCACGGACCTGGATCCCAAATAGGAAAGCGCGCTCCTCGAGTTCCTCCGTGAGAATAGGGACATCTTCGCCTGGCAACATGCCAACATGAAACGTGTACCTAGGTAACTTGCCGAGCACAACTTGAATATTGATCCTAATGCTAAACCGGTGAAACAACCTCTACGATGCTTTGGTGACGAAAGACAAAGGGCTATAGGCAAAGAAATAGCTAGGTTACTTAAGGTTGGCTTTATTCGAGAAGTTATTCACACCCGATGGGTGCAAAATCCTGTACTTGTCCCCAAAAAGGGAACCAATGAATTAAGAATGTGCGTTGATTACACCGGCTTGAACAAAGCGTGTCCGAAGGATCCGTTTGCTTTGCCTCGCATTGACCAAGTCATTGACTCGACAGCTGGCTCAGAACTTCTATGTTTTCTCGATGCTTACTCAGGTTACCACCAAATCCGGATACGAAAGTCGGACCAATTGGCCACTTGTTCATCACACCTTACGGCATGTACTTCTATGTCATGATGCCCTTTGGGCTCAAAAACACTGGTGCCACTTACCAGCGGACAATGCAACGATGCCTACACGACCATATCGGTTGCAATGTACACGCTTACATGGACGACACCGCGGTAATGTCAAAGAAATCAAATGACCTTATCGCCGACTTGAAGGAAACCTTTGATAATCTCCAGAAATACAACATGATGCTTAACCCCAAGAAGTGCATCTTTGGGGTGCCATCTGGCAAGCTATTGGGCTTCATTGTTTAGCGCCGCGGAATAGAGGTCAACCCGGAGAAAATAAAGGCCATCCTTGAAATCAAGCGTCTGACATGTCTGAAGGACATACTAAGGCTCACGGGCTGCATAGCAGCAGTAAGCCGGTTCATCAGCCAACTTGGAGAGAAGGCTATGCCGCTCTACAAGTTTCTCAAGACAGCGGACAAATTCGTATGCACGGACGAGGTTGACGCAACACTTCAGGAGTTGAAGAGAATACTCTCCTCTGCGTTAATACTTCCAGCACCGGTATCAAGGGAGCCGATGTTAGTTTACATGGCGGCAACCAACCGAGTAATCAGGATCATCATCATGGTGGAGTGCAAGGAGCCAACGCATGAATACGAAGTTCGGCGACCAGTTTACTATGTAAGCAAGGTCTTGATGGAATCCAAGCAGCGTTACCCGCATTACTAGAAGATAGCTTATGGAGTTTTCCTTGCTTCAAGGAAGATAAGGCATTACTTCCAAGAGCATCCCATCACAGTAGTGAGCAAAGCTCCACTATCCGACATCATCAACAACAGCGATGCTACAGGAAGAGTGGCAAAGTGGGGAATTAAACTCGCCGCCTTTTACATCACCTACAAGAGGCATAATGCTATCAAGTCACAAGCATTGGAGGATTTTATTGCAAATTGGACATAGCTGCCAGAGGACACTTCTGTGCCAGAGCCAGAATATTGGGTCATGCACTTTGACGGATCAAAGCTACTCAATGGCACGAGGGATAGTGTATTACTACAATCACCAATAGGGGAGAAGTTGCAATATGTCCTGCAGATCCACTTCAACGCTACCAATAACATGGCGGAGTATGAGGCCCTCATTCACGGACTACGAGTAGCCAAGGATATTGGCATCAAGCGCATAGTTTATTGTGGAGATTCCGACTTAGTTGCCTAGCAAGTAGCTGGCACCTGGAACGTGCGGAACCCTATGATGGAGGCATATTGAGATGAAGTAGACGAGATTACCAGGTGCTTCGACGGCTATGAAGTCAAGTACATCAAAAGGGAGGAGAATGAGGCGGCAGATCTGCTGTCAAAGCTTGGATCAGCTTGCCGACCAATTTTGCCAGGCATTTTCCTGGAGCATTTACGGACCTCATCTGTGGATGGAGCGGACCCCGACAAACCAGATAGAGTAGACTCATTCATTAACATAGTAATAGTGACCTCTTTGGCTTGGACAAAACCGTTCATGGACTATCTACAAGATGGAACATTGCTTGCCGATGAAGTTGAAAGCCGACAAATAGTACGAAGAGAAAAAGGCTATGTCATCATTGACGGCCAACTATACAAAAGAAGTACCATAGGAGTTTTCCTTCGATGTGTCCCCCAGTAGCAAGGTATTGAAATCCTTAGAGAAATACATCTCGGAGATTGCAGGCATCACGCCGCTCCCCGATCGTTGGTGTCTAAGGCCTTCTGACAAGGATTCTACTAGTTAACAGCAAAGGCGGATGCTGACAAGCTGGTACAGACATGTCTTGGTGTCAGTTCTATGCAAGACAGCCAAGTATTCCAGCTGAATTGCAAACCATACCAATAACTTGTCCGTTTGTAGTCTGGGGGCTGGACATGGTGGGACCTTTGCAGACAACACCGTGCGGATTTACACACTTGCTAGTAGAAGTGGATAAGTTCACAAAATGGATTGAAGCTAAACTCATTAGAAATCTTGACAGGGCAACAACCCTACAATTTGTCCGAGATCTAGTGGTGAGATTTGGTCTCCCACACAGCATCATCATGGACAATGGCAGAAATTTGTCTCTCGGAGAAGTTGAGGAGTACTGTCATAAAAAAGGCACCCGCCTTGACCTCGAATCTGTGGCACACCCACAATCAAATGGGCAAGTTGAAAGGGCCAATGGACTAATTCTGCATGGAACCAAGCCACGCTTAGAGGCACCACTACATATAGAAGCTAGAGCCTGGGCGGAGGAATTACCATCTATACTATGGAGTTTATGAACAACACCCAACAAATTCATCGGCTTGACTCCTTTCTTCATGGTTTATGGAGTAGAAGCCATCCTACCATCCGACATTGTCGGGGGGATGATCCCTAGGTACCCAAACCAGACAAGAACCAGGCAGTCGGATCGCGTCCGACTGACCAGATGCAGCCAGACGGGGTAAGACAGGCCGGCTATCACCCGGTAGCCGGATCAACAAGAGACAGCCGGATACGGCAACATAGCCGGACCCAATCAGTGGGACAGGACGACGTGCGTATCAGTGCACGGAACCCCCCGTACGATGACAAGACTGGCAACCACCCGTCCATACCGAAGACTTTGCGAGGGTGATGCGGGAACAGGGGCCTGTGCTGACAACGGACTCGCACGGTGTCCACTGGGCCTACGACAGCCATACCACTCGTACTCTGATAAGACATGCCATACTGGATACTATGGATGACTAGCCGGCTGGGACCCGCCTGTGGGGCCCGCCTGTCGGACTAGCCAGTGAGACCTTTGCCTCTCTGCCTATATAAGGAGAGGCAAGGCCTTAGTAGAAAGGGTTGGTCATATAGCATTTAAGGCAGTAGCTAGCACATACAGCTCGAGGAGCACTTGTAGTTCGTGTATTCCACATAGTCAGATCCGGCAGGAGTAGGGGCTTTACCTCACCACGAGGGCTCCGAACCTGGGTACTTCTTGCGTCCCGCTACGCTTGCTTGTATCCAATCTCGCCTGCGGACGTCGTCGATAGCTTCCCTGCTAGTCTCCACACCTCTAACTAACCTTCTCAGGTACTGCCGTTCCCAATACAACGACAGTTGGCGCCCACCGTGGGGCAAGATGGCTTCGACCGGAGTCACGTTCCGCACGGGATCCCACACTTCAGACGGTGAGCGCGTGGCCTCCGGGCTGGTGCTCACGCTTGGTAAGTTCGACTGTGTCATCGACAACGCCTCCTCCTTCGCCGGAACCTCCTTCCCGGCGAACGGCACCGTCCTGCTGCTCGGCGATCTCCCCGTCTACGTCACCACCGTCCCGGAGCATTTCCCTAGGGAAATCGTCTCTGTCGCGGAGCTGCCGCGCTCAGGCGGCAGCGCCTCCGCCGCATCCCACGGCGTGGAGGTCATGATGGCCGGTTCCAGCTCCCATCCCCACCAGCGACAGGAGCGAGGCACGGACGAGGTCGGAACTTCCGCTCCCCCGCAGCCTCGGAACCCGGTGGAGGATGCCATTGATCGGATCCTGACGCCGGTTAACCTCGGGGACAACCCGGAGGAGGCGGAGGCCAACTTCACCATGGAGAGACAGATCCTCCTCCAGGAGGCCATGGAGCTGGCGGCAGCCCGCAAGCAACTCGAGATCGCCCGGCGCGAGTACGACCGTGCACACGGCCTTACTCCGGCTACCGCGGAGCTGAGCCGGCGCGGCCAGGTATGGCGTCAGGGCGGCGAGCTGGGCGGTAGGATGGAAAAGGACGGGGAACCGGATCCCGCGCCTACCCTCACACGGCCCACCTAAAGCATGCCCATCAAGAACCTGCGCGCAGCGCGAGCCGCAACAGAGGAACTACCCAGCCTGGAGGGTGAGGAGCAGGCCCGCCAGCACGCCCGCGTGCAGGAGCTCCTCCGCGTCGCGGACGAGCAGGCCGATGCCAACCGGCAGAAGCAGGAAGACCTTAGCTACTCCAGGGGGAGCAAGCTACCTGCCAACAGCAGGGGCGCGCCGCGCGACACCCAGCAAGCGTCCTCCCCTCAGCCGCCCAGGGCCCGCAGTAGGCATCGCAGCTCTGGCAACAGGGGCCAGCCGCACCAGCAGCAGACGGTGAACAACAACCCGCCACCTCCCCCTCCGCCAGCCGGAGCGCCCAGACCAGCCGGTTCCCGTCTCTCGGGCCGGGTGGGAGCGCCCAACCCGGATTGTCCGGATGCCCGTGACCGCATCGAGCTCCTCGCTAATCGCCTGTCACGGAGGAAGATTCGACCGACCCGGTTTGTTTCGGACCCCGCATCCGGAACGAGTCGTTTCCGGATAAATTCTCCCTGCCCAGGGACACCCCCAAGTACGACAGCAGCATGAAGCCGGAAGACTGGTTGACGACTATGCTATAGCAGTCAGCATCGCCCATGGGAACAAGCACACAACCGTGCGCTATGTCCCCCTCATGCTAACCGGGTCAGCAAGGACATGGCTCAATAGCCTTGCACCCAACAGCATCAACGCCTGGCCTGACTTCGAGAAGGTGTTCGTCCGCAACTTCAACGGCACGTACAAACATCCAGGGCGCCCGCGCGACCTGGCTTGTGCATCCAGGGCGACCGCGAGTACCTCGCCAAGTGGACGGAGCTGCGCAATACTTGCGAGGGCATCCTGGAGAGCCAAGCCATCAGCTTCTTCATGGAAGGTTGCCGAGAGGGCACCATGCTTCGCCACCGGCTACTGTGACGAGCCGAAAACCATGGCGGAGCTCATGACGGTTGCGGACCAGTACGCCACGGCGGATGCTGCCATGAAGAAGCCGCTCTGAGTAAACGCGGACGGGCGTCCGACTCCCACGGAACCGGCTCGCGACCGACCAAGCAATCCGGCTGGAGAAGCCGGATCCTCTAGACGCCACGGCAACGACAACCGGTTCCATGGGGACCGCCAGGCTGGACAGCAGAAGCCTCGCTACCACGCGCGGTAGGTCAATGCTATGGAGGGTGTGCCCGACGCACCGGCTAATGAGGTAAGAAGGCAGAAGCCACGGCTCACCTTCGACTAGATGTTTGACGGCCCATGCAAGTCGCATAGCGGTCCCTTCAAACCGGCTATGCACACCACCCGGAACTGCAGCTGGACCCGCCAGCTAAAGGACCAGGGCAACCAGCCTCGTCTTCCCCCTCCCCCACCGGGCGGACCTCCACCACTGGCTAGGGGAGTCGGCAATGATGGTAACGGTGGCAACGGCGGCTACAACAACAACGGCTACCCCTAGCCGCACGCCGCCTACCACATCTTTGAGACGGAGCAGGACGACAAGCATAGCCATAGGCGACACTCCAGGGAGAAAATACCATCGTCTCTCCGGTCCCCCAGTACCTGAACTGGTCGGAAACCCCCATCACCTGGAGCCGGGCGGATCAGCCTGAGCATCTACCGACTCCCGGGGGATACGCCATGGTGCTCGACCCTCTCATCGTCTCCAACGCGCGCACCTGCCGATTCTCGCGCGTCCTCATCGATGGAGGCAGCAGCCTCAACCTCCTCTACCAGTCCTCGCTGGAGAAGCTGGGCATTCGCGAAAGCGACCTGCGCCCGACTACCTCAAGACGAAGATGCCGGGACCCCACGGCGTGATCACCGTCGCCGGCTGCTTCAGGCGGTCGATGGAGTGCGCCTCAGCCGGTTCCAAACTGGCAGAGGCCCTCATCATAGCCGAAGAAAAACGCGTGATCATACGCAATGTGGCCATGACCCAGCAGGACATTCCGGCTAGCAGCAAACCGGCTGGAGAAGGAGCTTTCCAGCCGGCAAAGGAGACGAAGAGGATCCTGCTCGACCCCTCCGATCCGACCAAGTTCATCACCATTGGTGCCGGCTTGGACAGCAAATAGGAAGGCGCACTCGTCGACTTCCTCCGTGAGAATTGGGACATCTTCGCATGGTCCCCCAAGGACATGCCGGGTGTGCCAAGGGAGTTCGCCTAGCACTCACTTCATGTCCATCCGGATGCCAAGCCGGTCAAGCAACCTCTGTGCCGGTTTGCGGAGGAGAAGAGAAAGATAATTGGTGACGAGATCACCCGGCTCCTTGCAGCCGGGTTCATCATGGAAGTGTACACCCGGACTGGTTGGCGAACCCAGTCCTGGTGCTAAAGAAGAACAAGACCTGGCGCATGTGTATCGACTACACCAGCCTGAATAAAAGGCATGCCCGAAAGACCCTTTCGCCTTGCCCCGTATCGATCAAGTCATCGATTCCACGGCCGGCTGTGATTTGTTGTCTTTTCTATATTGTTATTCCGGGTACAATCAGATCTGGCTAAACCCGGCTGATCAGATTAAGACATCATTTATCACCCCCTACGGGGCTTTCTGCTATGTAACCATGCCTTTTGGCCTAAAGAACGCATGCGCCACCTATCAGCGATGTATGTAGAAATGTTTGCACTCGCAGATAGGCCGAAACATGCACGCTTACGTGGATGATGTGGTCATCAAGACCAAGGAGAAGCGCACCCTCCTCGAGGATCTGGGAGAAACATTCGGCAACCTCCGCCAGTACCAGATGAAGCTGAACCCAAAGAAGTGCGTCTTTGGGGTACCGACCGGCCATCTACTCGGTTTCCTCGTATCACAACGAGGTACCGAGGCGAATCCGGAGAAGATCGCGGCCATCAAGAGGATGCAGCCGCATAGGAACCTGCTTGGGGTCCAAAAGTTCACCGGATGCCTGGCTTCCCTCAGTTGCTTCGTCAGCCGGCTGGGGGAGAAGGCACTCCTGTTGTACCAGCTGATGAAGAAGACGGACAAGTTCTCCTGGACTTCGCAAGCCGACACCGCGTTTCACGACCTCAAGCGCATGCTATCCACAGCACCAGTTCTAGCCACGCCGGCTAGCAAGGAGCTGATGTTGCTCTATATAGCAGCCATCAGCCGGGTCGTCAGCGTCGTCCTGGTGGTGGAGCGCCCCGAGGAAGGCAAGGCTCAGCCGGTTCAGAGACCCGTCTACTACCTCAGCGAGGTTCTCTCCCTCTCCAAGCAGAACAACCCCCACTACCAGAAGATGTGCTACGGCATGTACCTGGCATGCAAGAAGCTCAAGCACTACTTCTAGGAGCACCCGATTAAGGTCGTGTGCACTGCACCCCTTTCGGAAATCATCGGCAACAAGGACGCCACCGGCCGAGTCACCAAGTGGGCCATCGAGCTCGCTGCCTACTCCATCCAGTACGAGCCCCGGCTCACGATCAAGTCGCAGGCGTTGGCGGACTTCCTCGTTGAGTGGGCCGAGACCCAGTATCTCCCACCGGTTCCGGATTTGGACCACTGGCGGATGCACTTCGACGGGTCGAAGATGCTCGGGGGCTTGGGAGCCGGCATCGTGCTCACCTCGCCCAAACGAGACCGGATGGAGTACGTGCTGCAGATCCACTTCAAGGCTTCCAACAACGTAGCCGAATACGAGGCACTGGCGCACGGGCTCCGGCTGGCCAAGGAGATCGGTGTCAACCGGATCATGTGCTTCGGTGATTTGGACTTGGTGGTGCAGCAGGTGTCCGGGGAATGGGACGCCAGAGATGCAAACATGGCTCTCTACCAATTCCACATCCAGTAGCTCAGCGCCTCCTTCGACGGGTGCGAATTTCACCACGTCCCCTGCATCTACAACGAGGCAGCCGATGTGCTCTCCAAGATCGGATCCACCAGGCAGGCCATCCCACCAGGGGTCTCCTTGGAGCACCTGCGCAAGCAATCCATCAACCCGTCACCAAAATCAGACTCCATCATCTAGGCAGGAAGCGTTCCAGCTGACGGAACGGCGGAAGCAGAGCCGGCAGAACCGCCGAAGAAGAAGACCCGCACCAATTCCGGCTAGGCAGTGCCTTCCGGCTCGCAAGACCCGGGGGCTGCCGGCTCGCCTAGTGGCTCGGGGGCTGCCGTCCCGGGTACGACACCCGGACGACCCCCCGACGTCCGTCAGCCGGAGGACATGAGCGTCCTCGTCATTCGGGAAGTGCCATCCTGGGCACAACCCTTCATGAGCTACATCGCCAATGGAGAACTCCCGGATGACGAGGTGGAGGCAAGGCAAATCCGGTGCCGCACGCACACATACACCATCATAAACGGCGAGCTGTACAAGCGCAGCGTATCCGGTATCTTCCAAAGATGTGTTGATGTGGACACAGGCTACCAGCTACTCAAGGATATCCACCAGGGCGAGTGCGGGCACCACGCTTCGTCAAGGGCGATAGTCGCCAAGGGATTCCGCCATGCTTTCTATTGGCCCACCGCCCTCGAGGACGCTGAGCAGCTGGTCCGCGCATGCAATGGGTGCCAGCGCTTCGGGCAGCTCAGGCACATGCCAACTTCGGTACTCAAGACCATACCGATCACCTGGCCCTTCGCGGTCTGGGGCCTCGACATGGTCGGTCCTTTCAAGCAAGCACGCGCGGGCATGACCCACCTGTTGGTAGCGGTGGACAGGTTCACAAAGTGGATCGAGGCCAAGCCTATCCAGACGCTAGATGGAGCGACAGTTGTTACCTTCTTCACCGACATCATCAACCGCTTCGGCTACCCCAACAGCATCATCACCGACAACGGCACGAACTTCACCAAGGGGGCCTTCGCCTAGTTTTGCAGCAACAAGGGCATCCGACTGGACCTTGCCTCCGTCGCGCACCCGCAATCCAACGGGCAAGTCGAAAGAGCAGACGGCTTAGTACTAGTCGGCATCAAGCGACGTCTCATCGAGCCATTGGAGCGGTCACCCGGATGTTGGATCGAAGAACTTCTGGCTATGTTGTGGAGCCTCCGCACCATGCCGAATAGGTCAACCGGCTACACGCCATTCTTCCTGGTCTACGGATCGGAAGCCGTCCTCTCCGCCGGCATCGAGTTCGACTCCCCTCGCAAGCTCATGTACGACGAAAAGGCCAACAGGGAGGCGCGGGAGGATGGAGTGGACCTCCTGGAGGAGGCCCGCGAGCTGGCCCTGTCCAGATCAGCCCTGTACCAGCAGCGACTATGTCACTATCATTCAAGCCGGGTCCACCCAGTCGCATTCCGCGAGGGCGACCTGGTTCTCCGGCTGGTGTAGGACACGAAGGGCATGCACAAGCTATCGCCACCCTGGGAGGGCCCCTTCATCATCAGCTGGGCGCTGCCGAACGACTCTTACTACCTCATCGACGCACAGCAGCCGTGCAAGAACAAGATGGACAAATCAGACGAGGACACCGAGCGTCCCTGGAACGCGGCCCTGCTGCGCCAGTTTTACACCTAGTCGCCAGGTAGTGTATGTACCCCGAAAACCCTATGAATGAAAATGCGGACCCCACGAGAATCTCGGGGGCTCCTTGCTAGAAATGTGTGTACACCTGTTTTCCGGTTCAAATTTTCCGGCTCCGGCAACCCCTACCCGCCTGAGTAGTGTGTGACGATGTCAGAGGCCCACTCTTCGTCTCAGCTACAGACCGCAACCCGGCTGTCCGGCTAGCAAGAGCAAAAGCCTGAGGCATCCCTCACGAAAAATAGGGAGGATACACGACAGATCGGGCGTCCCGGCCCTGCAACTAGCTCGAACTAGTCCAGCTGCTAAGCCGTTAGTACCGTGCGTAATGTACTGTCAGCTCCCTTCGATTCCGGCTGCAGACCGCAACCTGGCTGCCCAGCAAGGACGCAGCAAAAACAGCAGAGCACACGGGAAAGCGACTAAGTGTCTAGAAAGGGACAAGCCAGTTTTCGAAAAAACAAGCCATTTTCCGGCTACAATTTGGCAGACTAACCTACTAACCTATGTGGACATGTGTGTATGCGTATGTACATTCTTGTCTGACTACCTCGAGTCGGAATTCAGGAGAAGGAAAGAAGATTCGAAGTCCTTGCCTTCATCAAGCGCTCCGAATCCTGGGGGCTACACCCACTAGGTGCGCTCGCGCGCCCCCAGTGGAATCTTGTAGTTCCCGACTGGCTAAAGGCGTTTAGCCGGCCGTTCGGAGCCCAGGTGAGGGCAAGGGGCTGGAGCAATAGAAGACAAGGAAGATTCGAAGCACCTGGCTATGCTAGCTACTCCGAATCTCGGGGGCTACACCCAGTGGGTGCGCTCGCGCGCCCCCAGTGGAATGTTAGTTCTCCCGGCTGAAGGCGTTCAGCCAACGAAAGCAGCCGAATGGGACGAGGCCAGTCGGATAAAGATAGAAGACTTGGGAAAAATAAGGAAGATTCGAAGCACCTGGCTACGCCAGCTACTCCGAATCTCGGGGGCTACACCCACTGGGTGCACTAGCGCGCCCCCACTAGAGGTGTAGTTCGTCCGACAAAATATGAAAAAGAAACTCAACGCAAAGTTAAGGGAGACTCAAGAATTTCAATGTTAACAAACAAAAGGGAGACGAAGCTCCCATAAGTTACCCGGCGTCAAAGATAGCCGGTACAGACATACAAGGTTCATAAATATATAAGACAAGACAAATACACCCGGCATCCCGGGGCAATAACTAGACGGCAGGACCCTTGCCGTGAGGAAGATCTTGGCCAACGGAAGCTTCGGGCGGAGGAGGAGGCGCGGAGCTTGATCCAGTTCCAGTGCCTGCGGGCGGCGGCATTGGGCCCTCCACGTCAGGAGTGCCGACGAACTCCGAGTCGGTGAGCGCCTCGTCGGGATCCACGTAGTTGGCAATCTTGATGGCGGATTCGCAGAGCTTCGGATGGGCTTGGCGGATGGCGGCAAGATCGGCTCCGGCACGGAAGCCACTATCGATCTTCTCGACACGGGCATCCTTGTACCAGGAGAGAATGAGGGCCAGACCCATCTCCGCTCCGGCCCATGCCGCCAACTCCCGCAGCCGGTCCATCGCAGCCGGCACTTCTCCCACCTTCGCGGCCAACTGCGCCATCGTATCCGGAACCAGAGCTTCCGGCCACATAAAGGAGAAGACGTCCCGCACCGCTTGACAAAGCTTGGCAGCCTCTTCGCCAAGAAGGACGACGAGCTCCTGGGCCGTCGGCTGCGCTCCCGTCCAATTCTCCTGCAGCCGGTTGTAGGCCAGCAGGTCTATGCTGGGGTAAAAGGCTATCAGAAAAGAGGGGTCAGATCCGGCTACTGGATCCGGAAAGAAAGGAAGACGGGAAAAGGAACTCACCCTTGGCAGTGTGGCCGACCTGCATCAGCTCCTCCACCAGCGCCTTCTCCTTGATCGCTAGCCGTTTGATCTCCTTCTCTTGGTCCTTGTTCTGGGCCTCGAGAAGGGCGAAGGCTTTGGCCTGGCTAGCGAGCGAGGCGTCGCGCTCCTTGATGGTGGCCTCCAGACCGTCTACCCTTGCGTGCCAATCCTTGTTCTGCAGCCGCAGAGTGGAATTGGACTTGCTCAACCAGTCGTTCGCTTTCTTCAAGCGATCGATCTCTCGCTGAGCGCACACGAGGATGGCTGCAACAAAACCGGCTATCAGTAAAAAAACAAGCCCAGAGAAGCGAACTTACTCTGGGAAGTCCCGTTGGCGCAGCAAGCTTCTGCTCCAACGTCCGGTTCCCGCGGCTGCGGCCTCCAGCAGCCGGATCTCCTTCACCGCCAGCTCGAGCATGGCGGCAAGGTCCGACAGCGAGGTGGCGGAGGAAGCATGGTCGTCCACGGCGTTGACGGCCAAGGACTCCTTCGCTGCGACCACCGCCGTTCGCCATTCCTCCCCGGGCTCCTCGTCAGAGTTGTCGTCGCCAACAACGATGAGCTCCTTGCCGGCAGCCCCCTGCGCGCCAGCGGAGGAGCCTTCCGGCTGGGAGGGCTCCGCTTACGGCTGGGGACCTTCCGGCTGGGCGGAGGCGGTCGGCTCAGCTAGAGGGGGAGGCGAAGGCTGCGCCTCAGAAGAAGGGGGGGCACCGATCGGCACAGTCGGGGCACGGGGCGGTGACCTGGCCGTCGCTCGTGCCGGGCGCGCGGCTCCGAAGGAGACCAGTGTGCTAAAAAGAAAGAGGAGAAGGCAAGAGCAAAATAAACTAAAGTCAGAAAAAGAAGAAAAAGGGCAAGCAGACAGAAAGCACCGAAAGAAAAAGGGGGAGAAGGAACATACCCCGGCACAACTAGGGGGCGGCCCTTTCTTCCGGCCAAGACGGCTTGGCGGCAGGGCGCCGGACCGGCTCCTCTTGGGAGCCGGCTCCTCCGCCGCAGGCCGGCGGGAGCTGGAACGACTGGAGCCACTCCCGCCTGCCTCGCCGTCCGTCGCGGAGCGCGTCGCCGGGTCCACGGTGGGCGCGGCCTCCTCCTCCTCGTGCACCTCCGCGTGCGGGTCGGCAGCCGGCTCATCATTCCGGCTGGGGAAGGCGTCGCCGTCCCCGTCCGATTCCTCGTCGGACCGCCGAGCGCGCGGCTCGGGCAAGTCAGGCGTGAATACCTTGAGAGGAGCCTCACCCTCCTCATGAAGGATGCAAGCGAAGATCTGCCGAATACAAGAAGTCAGTCAGACAGAATAGGGAAACAACACAGAAAGAGCAAATAAAGTTTCCAGCTATAAGAACTTACCCGGGGCGCGTGGTTCTCCCGGCTGTAGGGCGCCAGACTGAACTTCCAGTTCTCCGGCAGCCGCTCCTTGCTGATCGTCCACAACCACTCCTTCAAGTTGTGGTAGCGGGGATCGTGGCGCGACAGCCGGGTCGGGTCCAACTGGCCGGAGTAATAGCACATCTTGTGCACCCGCTGCTGCATCGGCATCATCAGCCGGGACATCCAGCTAAGAGTGATGTCTAGGCCGGTTAGCCGGCAGGTGACGAGGGAGCGCATGCGCTGCAGCATCGCGTCCGTCTCCGCCTTGTCACCGTGGAGCTTCAGGTCCCAGTTCTGCCGGCTGGACTCGACATCCTGGAAGGCCGGAAGATTTATCCGGTCGACGTTGGTGACGTTCTTGACATAGAAGTACGACTGCTGCCACAGCTGTACCGTGTCCTGGAGCAAGAACTTGGGGTAGCCGGATTGGGAGCGGGAGTAGATGGAGGCACCGCCACAGACGACTAGCGGCCCCTTCGTGTACTGCACCTGCGGCCGGACGCGGAAGAGCCGGCAGAAGAGCCCGAGATCCGGCTGGATCCCGAGATAGCTCTCGCAGAACGCCATCAAGTGCGCCAGCGTCCCGATGGCATTGGCGCCGAGGTGGTGAAGACGGAGGTCGAAGAAGGCGAGAAACGTCAAGAGGAAGGGGTTCACTGGAAGGGCGAACCCGCGCGCCAGATGAGAGAGGAAGATGACGCGCTCCCCCTCCGCCGGGTGCGGCGACACCTCTCCTGCCGGCGCCAACCGCACCGCCACCTCCTCCTGCGACGGGAGAACGCGGGTGGCGCGGTACTTCTAAATCTGGTCTTTAGTGATGGAGGAGCCGCACCAAGCCCCGTGGTCGGCGGCCATGTCTGGCTAGTGGAGAGGAGCGGAAACGTAAGAGTGGCGGTGGCCCGTAGCATCGATGACGGCGAGCGGGCGGCGCAACGGGCTATGGCGCAGAAGGCAAGAGCGCAGAAGCAGGAGCACGCAGGGGAGAAGGAGACTGCAGCGGGGGAGTGAAGGAAAGGAACTGCCTCCCCCGTGGCGTCCCTTTAAAGGGCCGGAAAGGGCAACCGTCGACGGGGCCACGTGGCGCGCATGCAGGCAACCCACACCCCAACCGCTGCCTAGATCCCGTGTGCCAGGGCAGGATGCGCAGAAGATCCCGGAGCGAGAACCGAAGCGCCGGGCAGCGGTTCCCCGAGGCGACGTGCGACGGGACGTTACGGGTAGCGCAACCGCCAGGCTCAGCCGGACACAAATTCAAAAACAAGAAGGAGCGCGCGCACATTTCGCCTAAGGGCAGAATCCACACGCGCTCGGGGGCTAGTGTCGGGGGGATGATCCCAGGTACCCAAACCGGACAAGAACCAGGCAGTCGGATTGTGTCCGGCTGACCAGATGCAGACAGACAGGGTAAGACAGGCCGGCTATCACCCGGTAGCCGGATCAGCAAGAGACAGCCGGATACGGCGACATAGCCGGACCCAATCAGTGGGACAGGACGATGTGCGTATCAGTGCACGGCACGCCCTGTATGATGACAAGACTGGCAACCACCCGCCATACCGAAGACTTTGCGAGGGTGATGCAGGAACAGTGGCATGTGCTGACGACGGCCTCGCACGGCGTCCACTGTGCCTACGACAGCCATACCGCTCGTACTCCGATAAGACATGCCATACTGGATACTGTGGATGACTAGCCGGCTGGGACCCGCCTGTGGGGCCTGCCAGTCGGACTAGCCAGTGATACCTTTGCCTCTCTGCCTATATAAGGAGAGGCAAGGCCTCAGTAGAAAGGGTTGGTCATACAGCATTTAAGGCAGTAGTTAGCACATAGAGCTCGAGGAGCACTTGTAGTTCGTGTATTCCACATAGTCAGATCCGGCAGGAGTAGGGGCTTTATCTCACCACGAGGGCCCCGAACCTAGGTACTTCTTGCGTCCCGCTACTCTCGCTTGTATCCAATCTCGCCTGTGGACGCCGTCGATAGCTTCCCTACTAGTCCCCACACCTCTAACTAACCGTCTCAGGTACTGTCGTTCCCAATACAACGACAGACATCCTCCACGATGCGCCAAGAGTCACTTCCTACGAGGAGGATGACACTGAAGAATTCAGACGCTTATTTGTGGACCTACTCGAGGAGGAGCACGTGCTGGCATGCCAGAGATCCGCCGTCTACCAGCAGAAGCTACATGGCTACCATAGTCGCTGTGTTAAGCATCGCTCATTTAAAGAAGGGCATCTGGTGCTTAGACTCAAGCAGGAGAAATCACACAAACTATCCCTTCCTTTGAAAGGACCATTCATCATAAGCAAAGCATTGCTAAATGGTTCCTATTACCTCGTCGATATTCGCGAGTTAAAAGATAGGCCTAAATATTGCAAGCGCAAGCAACGTGACTCTGATGATGATTACTCGAAGATAGATCGGCCATGGAACATAGCACATCTACGTCCCTTTTACACTTAGCATATTTTACATTATGTAATAAGTTTCTTATATGATCAATGAAATAAAGCATTTCGTTCACTCATATTTTCTGAGTCTTTTACCCCCTTTAGTTGTTCATTTTTGGATCATATAAATCCTTTATGCGCAAGTTTGCATTTGCACTTGTGAAAATTCCGCCTACGGGCGGTAGCTTAAGTTTTCTATTCTACATGTTTTCTGAAGTTTTCATGTGGATTCCAGAGTAGTGACTTCTTGGCACTCAAAGCCAGCATTTTTCTCTTAGGTTCTTGACGGTGTTATTAAGCATCATAACTTAAGAGCATAGTTCTGTGTTGCGAGTCTTCCGTCTCATGAAAGGTCAAGCATATGAACTAGAATAATGGATAAGCCAGCACTTTCTTAAAAAGTATGTACATGCTGGAAACAGATAAGTAGCAGGAAACTTGAAGTACAAGTTTTTCCGCCTTACAAACACATAAGTTCTTTCCGCATATACATTGTAGAGATACATTTAATACAAATATTGTTTTTCATGGATCTGCTACAGGGTACTTCGTGGTGGCATCATCAGCAACAGGAGAACTAGGCTGGGATAGCTCATCAAACTCGGAAGGAGAGGGGCTAGACTCAGAAGAAGTCATGTCTTCGTCAAGGATCTCGGCAGGCACGAAGACATCCACCTTGACCTTCTTGGCAACTCTGGTGTCGAAGCCGACAAGGGAGTTCCAAATAGCATCACTATCGATCTCTTTCCCTTCCTCGTCCATCTTGGGCATGCCGGAGGTCACCAGATCGATGTCGGCCTTGTCATAGTGTGCTTTGACCAGGGACAGGGTCATCCTTGCACCAGCCAGACGCAAGAGGCTTTCTAGTCCTTGACTTTCTCAGGGGCGCGGGATTTCCGAGTACTTGGCGGCTGAGTCCGCCGCCTTGATGTTTATCCCTAGAGGCTGGGTATCTCCTTGGCCTGAGCAATGGGAGCTGGAGCACCTTGGGATCCGGAGCACCTTCACCTAAATTGGCCAAGCCAATGGGAGCTGTGGTTTGCATAAAATACAAGGATCATGAGTATAAGCACATCAAACATTTGTAAAAAGTACATAAATGACCAAGACGTAGGAAACGTACCAAAGATGCTAGATTCAGCTTGCTTGCATGTCTCCACCAAGATGGCATGCTCGTCCTGAAGTTTCTTGTATGCCTCAAGGCTCCGAGAGTTTTGCTCTTGGGCAGCTTGATTTCGCTCCTTGATGCGCTCAATTTCTTCCTTCAGGCGCTGCATCTCGGCGTCAGCAGACTCTTGCATAGCCTTCATCGCCTCTTCATGGCCCTTGACAACATCAACCAGGTATTTCTTCAAGATTTTATTCTCATCATCAAGCTCTTGAATATGCTTGGATTGCTCGACGATGACCTTGCCTTGGAAATAAGCTATGTAAGACGGCAAAACAAGAACAGTATGAGAACATGGAAGAAATTGACAATGAGAAATAGCAAGGAAAAAGTCGGAGGAAGACAGACTCTTGATATTCATGATATGTTCCTTTAGGAAAGCTATTTTACCCTTTTCAGCATCTAGGTCTTCCTGGAGCTTGGCATATTTCTCATCGGCTTTTTTTTCCTCCGAGCACTCTCATTCTATGTACAAAAGCATTTAGTTTCTCTTAGAAGCTCCTAGCTGGAACTATTCTAGTTTCATCTAGAAGCTCGAGGGCTACAATATGATATTTTTATCTATGACTGGTTCTTCTAGAGCATCTAGTCGGAACTTTGCTAAAAGTTTCAATTAGAAGCCCGGGGGCTACAGGATTAAATTTCAACGACAAGTGTGCTACTCTTAGAGTATCTAGCCAGAACTTTTTCTAGTTTCTCCTAGACACTCGGGGGCTACACTATCAAGTTCTAATCTTAGTTCTTTGGAGCACTCGGGCCAATAACTATTGTTTATCCGCCTAAGAGCTCGGGGGCTATAGAGGGATATGTTATACGATAAAAGATAAAGTTTAAAAGACTTACAATGGAAATAACTTTGAAATTGTTGGCCAAATTGGCATATGCGGTGTGGAAGATGGTGGCATTGTTGTACACGACATCCGCCTGCTGGATAAGATCGTCCAAGCTTAAAGTCGGGGGCACTAGAGGAAGTGGCTTACTAGAAGTCGGAGGCGTAGATGAAGCTCTGGCCGACTGTCGTGTTACTATGAAAGTTGAAGGCGCAGAAGCTCCCGCCTTGTCAGTTGTTGCTGCTGCTGGAGCTTCAGCCACTGTGGAGGTAGTACTCTCCCTTGTCGCCTGTCCACTAGGAGCTACGTCCATCCCGGAAGAGTCTGAGACATCAAAGATTGGATTGACATCTGTCTCCATGGCGGAGGTCTCAGGGATGATGGGGGGAGAAGGCCCGGTGGGGCCAGTTGAAGGCTTGGCAGCATGAGTTGAGGGAACAACAGTGGGAGAGGGCTTAGTGCCCACATCCTTGGTTAGCATATCACGAATGTTTTTTGACCCTCCAACATCTCTCGAGGATCGCTTCAGGCTAACACTAGCTTTCCTCCTGAAACATACAAAGTATAAGTACAGGAGTTGAATAAGGTGTGAGCTAAAGTAAAAGCCGGAGAATGAATACACTTACTCCACGACAGGAGCCTTGGTAAGGGGAATGCCGGTGGATCTCTTCTTCTACGCCTCTATGGCGGCGGTGGATCGTCTAGATACTCCACTCTCCGATTTCTTCGTCTTCTTGGCCTCGGCAGCAGCATCAGAGGTGAAGCTCTTCCGCTTTCGTGCTAACGGAGCTGGTTGATCCTTGGGGATGTCATCGTCGGATACCACCTAGATATCCTTCAGCTTAGGATCATAGACCTGGGAGGCCATCTGATCCGCCGCCAAGGTCACCAGCTGCAGGATAAAAGGTGTGTTACACTAATAACTTCAAGACAGAAAGACCTTAGAGTATATACATAACGAGCAACAAAGGAAACCGAAGCTACCTCTGGGCACATGCCGCCTTCGAACATGTCATAGGTGATCTTGAAGCCACGCTTCCTGTATTTCACCTTGACTTTGTCCTTTGGACAGAGCTTGACGGAGTCAGTGGAGAAGTTTTCCTACGAGATATGCATAGGATCCTTCCGCCTCTTAGTGTACTTGCACATCAGCTCGGCGTGGTGCTGTAGAGGCTGGATCTTCCTAGTGAACCAGCACATGGCTAGGTCCAAGCCTATAAGACCTCCGTCCATGAGCCATTCAATCCGCCTTCCGGCGTGGTTGGCCTCATCATCGGACGGAAGGGAGGTTGGGGTCCTCCAGGCAGGTACTTCGGCAGTAGCTCCATCGACGAAGTCGGGGTATGTCTCAAGATGGTCAGGAAGAAGAACATCTGGGCCATAGAAGTATGTGTGCTGCCGGTTCTTGCATGATTCATGCCCTACAATGTTGGGGAAGCGCCGACTAGGCCGGATCTTAAAGCTAATGGTTTCACAACTCCGCTATTCGTCCTTGGACTCTACAGACTTTGTCTTGACGGTGAAAAAGTATACAAACAGATCTAATCTAGGTTTGATTCCTAGATACCCTTCGCACAAAGATACAAAGTTGCTAAGGACGAGAATGCTGTTAGGAGACAGGTTGTGGGGGAGTACCCGGAAGTGCTTGAGGACGTCCAAGAAGAAGTGGGAGACTAGCAGGCTTACGCCTCGTACCAGCTGGGCTTTGAGGTACGCCTTCTCTCCGGCTTGGGGAGAAGGAGTTACCTCGCCAGCCGGTGCTAGCCGCCAGACCAAACCCTCAGCCGCGGGGAGATACCCCTCGGCGACGAGTTCTTGCAGATCCTTGGAGGAGAGGTCAGAGCCCCTCCACACTCCTTTGTGGGAGTCATTGTCCTCTTCGGCAGCTTCTGGCGCCACCCGTTCTTGGTCATCGCCGTTGGTTTCCACCACAGAGGTGACAGGGACGACTACCCCCTCCGGTGGGACCTTCACTCCCTGGGATGGCTCCGTTGTAGCCTCGGGAGTCGCCGCCGTCAAAGGGGCAGAGCTGCTGGAGGCCATTGCGTAGCTGGTAGTGAGTGGAGAAAGGGGAAGCTCTGGCCAGGATTTTCCAAGGAGGAGCTCGAACATACGCGCGGATGGAGGAAGACGAACACGCAGGAGCGAATGCGGGTAAAAGAAAATAACCTAGTTGCGGGCAAAATATATAGACCCAGCGTCAAGATTCATGCAAAGGGGTACAATGGATGGAGCGTTGCTGACGTGGAGACGAGCGTGCGCGGTAATTTCGCCATGTCCTCCGTCTTTGCCGCTTTACCATTTCGGATTTCGCGCTCGTAAAAACAGCTAATGATTAATTCCCTGCCTTCTATGAGTTTCAAGGTAGCGTAGGCTGTATCCCATGTCATCCTCCTGACAGTTGCAGTGGAGAGTCACGTATGAAGATTCTATCGAAGACGGAGATTTTCCGGCTCTGGAAATGAAGACTGAAGGAATCTCTGGCTACATTGCGAAGCCAGAGAGGATTGTAGGGTTCTTTGGGAGAACTTTGAGATATTGCTTGACGAATTGCCAACATCACATAGACGAAGCATTCAAGATTAATAAGCAAGACGGCGCAAGATCTTGAAGTCCTCCAGGTGCTACTGTTGGGGTTATGCTAAATGGGTATCACCATAGCATGTCCTTCATCCGGATAACCCGGGTGGCCCACAATTGGTAGCAAGGCCTATGGCCTGCTGGGCTGCCCTGTTAGATGGATCCAGAAAGGAGGCCCATGCTGAATGAAGGAAGGCTACGCAGGAGTCACCGGCGTACTCGGAGCCTTGGAGTGCAAAACACGAAAGACTAGTTCGTATTAGTGTAGGAGTCTTTACCTTGTCCAGCAAGGTCATTTCCCTGTAACCCTAGGTTCTGATGCCTTTATAAACCGGACCTGCGGGAGCCTTTAGGGCACGACCAATTAGATTGCTACGTCCACGTGCAACACCTCGCACGACGAACCTATCTCTGTAACTCGGCGTATTGCCATTATAGTGATTTATAGCAGAAGTGGGACTTGAACCTAGGTAAGCTGTGTTACCTTGTACCCGCCAACTCTCTTCCTTACTCCACGTCTCTAAACACGCACTGTGAGGACCCCTTCAGGGTGTACTCATTGTCAATACCATGACAAGTGGTAATTTCAAGTGTCGTGTGTCTTGACCAGGTTTTAAGAAATTGATTAAACATGTTTATGAAGGTGCTATATATATTCCAAAGTAGAGGTGACATTCGTTGTCTTTCAGATGTGCCTAGTTTTAATGGTTGGGTTCCTAGAATATGGCGCTTGGGACAATCTATTTGATGCAATACATTCCGGTGGTTGTATATATGTTCTTTTTTAGAACATACTAGACATTTACTTTAGATTTTTCATTTCCGCTCTAGTTGATCCATGTTCTATATATGTTCCGGTGGTTGTATATATGGCGCTCGGGGCAAGAACTGAAAATGCAATAGACTATTTATTCTGACAGTAACTCATAGATGGAGTTTGGGCCCTATGGAAGGGGTAGGGATGAGGAAACCTTGGGCCTGCTCTCCGTCTCAAAATAGATGACGCATATTTGTCTAAAGTTGGATGTAGTTACACACTACTTAGTATATAGATACATCCAAATTTAACCAAATTTTCGACATTTATTTTGAGATGGAGGGAGATTATTTCCTCAAAAGTTGAATTCTAGTTATATCTAGACAATGTCTGGAGATGATAGATCAGCTTCCATGATGGCAAAGAGAGGAGCTTAAAAAGGTGTAAAAATAATAAATTAAAGGACACGCCTAGCTCTCGATCGACTAAGAGTTTCTTTTAACTCCAAATTGATCAAGATCTTTCAGGATTGGTAAATCATTTTATTTTCGAGGTTTTTCCATGTGTAACTACAAAAAGCCAAATAACCAGCTCAAAAATGATGGATGACACATGGATTGAAAGTCATCAAGAAACCAATCTGAATCGACATATGTTAATATAGGAAGAGGCCAAGTCAATTCAGTTACAGCAATACGAGGATGACAAATGGAGGTGGTCGTGAAACGCGAAGGGTTCCTTTTCAACCAAATCGATGTATCAAGCTCACTTCCAAACAAAAATCTTATATGATTTAGCCAAAGCGATTTGGAAAGCATGTGCTCCTCTCAAATGCAAAGTTAGAGTTTGGCTCTTCACCAAACGGAGGGTTTGTACAGCAGATAGATTAGCTAAGAAAGAGCTACCTCACATTAAGAAATGTATGTTTTGTAACATTTGAATATGATCAATACCTTTTCATTGAATGAGCGGTCGTCAATATTATTTGGAGCGGAAGTGCTCTCCACATGATATTTGCATGTACAATCCATGCACAATGCTAATCCAGGGGACTCCCATGACATGGAAAGATCTATTTGGAGTTAAGTGTTGAACTAGGCTGGTTGGAGAGCGTCATTCCACCTCTAGACAAATCCCTCCGATCATTGTGGAAACGGCGAGAGCTAGTCTTCATGATCCCGACAAGGCTAGTTTTGACTCATTGGTGACGCTCATTATTTGGTCGGTTTGGAGAGAAAGAAATGATAGCATCTTCGAGAAGTCCTCCAAACCGTTGCAGATTCTCATCGATCATATCAAAGCAAAAGCTAAACTATGGGCCAATGCAAGTAACTAGGTGTTTCATTCTGCCGACAAGTTATTCCTGCTAGCTAGGATGCACTTCCTTCCTTTTAGTTGTTTTAGTTGTTGCAGACTATGGTTGTTGGTTTGTTTAGATGTTAGGTCGCCATGGGTCATCTTTTTCTACTTGTTTCTATGGAGATTTCTTGCTCTTTATTGTGAACCTCTGCCATTTTTGGCTTCCTCTTTCTTATATATTACAAGCAGTTCACCTATATGGTTCGAAAAAAACAAGCTAAAAATTAACAACTATAAGCTCAATTACTAGTTGACATGGGAAAAACAAATAAAAATGGATTACATATAAAATTCAATTTCTCACCTGTATGCAATTACACATATGTGCTCACTTGCACACTTATGCTCAATTACATATAAAAAAATTTATATGTGCAATTGCACAATTTCATATGAAAAAATCTCATGACCTAAGAATTCCAAAAACGGGTGGATGCAAAACCGCCATGATCCATCAAAAAACAAATTATCATAATTATTGACATACAATAGGAAGACACAAAATTTTATAGAGCGCCAAAATATCTCAAAATAAACATCAAGTAAAAATTCAGTCAAAAAATATGGACAAGAACAAAACAAAAACAAGGCCTAAAATACTACAAACGAGTCAGGCGGGAAAATGGGCAGTCTCACTCAAGTAGCCCAATACAAAAGGAAAAACCACAAGGTTACCCACAACTAAACCCACGCAACGAAATAGGAAGACCAACAAACTAACACACTTCTTTCAACAGTCTTGAACTTTTCTCTATTTGAGTAACGAGTAACGACTTATATGGTACTTTGAACCCTTTGAGTTTTATCACTAGGGAAGAACATCGGGATATGAAAACTGGAACAAGAGTCAACACCTTCAGTAAATGTAACTTCCTTATTATCAAAGGTCTCTACTGCTCGTACTTCACTTTAGTTTCTTTATATCTCATACTGCCTGTTTAGTAACTAGCACAGTGGCCCTCGCAATTGCGAGGGCACAATCTGTAGTGTGGTGAAAGTGATTGAGTAGCTAATTTATGATTTTATGAGTATTCAAATTATTTGATTGGTATGAAGTAATAAAATTCTATAGTTAATGTAATTATTGTTTTAAATAAAACATCACATTTTTATGTACCATTTTAACCATCTTTGATTTCTAGGCATTATGATAATTCTACTATTGAAAACACCATATGTGTAATCCTTTGTGTTGTTTGTGAGATTTATCATTCAGATTAGGATCGTCAGTATTTATATGTGAAAACATAATTCTATATATTTTTTCATCTACTAATTAGGTTTTACTTGAGAAAAGACCGCATGATGGCTATATGATCTTTAATGGATAGCGAATCAAATAAAAATAATTTATCCTTGGAATCCATATAAACAATAAGAGTTTTCACTTTATTTTTGAAATATTTTCTTTCATTTACTTCCTCCATTCTAAAATATGTGATGGTCTTCCATTGTTATAAAATACTCAACATACTACCTTTGGTCTAATACTACCTTTTTGTTCTACTTATTAGCACTTTAATATTATTATGATATCCGAGCAGATGTCTTCGGTTCAAGTCTCAGCAATTTCACCTTAGAGAAAAAAATATTTTCCCTCTTTCTATCCATGTTTAGTAATTGCTGAGCTACACATGAGAGTGGGTGTTGAAGTTTATTTGGATTTCCCAATCGTCTCATTCATTTCAGACTTTTGGTACCATTTCTTCGCATCAAAGTTAATATACATAATGCATTTTACATGGATTGTCTCTGAGATGCAAGTTTGACTATTATGTTATATATGAATACCTTTCTAAAGTTAAATAAGTTTCGATAAACTTCTCTAGAAAACTAGTTATTTGAAACCGAGGAAATATTGTATTTTTTGCGCAACAACGCAATATTGTATATCTATAATATCTATAAACTTCATCCCCACTAAGATGCATTTAATGTTTGCAAGCTTGAATCTGGTGCAGCCACGTCACCCTAATTATTTCTATCCATCTGATTCTAAATCTACGGTCATCTTATTAGGGATCTACTGCTCGTGCAATTATACCACGTCAGCACTTAGTACACTCTTTCTAGGCCCACACACTGTTGGATGCTTTCAGTTCACTTGCAACTGCATGGTCACTCGGCGAACCAAAGAAAAGAATGACACCGGTCACACCTTTCCTCTCCAATAAACAAATGAAGCACTAAAAAAATCTAGGAATATCCGAATCAGTCCATGGAAGAAACTGGTGGTGGAAGTGAAGGGACGTGGGTGCTATTCAATACCTTGCTAGCTCCATTTTAAAATGCGCGGCCATATCGTCGTCCACATTCCACAGCAACTCTTCAGTACTTGATGTGCTCAAGGTATTTGTGAATCTCGACAGATGACAGCCTCACCGCCACTTCAATGTCAAGGTACAACTATATGCCGATGTTCCATTCCATAAATATTTTTAGTTTGAAGTTGAGATTCCTCTCATATTTTGGGCTTTGCTGAATCTGTATGTGTTAGTTTGAAAAAATTTCACTGATCCATTTAGCAGAGAGTTAACACCACACCTTCCACCGATGATAATAGCTGTGGCACTGCTTTCTTCCTCTACTGAAAGCATCCCGTTGTGCCTATCTCTCACAATATGTGTTTTCTCCACTGTAGTATTACGTACGGATGATGCTTGGGCAGGAGCATCTGACATGGATTTACTTATACCAAGGGAACTACAAGTGAACTATCATGGTGTTCTACACGCTATTTATAAGACGGCTGATTGACATGGTTAAATTGCCTAACAGATGCTTGATGAAATGTCCATACGATCTATCCAATTAAAGGATTCAGAAGGTGGACAATCTTTACTCTCTTTTGACGTCAGGTTAATCCCCTCTCTCTCTATCATTAAATATTATGTCAAATAGATCGTGCAATGGTTAATTTTACAACTCAAAGTTACCACATTTTTTGGAGTACTAATATTTGATATTTTCTTAACAGATTTAAGCAGCCATATGAAAATAAATAAGGAGACACACAATTGATCTTCTTTTAGCAAATATATTCCAGTTAATATTTTATCTTTTTCCATATACGAAACTCCGATAAGATATTTCTTATATGTCCTACAATGTTTGGACTGACTTAGAGATATAGGGTTTGAGGTGATGTAGCAAATGGAGCCTGAAGCTTATAGAACTATAGCAGACAGTAGTGAAGAAGAAGCGCAGGCGATCGACGAGTGCTAGGACTGCAAGGGCCACCCTCACATATTCACAATTCGATCTAGGTCCCACGTTCAGTTTGTCGGCTTGAGCATAATCTTGACTCTCTTTTTTATATCTAAATCTCGACATATTCGGTTCTAGTAAAGAACGTGTGCTTGATCATCGCAAAACTTTCCACATATTCCTCATATTATTGTGGCCTTCCAAGGTAGTCCTCAAGTGTGAATTGACACAAAGAGGAATGGGAAAAGTAGTTTTATCCATGGCTTATGTCTCTTTTGTCTCCTTGCCCCTGTCACATGTGTGTTCTAATCTGATTTTCATTAACAATGTTTGATTAAAAGGATACAACCACCGAGTTACCTCAGAACATTGATTGTATTATTTGTACAGTGGAAACTGTAGAACTTATGTGATCGAGTAATGTACATATTATATTCATTTTTCTACATCATAGTTGGTCTTTTTTGCAAGCTAATGTTTTGCAGCAAAGCGCGGAGTATCATCACATGCGCGAGTCTTTTTTCTGTCATAGTGGATGCAGCACGATGCATGCTACTTTTTGCATATAATATAGAAAACTTATCTTTCGTTCCCGCTGCAACGCGCGGGGTACCAACTAGTTTCTATTATCCTTGACTCTAGGTTTACCCACTTCGGAATAATCGTGCCAAGTTCTTGCTCGCACGTGTTTATTATGCAATATGATATGACTACACAAAATTGGCAATTTCAGAATCATGGCTCATCGTCGATTTGAGGAACATGTCCTTTTAAATTGTATATGATTAGGAAAATATAAGTTGTGTCAAAAGTGTATTTTTTGTCACATCATAGGGAAAAGTGGAACCTCCTGATCCACTATTAATGATATTAATTTTTCTTAGTCGTATCAGAGTTTCTATTAGGAAAGCACAGGCTAATTAGCTACTCACCGAGTCTACGCCTCTAAATCTCTATCTCTACTACCCCCTATGTGTGCGTGTCATTCCATGAATGCATTTTTTCGACTAAGTAAGCAAAAATGCTTGGTGTTGCATATTAGATCTCAATAATAGAACTCATCGTTCTCAATGAAAGGAATGAAATAACCTTCAGTAAAAACTATTTAAATCAGAAAGAAATATTGAATGCACCCGAACATGTTTGGTGTCATTTGTTTTATCTTATTGGTATCACTCAAGCTCATGTTCCATTTCAATCATCCAGTCGAGTTCACCTATAGACACTAACTCATAAGGTCTTTCAGTTTAATTGGGATATATTATTAAACCAAGAGTGAGAATATCTACCAACAATTAAGGTAGGGTAGGTGAGTCACGGCCTAACGTCAGGCTGAAAGGCATGGTCAATGAACAACATGTCACATTTCTATGGTACCGAATGTTGGTACAAAGGTACAGACATTCTGCTATATCATGATCTATCTAATCGCACACTACCATTTTGCATTTCTCGAACAAATATAATTTGTTTTTCTATTCTAAGTGGTTCTTTTTCAATCAAAATCATGTCCATATTTTTTTGGGAACATGAGTCGGTTTCCAATTTATTAAAATAAACCGTAGATATTATGAGTACCTTATATGGACTATAGTAGTGTCAAACTTGTCAAACACAAATAAACGACCACATGGCTCTTTGATGTTTGCAATTTGTAGTTAATCATAGCTACGTATCTTACACCATTTGTAACCATAATTTTAAAAATTAGACCGATGAGCGAACCAGTGAAGCTACTGGTTCACTGGTTTACTGGTCGGATCACTGGTTCATCTGATTCAATGACGATAAAAAATGCTATTATTAATTATAATTTAATCAAATTTAGGAACAAAATGACCATAAACGGCTATATAGGGTGTATTTCAATATATATTAACAAAAGATGGTGAGCCCAACTTCTACTGAGCCTCATGTAGTGCTATTTCTAGAAGGTTGTGAGTTTGATTCCTGTTGTAACATATTTTTTGAATGGATTTTGGCTATTTCGACCGGTGCCTCTTAAAAAATCAGTGAGGCTATTGATTCAGGTTTTTTCCAGTCGGAGCACCAACTGTTACGGTTTTTAAAACTATGCTTGTAACACAAAAGGAAGTTTTTCCTCTAGAAATTAGTAGTAGATAGTAAAGACTATATCAATGAAATCAAGTGCACTTTGTTTGGGGAAGCTATTTGCTGTCTCGGTTTGCACTTTAATAAAACGGACTGTCTATATTTTTTAGATAATGGACAATTAATTAGTACTACTTTGTACAGATTCTATTAGCTTAAATTTTCGCACACGGAGATAAAACTTTTGTTTCCTTACCGGTCTTTTTTTAGAGCAACACATGTGAAGATTAAAAGACAAACCGGGATAAAATGATTATTCTGAATTTGCAGATAAAATCCTAAGAGATCGAGAAATACAAAATGATTCCTAGGGTTTTCTGCCACCACCGAAGCCATCAGCCGCTGTCCAACTCCAGCGCCGCCGAGACAGACACTAGAAGAAACGTTGAGCCTCCATCATTACAAGATCCAAAAAGGCATCATCGTCAATAAGGCTTTGTGAGTCGATGAACATGATTGATGCACGTAGAGAGGCACATGTCACTCTGGCACGTCGACCGGGGGCGTCCCCGTGCTGTTTTCGACTAAGATCTTCCGCCTCCCATCAATGAAGTCGAGGAAATAAGGCAAACCAACCACCTTCGGACCACCATCCTTGCTCCAGAGAAATCACCTCATCACGGTCGCCAGCGTCGTCGCAGGTAACAATGAACGCCAGTGATAGACCAAGAAAAAGATCTTGCCAGATCTGAAGAACAACTAGAAAACCAAGTTGTCGATCCAAAGGATCGACCAACACGCCTTGCAATCAACTCCGTGATGCCGCTGTGAAGGTCGTTGTCGGTGTGGGAGTAGAGATGAGGCAGGCCGGCCAGAGGTCCCGCAAGAAGTTTCCTTTTAAATTTATGTGTCATGTACTCATAAACTCATGTGCACATGTTTAATGTTTTGCGTGACATTTCTTATCTTTGAATTTTAGTTTTAACCCTTAAAATGTAGAAGAATATTGTATATGTTTTAAACCTATGTGGATCAACCTGGTGCCTCGAAAAAACACCCTTATGTTGCTTTTAGTATATAATAGATTAGAGTCTGTTAGTTGCTGTGGAATGATTTTCAAATCCATGATTTCAATTTTTCATGTCGCTAAGTTGAGTTTGTGTGATACGGTTGAATTACAATGTCCGTTATGACCTGATAGAACATCTGCAACCCTTGTGATTTTTTTAAGGGAACCACGGCGGTCACGAGGCCGACCTGAACCAAATTTTATTCAACCAAAACTGACGAACAAGTACAAAGAAAAACCAGGTAAAAAATCCAAAAAATTTGAACCAGTTATCTATATAAGGAAAGCCGAAAACTATACATGCTCAGAAGAGAAATAGAAAAACAGAAAGGGTCATAGAAAAATTGTGGGACCCCTGAATTAATTCTCCGAAAATCTCTGTTATGCATACACCACGATCTCATGATCAGTTAGTCATGGCACATAACCGACAAGTATCAAAATAAATCATTGCTTAACCGGATACATGTCATACCTTACATGCCATTATGGCTACATTAGTCATCATCCGCGAACTTTATTGAAGCGTAGATCCCGAGGCATGCCTTAACCTATAGGCAACTGATTAGGAGAACGTCCTAGCTCGCATAGTAGTCAACATCACCTTCTTCTTCCCTTACTTCTCGAATATGACCAAGTTAATAGCTTGGGGTAGTAGGAGGGCTCCAAGAGAGGTTCTTTTCTCAAATAGTTTCTCTTGCAGATATACCATCTACATATCTTTGTTGAAAGATTTTGTAAATCATTTTTGGAAAACTTTCCAAAAAGTTCTGGAAAACACTAGGATTGGGTCACCCATTAGTTTCTCCTTTCGGTCATCCCATGACCAACTCCTTTCCTTTCTTTCCGACTATCCCATGGTCAAAAAATTATCCTTTCCGACCATCCCATGGTCAGAACATTTCCAAAGCCATTACTTTTCCCAACCCGTCCATAACCGCGGACACGGATATTCGAATAGATTTACACTCTGTAGAGGTTGTACACTTACCCACACCATCCGAGAACCCTGCCCTAATCCCCTACGGATCATGGGTCGAGTAACCGGTCAAGACCTTCGGAATGCCTACTCCAGTACAAGCGCCTACCCTATGATTCATTTCCCCTCAACCCAGGACGTCGGGAACTGTGGATCAACCGGAGCGCCTTTTTCACTGCACAAAGTGAGCGCTTTCAATGAGAGGATCATAGTAACACATGGTGGTCCGCGGACCATTTGTTTCTTCTCCGGATCGATGCTTCACATGGACCCTTACAGGAGAAGACCCAACCTCTAGAGATCGAAATATCATGTAGTAGTTGCGAGGCAACCTATACTAGAGTAAGCAAACTTAAAGTCTAGCCCCTCCAATATAGGAGTAATGTGGTTGCATGGGTTAAGTTGTTATAGCTAAAGCTGCAAAGAACCATGTGCGTTTTCGTAAACCTTTTTTCTCCTTTTTCTTTCAGCATTTTGTAAAACAAAATGTTTTTATTTTCTCAAACTTATCTTGGTAGGTCAAACCTTACGAAGGTTTTATCATAACATTTTATAAGACTATTATGGGGTCTTCCCATCCTAAAGCTTTGCTTTGGCTAAATCGGGGTCTCCAAAGGGGTATGGTGTATTACACCATCTACCATACTAGGGGCAAGTGGGAGTCATCAAGGGGGTTGTACATAGTAGTACCATTGTGTAATGGTTTGGAGGATCCAAGCCACTACCAGATATAGCTCAACATATATTAAAACAATGCAGTTTCATAAACAGTATGTAAAACATGCATAAGTAAAACAGTAGGACAAGGCTTATGAGCAAGAAGGTGGCTTGTCTGATGATCAGCAATCTGGCAATATGTTCCTACACTCCTTAGCATAACATAATGTCCAATAATAACCATCTTCATCTAGTGTCCGATATAATCACAACTATCGTCGTCCAGAATAACACATGCAAGAAAACAAGAGCACAATCAACACAAGGCATACAAGTACCAATACAATACATCAAACAACATACAACTCATTACTCACTTTGTTTGGTTTTCGTAGATTGATATCATTGCAATTGGAATTACCTTAATTTCCTTGGTGGAATTTCTTTTATGATTTAAATGCCGAAACCACTTAATAAAGGGGGTTTGGAACTAAGTCTTGGGTCTGTATGATATCAATATGTAAAAATGATATCAGCAGATAGGTATTGAAATAACAAGGCCAACAGAAGTGGTTTCATACTTTTTGCACTTTTCTTAATTATTTATGAGTTTTCTAGTGAAATAAACCCTTGTTTTAGGGAATAAATCTCAAGAAAATATCTGGATCTCAATTAAAAAATTCTCGGAGTATATAATATATATTTGAGTTTATGATTTTTGAGAGTTGGAAACACCTCAAAATAATTACTTGAATGCCCTTGAGAAATTCCCAAAGTCAGTTTTGCTGGCTATTTGTCTTTATAACCAGAATTTTTTTATAATTACAAATAGTATGAGCTCAAGTTCATTGGATAGTTATTACCACTAACTTTATTTAGGAATTTGAATAAATATTTTTTGGAGTTGTAAAGCTTCCGAGGGATTTATTTGTGGAACAAGGACATGTAGAAGGTTTTAATTCACTAAAATTCTCCAGAAGCTCAATAATTCTTGAACTCCTGGAATTTGATAGATCTCAGTGTGCCACATCATTTAGGGTTGGAATTAACTCAAAAAGTTCATAAGATTTTCCTAGAGATGTTCTGTAAAACATATATGAATTGATTTTGGTATTTTTGCTACAGATAAACTAGGGCTCATCTGATCATGAGTTCAGGGTCAGGAAATACGTAGATGCAAAAACTACCAGAGGAAGTTGAAAACATCCTTTTTGGATATGTGGATCTCATTTGAGAATTTATTTACTGAAAAAGGATACTATTTAGTGGATTAATTCCTAGAGATGATACAAGTAATATTTGGTCCAAACTTTTATACTGCATGTTAGATAAAACACTATAGTATCCCTAAAAATTTAGATCTCGAGGTTTTAAGGCATTTTCCATTTTATAGTGTATTTAAACCAACAAGTATATTAGTAGATCTGGATTTGTAATTTAAATAAAAGAAAAGGTTGGAGGGTATCACAGGCGAGGTTCACATTGAAGTGGGTCGCTCAATGCAGTGAGGTCAGCCCATTTGCAATGGTGTGTGCAGGGTGTCGATTCAAACCGCCAGGGTGGAGGCCCGGCTGTTAGTGGCATAGGAGGTCAAAGGGGTACGGGGTCTACCGTCCAATCAAGTTAACATTGACGGTTGTCATTGCTTCTTCTACCTCAGGTGGGAGAAACGGAGGCTAATCCTAGGTGGAGGAGGGGTTGCTTGGGAGCTTACCTACGGTCTCGGGGCGGCGACAGGGGGTGCTAGGGTGATGTGGTGAACCGAGCCGAACCCTACAATGGGAGACAGAGGCGGATTCGGTTGCTAGAGTGGGCTTGCGTGATGGCAACTGGGCCGAAACTTCGGGAGCTCGTCGGAGCATGACTGGTCGTGGCTGTATGTCGAAGGAGAAGGTGCAGCTGGGGTGGGGTGGTTCATGAGGGCGCGGTAGTGGTCTTGGCGCGGCCGTAGGGGGCGCGGAACTGCCGGGTTCTCGGTGCTGCTCCATTCAGGCACGGATAAGAAATGGCTCCCCTGATGTCCTAGACCACATGGAACAACAGAGTTAGGCAGAGAAGTACCAGGTAGTAGTATTTCTGAAAGATAAAGAGGAAGAATGGAAGAACATACCGACGACACGGTCTCCCTTCCTAAAGTAGGCCGAGGAGGCGAACGCTCCTTCTTCTTGGCGATGTAGAGCGAGGGAGAGGGGCTGGGGCTTGTGGAGGTGTGAGGTGGTGGCTAGAGAGGATAATAGGTGGGGAGAGAGGAATTTCTCTGGCCTCAGGACATTTATACCGAGTGGAGAGGGCCATGGTGGACCTTGTCTATGAGAGTAAGAGGGATGGGATGATGGTCAGCTATTGGGTAGCAGGGGAGGTGGAGGGGTGGTTGGTGGGCTCTGGGGTTGTGCCTAGGGAAGAGGGACAGTGGGAGTGATGCTGCTCACTTCTTTCTAGATTTTAAAAAGAGGGCTCTTTCTCTCTATCTCTCTTCTTCCAAGGGACATAGGCCAGGGGGAGGGGGTGCTATGGAGGCATGTCGACCAGAGGTGAGTGCTGGTTGTTGTGTTGAGCAAGGGAGTGGACTAATGTTGGTTTGATGGGGTTTTGATTATAGTTTCGAGCAATTTCATTTTTTCCATATGGTGTATCATAAAAAAGGCTTGTATTTAATCACATATAGATGGGTCAAGGGTACTGGTGGATAGATGACTTCAATATACCTCTCTAGGAAGTATTTGAGATTTTTCAAAGGATTTTTAGTCCACTTAACAAAAATTATTCAAATAGTGCTGAAATGATTTTCACAAGTTTATTTGATATTTTTGAATATGAAAAGGGTTTTTTATGTAAGAAGGTTCTAAATACCATATCAACCATTGGAGAATTTTCCTAGAATTTAATGGGATGGAAAAGTATTTTAAGCAATTATTCCTTGTTTCTACCATTTAAGAAAGAGGGCAAAAAGAAATATTATAATTCTTCAAAAATATTTATTTTTGAAGTGTGAATATAGGGTATGATATCTAGGCCTCAAAAGAGCCTAAATTTGTGGAAGTGATTTGGATAAATCAAAACTTTCCTTTATAGATTAAGTTTTGGGGTTTTTGTTAATTCAAGGAATTAAATTATTTTTGGGCCACAATAATGTTGGAAATATGCCCTAGAGACAAATAGTAGTAAGGACTATTATCATATTTCATATAGTTCATGATTAAGTTTTGTATCATGTTATAACTGTATTGAGTGGAAACATCAATACACGTGTGATATACAAACAACTAGGGGTTCCCAATGAAACTCTAGTCACTGGTTCATTGGTCAACAGATGATCATGTTTCCTGATCATGTGGTATTTATGCCAGTTGGAAATGGAGTTATCTCATTCCGAGAATGAGATGATGAACCAATACCCAACCTAAACATCGTGACCCGATCATGTCACGAAGTTCAAGTCATGGTGATTAGAAATGGATCCTCGTAGACTATTCCTTAGACCGTGAGGCTATATCAATCACTGTCTCCTGAGAGTGCTTAGATAGCATCAAGCGCCACTTGGTAATACAGTGGTTATAAAGGTGTGTTCAGGTACTCGGAGGAAACCGTAGAGGCAATATATGTCAAGAGTGGGATTTGTCCGTCCATGTGACGGGAAGATACTCAAAGGGCCCACTCGGAGAATTTATATCCAATAGTTGCACAGCGTGTGATTTGATCACAGGGATATCACTTGTCGGAACGAGTCAAGTACCATTGTTCGAGATTGAACAGGACATGGTGATGTCATTGATCAGATCTCGGGCAATGCAAGTATCGAGAGACAAAGGGAATAAGACACAATTGTCCCGGTTCAAACGACGAAAGATCTTCGTGGAACGCACAGGGGTCACATGGCCATCCAGGTCCCTCTGTCGATCATTGGTGCGGGAGTGTCCCGACCCTGTCTGGAGTATTCCTGAACCGTGGGGTATCACGCTTAAGGGCTTGATGATGCTTAGAGAGTGTTTATAGGATCGGTAGAATCACCGAAGATTAGTAGAGAGAAAACCGGAAAGGTTTTGATAAGTCCGGAGGATGTCCGGAGTGGAGGTGGAAGTGTTCCATAGCCACGGAGGTTGAATAATATGTGAATGAATATTCAATATTGATTTAATCATTTATTCATAATTATTTAATAAAGAGAAAAATCAATTTAAATGGTCAAAGGCTTAATGGGCCAATTCCCGGAGGGAGAGGGCCCATTAGGGAAAGGAGAGAGGGAGAATGGGGCCAAGGGGGTGGCCGGCGCCCTAGTGGGCCAGCTCCCCCGCGTAGGGCCGATGGGGGTGGCCGGCAGTGCCACCCCTCCCCTCTCCTCTCCTTTAGTCCCACCCCGGGACTTTGTGGGAGGTAGTACCTCCCCTCCCCTTATATATAGTGGGGGTAATTGGCCAAATAAAATATGCCAATAATCAATAAAGGTCTTGTCAGTTTTGGGAGGACCTGTAATTGATAATTTATCTCTCCCCCTCTCTCTCGTGGCCGTGGTCCCAAGTCTGGACTGCGCGAACGAGAGACATCTTCACCGCGGAGCGCCGTCGCGCTGCGGGATTCGGATCCGGGAGCTCTACTTCCGCAACTGCTGCTGGATAGGGGAAGCGGGAGTCATTGTCAGGCACAGGATGTGTGTAACGCCCTGCGAGGTGTCGCAGGAGGCACTCAAGTTGTTGGAGCCGTTGGAGTGCAAGGACTTCATCACGACCTTGAGGTCGGCTTCGGCTCGTCTATATCAACCACACTCTCCTGAGCGTTGACAACGCTTTTCGGTTTTCAAGGGTAAGTTTGCGAAAAGACCCTCCCATTACTTTATTACTAATATATACAGCTTCAGGGGTTCAGGGGCGTAGGGTAAAATTTTATTATTTTCATATGCGGAACCCCTTCAGTGGTATCAAAGCTAGATCTATGCGTAATAATGCTAGTACGGGTAGAACACACAAGATGTAGCATGTGGGCATTGATCTTTTAGTTGTTACCCTCCCACGTGTACTTGTGTATACCGTAGTAATGCTTGATGAAGTGGACCCCAACCGACTTTACGTGTTCATTCGCGAGACTGGTCCACGCTTTACATACGGCTTGTACCGTAGAAAGTGGCTTAGGGGGGTGTCTCTCTCTCTTGCATTAGTTGGTATACCATTTTCAACGGAGGGCCCCGAAAGGGGTGTAGTAGAGACAACTACTTGATCAGTGTTGTGCTAAAAGTTCGTAGGTAAGAACGGTTCTTGTGCGAAAGCCCATTCAGCCACGTAAAACATGCAAAGATAAAGTAGAGGCATCTAACTTTGTTTTGCGGGGGCATTGCTTTATGATATGGTTGTGGCAAAGGAAAAGTGAATACCTTTTGTTACGTAGTAGTAGATAGTCACAGAGGTGACAGACTACCACGCCAGAATGACACCGGTACCCTGGTGTCTACGGCGGCGGAATCCGGTGACGACTGATGGAGATCACGACGTGAAGGACCATATCACATTGCATTTACATTCAATGTTATTGTTTGTATATCTTATTGTGTGCTAGTATTAGATACTCGATGGTAGCCTAATAAGATGATCCCTGTTAAAATTACCAACGATTGTGTTCCCCCTTAGTGTGCACCACCAAGAATGTTCTTCGGTATGAGGCGATCCATGGTACAGGCATGGGTGTCAGACATATATATGTTCGTATACAGTGGGTGTAAGCCATGTTGCACAGGCGAATACACTAGGGTTGAGTTGGCGAGCCTAGCATGTGGAGACATGGCCTCGGAACGCAGATGGTCAAAAGATCGAGCACGAGTCGGATGAATGATGTGACCGACGTTTAGCGTCCACCCTTGAACCCACATCGATGGTCATGACAATCGGGGGAGATGTAGCTGATAGGGGTCGTGTTATCACTAGGAACCCTTGTGGGGATAGGTGTTTCTGAGTGGAGTTATTATTAACTCATGTAATTATAAACTTAGTCTAAATTCCTTTTGCAATTATAAATGTAGAGATGGATCACCGTGAAGCTTACTTTGTCATTGAGGAATGGGTAAAGGATGAGAAACTTAGACTTTTACTAGGAATCATGTGGTAGACTACATACGCCGCATGGTGGATTTGACTGAGCCATACCACTATGAGACCACACAAGAGCTGGCATACCACTACTATCGTCAAGAGATGTCCACCCACATTCAGATAATAATGCGTTACAGGATGGTGGATGAATTCCATCCACTCATGGATGATCTTGATCCATATTCAATGGTGGATCAACTGAGAGCAGAGTTCATAGGCCATGTGCGCATGTGGAAGCACGAGCTGCTTAGAGAGTTCCTTTCCATACAGATGGAGGAGCATACATGTCTGAAGGGTCACTTGGAGCGCATGCTTGATGCACACATGAGACTAGTTTACTTCGTGGATTACTGGATGGATGATCCATTTGCGATAGGCGTACTGCTTCGATCGTTGCCTCCCAGCTACGAAGAACATGTACGGAGTAGCATCATGAGTGGTGATACGGAAACATTGGATTTCCAGGAGTTCATATTATGTTTCAGGAACGTAAAGGTTGAACCAATCATCGAAGAGGTCATCGATGACAAAGGTATATATTTGATATACAATTTTATAAATGTTATAATCTTGCAAACACATTTGCAGTGTTAAGTATATTTGATACCTGTTCTATTTTGCTGAAAACAGGTCCTTCTGTATGAGAGGTGCTTGCTAGAGAGGAGGTGACGTTGCGTGTTGATGGCGAGCATGATGATGATGGCCGACGACACTCTCCCTCGGCATTTATCGTTTAGTTTATGTTTTAGGATGATTATTGTAATCAAAAGATTGTGAACTTCTTTAGTGTGTCTCACACTTTGTGAGATGGTTATTCATATCAGTTTGTAACAAACAGTTGTTCTACTTTTATGAATGATTTCCATTTGTGCTCATATCTTGTTTGATTACTTGTGAATTATCCTTGTTGTTTGAAACTAATTGGTAATACATGAACATTTGTAAAATATCGTAATGCCTTAAAAATATCCAACTTAAATGATATTTCATTACGGAATGAAAACCATTGTTAAAATTCAAAGTTATAATGATAATATGTGAAAGTCATTCGATTTCTTATCACATATAAATCATGCCTAAGTTTGGCAATATAACTTGAACACCGAGTATTACTTGAATACAAAGTGTTTAATGAATTGTTAAAAGTAAATACATATTCGATGTATTGTGTTTTAACAAAAATGGTAATTATCATTATATGATTGATTAAATGTGTAAAGAACTTTACCAAAGGAAACATGAATATGAAACTATTTGATTTGATCAAAGTGTTTCATCAACAAAGGGTATAAATATAAAAGAGAATCTAATTACTATGATTTGATCAATAGTAATGAAATTCAACTTTATAAGAATGGCATAAAAGAAATTGTGGAATGCAAAGCGTTTTGAAACGTCAAAATGCAAAGCATCACAATGTGATATTAGATATCAAAGTGGGTGAATAGAAGGCACCAAATAAATCGTTGTAGTGTAGATGTAGAGACCATTAGTTGAGAAATAGTTAGCACTCAATTAGAATGTAGCGAACCATTTGAATTCGTGAAAGTTTTGGGGGTTATTCAACATAACCAAAACAATAGCGAATAAGTCCTTATAGAGTATTCATTGGAAACTTTGAATACAAAATCCATAGATGAAACCAAAAGGGAAGCAAAACTAGTATTGCTTGGATATTGGTGCATTCTTGAGAAATCTCACTTTTAGTGATATTTCTCGATTATGGAGCAAATGGAAGATAGTGAAAAACACGATGAGGATTCAAAACCCTGCATCAGAGTGTTGAGAAGCGCAACGGACAATGTTCCTGAACGATTCTCTTCACAAAGGAAAGAATCAATGATAATGATCATTGTGTTTTCCTCACTGGTGTTTTCACTACATGAAGTAGGATTCAAAATGTAACCCATATCTTGTATGGAGACATTTGTGAATCATTTGTCATGATTCTTGGAATATTACATACCTACGAACTACAAAGGAAATAATGGTAAACTAAATTATGAGAAATCCTAGAAACAAGATTCACTTGAGATTAGAAAGCAATTCGTTGCCGAATCTCACAAGCTAAAAGGGTTACTTGAATTTTCCCAAATGACTGCAAAGCCATTGTGGAAAAGGGGGTGAATGACAAAAGCAAAATTTGTCAAGTATTGGACAAATTCAAATGAATTTGACTCAAGTGTGCTGAATGTCTAGAGGATTTAAAACTAGTAATAGTACTAGTATCTCATAGTAAAACTCCAAGTTTGATATTTGATCAAAGGATTTTGAAGTTATTCAAAATAGTGAGTGGATATGCAATTTGCATAAAATTGAGTGGGAGCTATGGAAGTCTTCCTAAAACAATATGTGAATGACATATTTTTGAGTGGGAGCTTATAAGTGATTCTTAAGTGTGTTAAGAATAAACCACAAATACTTATAAATAATGATTTATAAGGTGTAGGAGTTGATAATAGGTGTATTATGATATTATGTAGTGTTCCTTAAGGGATTCTGAAAAAGGGTTTCGGAATAGAAGTTAATTAAGGAACTGGTCCTTAATAACTCAAATTAGGAGTAGTATGAAGTTTAACATCCATGGTTGAAAGAAAGAAAAGGATGATCATCATCCACTATGTTGAGACATAGGTTCTATATTAGAAAACCATGATGGTAACTTAACATAATATATGATCCAATAAGGAACGTTTGAAAGTGATTAAGTTTGAATCACAAAATGTTGAGTTAAGTCTATCCGTAGTGTCTGGTAGAGAACTGCAGACATGTTTTCCAAATCCATAAAGCATGACATATCTTAAAACATAAAGGGTTATGTTATAAGGGAATATGTTGGGAACTCCTGTAAATACCGATTAAAGTCAAGTAGGAAGCGAGGTGAACAAAAACATCGAAAGTTTCACAGAGTGCACTAGTGTTTCGATGAATACATTTATAATAATATATAAGGGTACCATCTAAAGTGTTGTATAATGTTATGGCAGGGCTAGTTCGCTTTTAACGTAGAATGATGTGTCCCAGGGCACAGTGCCCATGAGAAAGCCCTCGAGGTTGATCTAAAGTCATTGTGGGCTCTTGGAATCAGGCCTCGTTCTGCTGCCATAGCGACGATGCATACACACATATGATATCATGTGATGATAAAGTATTAATGTCAATCAAGGTGACATTAGTAAGTTGCAAAGGATTTGGGACTGTAAAGTACAGACCCAAGACTCAACCTCTTCCATGAGCAAGCATGTTCAGGGTACCGGATATATGGTGCCAATGATTAAGAAACAAATGCAGCTAGTGTATTTTTACTCTAGTGCAAGTGGGAGACTGTTGGAAATATGCCCTAGAGACAAATAGTAGTAAGGACTATTATCATATTTCATATAGTTTATGATTAAGTTTTTATCATGCTATAACTGTATTGAGTGGAAACATCAATACACGTGTGATATACAAACAACCAGGGGTTCCTAGTGAAACTCTAGTCACTGGTTCGTTGGTCAACATATGATCATGTTTCCTGATCATGTAGCATTTATGCCAGTTGGAAATGGAGTTATCTCATTCCGAGAATGAGATGATGAACCAATACCCAACCTAAACATCGTGACCCGATCATGTCACGAAGTTCAAGTTATGATGATTAGAAATGGATCCTCGTAGACTATTTCTTAGACCGTGAGGCTATATCAATCACTGTCTCCCGAGAGTGCTTAGAGAGCATCAAGCACCACTTGGTAATACAGTGGTTATAAAGGTGTGTTCAGGTACTCGGAGGAAACCGTAGAGGCAATATATGTCAAGAGCGGGATTTGTCCGTCCATGTGACGGGAAGATACTCAAAGGGCCCACTCGGAGAAGTTATATCCAATAGTTGTGCAGCGTGTGATTTGATCACAGGGATATCACTTGTAGGAACGAGTCAAGTAGCATTGTTCAGTAACGAGATTGAACACGACATGGTGATGTAATTAATCATATCTCGGGCAATGCAAGTATCGAGAGACAAAGGAAATAAGACACGACAGTCCCGGTTCAAACGATGAAAGATCTTCGTGGAACGCACGGGGGTCACATGGCCATCCAGGTCCCTCTGTCGATCATTCGTGCGGTAGTGTCCTGACCATGTCTGGAGTGTTCCCGAACCGTGGGGTATCATGCTTAAGGGCTTGATGATGCATAGAGAGTGTTTATAGGATCGGTAGAATCACCGAAGGAAAGTAGAGAGAAAACCGGAAGGGTTTCGGTAAGTCCAGAGGATGTCCGGAGTGGAGGTGGAAGTGTTCCATAGCCACGGAGGTTGAATAATATGTGAATGAATTTTAAATATTGATTTAATCATTTATTCATAATTATTTAATAAAGAGAAAAATCAATTTAAATGGTCAAAGGCTTAATGGGCCAATTCCTGGAGGGAGAGGGCCCATTAGGGAAAGGAGAGAGGGAGAAGGGGGCCAAGGGGGTGGCCGGCGTCCTAGTGGGCCAGCCCCCCCACCCTCCCCCCCTCCGCGCGGGGCCCATGGGGGTGGCCGGCGGTGCCACCCCTCTCCCTCCTCTCCTTTAGTCCCACCCCGGGACTTTGAGGGAGGTAGTACCTCCCGTCCCCCTATATATAGTGGGGGTATTTGGCCAAATAAAATACACCAGTAATAAATAAAGGTCTTCACACTTTTGGGAGGACCTCTAATTGATATTTTCTCTCTCTCCCTCTCTCTCTCATGACCGTGGTTCCAAGTCTGGACTGCGCGAACGAGAGACATCTTCGCCGCGGAGCGCCGTCGCGCTGTGGGATTCGGATCCGGGAGCTCTACTTCCGCAACTGTTGCTGGATCGGGGAAGCGGGAGTCATGATCAGGCACCAGACGTGTGTAACTCCCCGCGAGGTCTCGCACTTGAGGCACTCAAGTCGTTGGAGCCATTGGAGCGCAAGGACTTCATCACGACCTTGAGGTCTGCTTCGGCTCGTCTACATCAACCACGCTCTCCTGAGCGTTGACAATGCTTTTCGTTCTTCAAGGGTAAGTTCGGGAAAATCCCCTCCCGTTACTGTATTACTAATAGATAGGTCCTAGCAGCTTCAGGGGTTCGGGGACGTAGGGTAAAATTTTATTGTTTTCATACGCGGAACCCCTTCAAATAATTAGGGTAAATATTTGTTAAATTTTTATATCCAAGGTAGGTGATGTCCACAGTAGAGATCCATCATGTGATACCTTGGGTTTTGAGAATTTGTCTTGATTTGGGTGGAAACAAGGGAAAAGGGAATCTTAGGTATTGTTAATTTTATCCCTTCAAAACCTTGTTGGATCTTGGATCTCAGAGCTCCCCTTGGTACATGGGCTATATGGATGGATAGAACAAGTGATGTAGATCACCATGGTACATAGGTTTGAGGTTGATCATGGTCGGGCTCTTCAAGAATTGATGCCAGAAATTGAATAAACTAAGGGTGCTAGAACATAATATCAAATAGCCTTCAAAACCATGAGGGTTTTAGACGCACAAGGGTCCAATAGAAACAAGTGAAGTGGGGATGGATAGAACTTTATAATTATAACACAATCATGCAAAGAGTTGGTCCAAATAAGATAGTATGGAGATGTGAGCTTCTACCAAAGTAGGGATGTTGATAAGATTTGCAGGAAAGATTGTTTTCTTGCCTGCAAAACCATCAAGAACAAGTGTGTTGGAGGATGATCTAGTCAAGGGAAAGAGTGGGCCTTGGTATTCCTTAGGATGGTTTAAAAGATGGTTCAAATGCATTTCCAAAAATTCACAAGGGTTGGAAATGAAGGGGACTCCAAGATGTGATATTGATACCCATTTTCTAGAATTAGTCATTTTTGCCAGAGTTGGAAATTTTGACTAAAATATAAGAGGGGATGATTTTGAGAGGATGCAAGGTTCCAAATCAGAATAAATTGGATGATGTTGAAGTGTATATGGAGTAGGAAGGGATCCTTGCTTGGGGTTGGCCTTCATTGACTTGGAAGCTTCTAAAACGAATAACTTCAGAAGTGATCTGGTTAAGGGTTTAGATCAGATCCAGCTTGATTATATTGCTTAGGGTAGATACTCTTGGGTTAGCTAGAGGCTAGATGATGAGCTCCTAGGGTAGCTCATGCTACTTCTTAAGCAAACAAGTCAAACAGTAGATTAATGCAACTCATCAGATAGCATATCAATCTAGTTCTATGGACACCATCAAGCTTGGCTTGAGGTAGAGGTGGGTATTTTGAAATGTTGGAGTTGAAAAAGGTGAGAGTCCTTGGTATTTCTACCAATAGTAGAATTTAAAATATTTATAAAAAGGTTTAGGAAACCTAGAGATAAGGGTAGTTGAAAGTTCTGTCTTGGACACATAAGGAGATTATATTATGTAGCTCTCGATAGTTTGGTCAATAGAAGCTACTAAAATGGCTAGGGTTACAGAGGCATCTTGGCTCGGGTTTTTGAAATGCCAGAACAGTTGAGAATATATAAAATGAGCCAGGACAGTTTTGTTAAATAACTTTTGTCAACTAGGGTTGAGGTAAGGGGTATATCACTTACTACACACTCAATGCATAAGCATCTACAAGCAACAAGCCACACTGCATTGTGAAACAAGAAAAAGATTAAGATTCAAATCACTGAACAAATTCTCAAGAGAAAGCAGAAAACACATATCCGAGTATGGATTAAGATTCAAATCTGCATAATATGCCATAAAAATAAGCACATTCCCGCCTACAGATCTCAGAGATCTACATCCCCGGAATCTCTACACAAGAGGGTCGTTGCCTCCATCATCAGCCTCATCGACGTAGTAGCCACCATATGGATATACCTGAACATCTGATCAATATTTATGGTGCGAGATCCTAGGGCACTCAGCAAGTCTTTATGCAACTAAAGGGATAACCTTGGTTGACGCGATTGCAGTAGAAGATAAAGAACTAACAGTTCTATAGAGACAAGCTACAACATCCGCTTAATCAGATATAGACAGATAATCCTTAATTATAAACCAACAGTTATATAAGCAACATAAAATAAATATATCGCAATCTCCTTCTCGCTTAACAAACGAGAAAGCATAAGACACATCGATTAAAGTTCAGAAGCTGCAAAAGAAGATGATGCTTTCTTTCGCTGGTAGAATAGAACGACTTTGGAGAAGTTATCCAATACTATAAAAATTGCATTGTTTCTTCCCTTTGATTAAAGAGATGAAGTTCGGAAAAAACATTGCCTTTCGAATAACAGAGTTCCTTATAGCAACAAAAGAAGACTGGAATTGAGGAATTCTCTGATTTAATCTTTCTTGACACCAGTAGAACCAAAGGATCATGCAGTTGAGGTGCGCAGATTATCTTCAAGAGAAGGAGGTGACGCTAGCTTATGGTGGAATCCTGAGAAGAAATTAAATGTTGAATATCTCGAGATTATTGTAAAGATGCGTATTGCTTTTGCGATTCATGGCATCAACCATAATTTGCTTTACCAATAGAAAGGAATTTGATAAATTGAAGTTAGAGATATCCTCCATCCATCTTATTTGATGATGATGAGCTCCGGTAGAATGAAGAGTATCAGGGAAGATTTTGCATTTTCTTCCACCGGTATCGTTGAAGCTTTTTCTCCATCTTTAAATAGACGAGACCACCAACAAGAGATTACTGATTATGTTCTTTGAGATAACCCTCTGAAAAAATCTAGGACAGAAGTAAAAGTATCAAGAGATAACGGCCACTTCTAACTTCCACAGAATTAGTGAAATTGCATTGATCCACCAATTGAATGTACCAAAGCGAATGATAATAGTAGTGGTATGGTAGCTACTCCATCCCGCACCCAAAGCATTACTCCATACATGAATAGGAAAATCATGCAACCAAACTCTCAGAAACTTAGACTGAAGATCTTGACAAGCAGAATTCATGAAGCTTTGTAGGAAAACAAGGAGGTGATGCAAACACTTTGCCGGATTAAAAGTAGATAAATATGATGATGTTGTCATCATGTTGGAAGTCCCAGGCCATCGGAAAATATATGAACAAAGATAACGGAGACAGATAAAACATTTAACATTTAGATTAAGGATAGACCCAAAACTTTGATGGAAGGATTACAAAAGATCTGGAAAGTCTTTGTGGCATCCGGCGGATTGAGGATAGAAGATAAAATGAGAGGGTTTCAAAAGGTTTCTTGACGAGCGGAATACCAAAAGAATTTATCGTTCTTCTTGAGAAGTTCTAAGATAGATTTAGCAGTCTTTAGGAAGTCTTCAACAAAGGAACAAGAATTATTTGACAAACCAAGGACAACTCCGGAGTTTATTGAAAAATGCTCGAAACACTTTCTAAGATCAATGCTCTTTGAAAGATCAACATTAAGAGCATAGATTGTGTTGAAAAAATTTGTCTCGAGAATAGATTATCTAGCCCTTTGAATGTGAACAAAGGTCCCAACTTGTTCACATAGTTGATCGGATCACCGTTTGAAAAGACAAAGAGATTTTGGATAAAGAATGTTGATAACTCATACATTTTAGCAAAGCTAATAGAGATGAAAGGATGAGATTCTATTGTATCAAAGAGAACCTTTGTGGATATGGAGTTCAAAAGAGGTATAAAGCACAATAATCGGATAATAATCCATCATAGTGCCTTCAGAAATCATTGGATTGCCAAAGCTACTTGGATATGACATAAATATGATTGTGGTACAACTCAATACACAAGAGATAACCAAAATAATTTGGAGAATTAGATTGATACAATTGAACATATTCCACTCATGATAAGTGTCATATCTCTATACAGAAGACCAAATTACACTCACAAGCATCGGATCAACGCAAGTTATGTACTTATCCCAAAGGAATTGAAGATGAAGTAAAAACTTCGGATTATGCGTTGGTGGCAAAAGATCGAGATAATATAGATACATATCACACAAGACTGAAAAGGAGTGTGGAAACACATATGGATCAAAGAAAAAAATTCCGCATTTTTCGGCATTAAAATACCAACTAGATGCGCAATACCACTTAAGAGATAGATATTAGAAACTCCACAGTATGTGAAAGCATGCTAAAGAACAAACACCCTTAACAAGATCACGTTGGTTTACAAAGAGTCAGATAGATTACATCAGTTTACCACAAGCCTATTGGTATGGAATGTACCAACAGTTGATAACCAAAGGCTTATTACGAAGAAAAGTTGGATGCAACAGATCGACAAAGGATTAACACATCTTATGGTACTACAGATACCCCAAACACATGAATCCTAGTTTGAATTCTTAGAAGAGGATAGAAAAATGTTACACTTCCTTACTAGAATAGGGTGGGTGGGTGGGTAAGAACAAAAATGAAAGCAGTCCTACTCTCACGTTTAGTTTTTCCCTAATATATAGCTACCAAAATATTTTCTAGACTGACAATGACCACCTTGGTTGAGACCCTGAAGGGCGGAATGGATCTCACACCAATTGTAATCCCCAAACCTCATGTTTCTAAACCACAAGCCGGTATAACCCGAATTTGGGAAGGACGTACTACTGTGGAGGTCGTGAGGCCGCCCACAAGAAGGCCATAATGGCAGGGAACGGTACCGGCCAACCATCCACCCAAAAATTCTTAGTTATAGCTTCGAGTGCAAGAAATGTGACCGTTAGCTGCAAGTATAACATACTCAAATGAGTATGTACGCCAGCGACATACAAGAGTACATTAGAGCAATTCCATCTAAAAGAAATAGAGATATATTGCAACATCATTATAGCAAGAACCAAATTATATAGATAGTAGTAATAATATTTTAGGATTATATCCTCATACATCACAAAAGAAATCATCAAGCGTAATAGGAAAGCAAAGATCCGAGTATGGATTAAGAGTCAAATCGGCATAAGATGCCGCAGAAATAAGCACATTCCCACCCACAGATCTCATTGATCTCTATCCTCAAAATCTCTACGCAACAGGGTCACTACCTGCATCATTGGCCTCATCGACGTAGTAGCCACCATATGGATATACCTGACAATCTGATCAATATTTATGGTGTGACACCCTAGGGAACTCAGCAAGTTTTTATGTAACTAAAGGGATAACCTTGGTTGACACGATTCTAGAAAAAGATAAAGAACTAACAGTTCTATAGAGAAACGCTACAACATCGGCCTAACCAGATATAGATGGATACACATTAATTAGAAACCAACAGTTATATAAGCAACATAAAGTAAAAAAATTCCATCCTCCTTCTCGCTTACCAAACAAGAAAGCAGAAGAATATCCATTCCATTAGTATTGCACAAGTTACTAGTCAAGTTTTGGGCAAGTTAAACATGGTACTTCAGTTATAGTTGTCTATGATCGAGAAACTGTGCTACAAGTTGTCCATAACCACGGTCACGGATTTTAGAAAAATTTACCCTTCATGGGTGCACAAATAGAAACACACGTACGATCAACCCTAGGAAAAACCAAATGAAAAGCAATGAGTCATCACGACAAAGCATTCACCAGATTTAAAAATGATTTCAGGGGGCCACCCCACTAAGCTACCCGCAACAAAGTCGGACGACTCCGATACGAACCCAGGGTTTGCGAGAACGGCTGTAAACAACTGGAACTCGAAAGTGTGACTAGGATTGTCGAAACCGCATAATCATGTCGTGATCCAAAACAATACAGGTAAATGCTATACGCGTAACAATAGTAAAAAAAGAAGTAAAGCATGACATAAGTACATGATAGTAGTAAAACCCCAAACTATTTTGTGGCCCCAAGAAATAAGATTTGAATCAAGCTCAGGCGAATGGGGATCCATAAAGTCTCCCACATGTGGATAGTGCGATAGTAAAGGAACATATATCAAGTACTCGGGTCCGATGGGATACAAGTGAGCATTTAAAAGCTAGATATCATATATTACCCACTAGGGTCTCTTTCTTTAGTTATCCCATTACTACACAATTTAGTTGTTTAGGTACCTTGCTATCCAATAGACTCACACAAACCCTACACATACAATTCTATGACTCGCATGGCTCAAACAATTCCTATAGTAAAGCATGATAGGGTGGAGGTACAAGCTTCAGTGGGGTTTAAAAGTAAAGGTTGTACTATACTTGGGACTGCAATTTAATTCGAATCCCGACATAGTAATGCAAGAATAAAGATAGAGGCATAGGTGCCATATGTAATACAAGCATTGAGAAATGCTTGCCTGCAAGCTCAGTAGTAGGATAGCCAGGATCCGAGTAGTACTCATGGGTGTCCTGATAACTCCCTTGCTATGTGTCTATCCGAAATAAAAACCAAACACATAAGGGCCATAATAAATAAAGTGTGCAGCCATATGGCACATATGCAACACGCAAAACATGGTTTGCCATGATGGAGTGATGCACAATCACATGGTATAATATATCATGCCATGGGTGAGGTGTAGGAACAAGAATGAAGTATTTTATTATTTATTTACTCATGTTTTACTCCCATAAACCTTGCTGCTTATTTAATATTTATATGATGCATTCTTCAATTTATATCATGGAATGCATAGTTGAAAAGTGTTTGTCGCGCTGATCAATTTAGACATATTATTTGTCAAATTCGGAATTATGGAACAATAGTTACAAATTTATTAAGAAATAAGCATATTAATGGTATTTAATAATTCGAAAAATTTACCTACCTATATTTTAAATAGCATATTCATATTCCTAGTATTTTTCTGATTAGAAAACATATATCACTTGTATTATTTGGAAATATGAATTAGAAGTTAGTATAAATGCAAAACAATTCAAAATAGGTCAAAAGTCAGGTTTGACAAGCTAGAGTCAACTCTAGAATTATTTGAGAATATATTTGAATTCATATTCAAAAATGATTCACTTTTCATTTTATAAGTTTCCTCAAATTCAAATTATTTCAAAAGATATGAATTATTTTGATTATATTCATTTTCTGGGTTTTTATTTGAATTAGAAAATTGTGCTGGGATTTTCTTAGTCGGGCATGATCTAGCTAATTTTTTTAAATAATACATTTTTTTAGAATTTTCACGAATAATACGCGAACTGAGGAATTGTAAAATATAGTGTGGCGTTGGTACTTCAAACGCCGAAGCGGTGCGGTCGGCAATTGAATAGCCAACCGGGCTGTCAGAGTGTGTCAGACCTCGAGTCGGTGTTTGAAGAGCCGACGGGGCTGGTCAGCCTTTGAAGCGTCAACTACAGGCAGATTTCCTCGAAGCCTCCATGGATCATGCAGCGTGTTAGCCTAATTCATTTTTCATTTCCCACGGGTTATCTCCCGCTAGTATTTCACGCCGTATTGCCCGCTAGTATTTCTCCTGCCTTTTCTCCCGCCACTCTTTCTGACCGTTTTCCTCCCGTCAGTTCTTCCTGCCGTTTTTTCCGCCTTTTCCTCCCACAAATTCCTCCCAGTTGCCCCTATAAATCCTAGCACCGAGATGTTATCTCTTCACCTAGTTCATCCGTTCTTTCTCGTTCTCTCGTAATTCATTCTCCTCTCCGTCATGAGTGTGCCCTATTCGGACCTAGAGTATAGGCCTAGGAAGATGAAAGATGCCAGGTTGCCACAAGGGATGACACACGAGCGTTGCTGGTGCGGCCATCTCGTGACGGTAAAGGAGTCGATCAATTTCTCCACCTGCATAGGCATGAAGTTTTTCATGTGTCCAAACTACGACGCAAACCCACCCCGACAATCAAGTTCATCGTACAAGAGGCCTCCGGTACATTCCCAGAGCATGGTTAATATGAACGATTCACGTTATTATGTGTTATTTTATTCATTCCACTGATTTGCTTGCAGTCTCCTCCTCCACTTTGCAAGTGTTACCATTGGATTGACACGGAGCAGCTAGCCTGGGCCGCGAAAGAGTGTCATGATAGGAACCGAGCTGCATGGGCTACCTTTCACGAAGAGGAACGTGCCGAAAGAATGGTCGAAGAGGAGAAGATGGAACAGGAGAGAGAAATGAAAGAATTTAGAGTGGAGCAAGCTCGAAACCGTGAGCTGGACATGAAGAGAACGGAGGAAGAGGAGCGGCAGGAACAGGTGCGCAAGGAGGCCCGTGAGACAAAAAGGAAGAGATTAAGAGAAAGGGCTACCGAGGCATAGGCGGCAGAGGAACATGGGGACAAGACCCGGAAGTACCCGCGCTGGACTCAGGGTAGGTAGACATATGTATCAGTACAGATGTATCTTCACTTCAGTTGTAGTGTCCTGATGTATCTTAATTTCAGTTGTAGTGCCTTGATGTATCTTCATTTCAGTTGTAGTGGCATGATGTATCTTCATTTTAGTTATAGTGTCATGATGTATCTTCATTTCAGTTGTAGTGTTGTGATGTATCTTAAGTTAAACATTAGTTTGTACTTGTCGTTTATTTCATAGACAATGTATCTTAGTTCTTCCCGCCAAAGTGTTTCCCGCCAAAATGTTTCCCACCATTTTTTGTTCGTTTACCCTATAAAGCCCCCTCCTCACGAAGTTGTGTAAGAAAAGCCATCACGTTTTTAGCCAGTATATTTCCCGGTTTTCCCTACGACTGCAGTTTCGAGACAAACATGTCCGTCGACATTTTTCATTTGGCCAGGAACTTTAGGATAGACAATAATCCAACCCTATTGGAGGAACTCATTGCTAGTGATTATCTCCTCACTAAGATGGGTGAGGGATTACATAGAAGAGGGTGTCCGAAGAGGACCCAAAGGAGATATGGCAAGAGCTTCTTCAGATCAATGATAGGTGGGGCAAGCAAAGGTTCTTCAACAAAGAGGCAAGGCGGAGGGAAGCCAAGCACCCTTGGCTGTGGATACAAGAGAGTGAAGACTCTAATGATCTCTTCATGCCACCGGTCGGTGGTACAAGGTATAGAGTAGAGCGTGACAAGGCACAGGACAAGAAGAGCAATGACAAGCTAGAAGGGAGTGGAGATGAAGATGATATATTCATGCCGCCTGCCATTGGGACTAACTGCAGAGCTGAGTGGGACAAAAGGCTAGCCAAGAAGAAGGCATTTTCGAAGGGTAAGGGCGACGCATCATCGAAGGGTAAGAGCAAGGCATCATCAGTCGAGGCATCGTCGAAGGGTAAGGGTAAGGAAGAAGATGAAGATGATATCTTCATGTCGCCCCTGTTGGGACCAAGGCGAGGGCTGATTGGGACAAGGCACAGGCCAAGAAGAAGGCATCGTCGAAGGGTAAGGGCAAGAAGAGCAGGCCATGAAGAAGGCATCATCAAAGGGTAAGGGCATAGTCATAGGGATAGAGAGTGCTCTTATTTATGTACCGCAAGTTATGTTGAACTGTGTTGCAAGCTATGTTGAAGTGTTTGTCGAATAAAAATTGTGATAATAGAAAGGTGTCTCATACATAGATACATACAAGTCTCATACATAGATAGATATAAATATGTCTCATATATAGATAGAGATCACTGCCACCGGTCACGAGGTTTCCCTGGCACCGGTGAAGGCCATTCGTACATTTAGGGTTGGCCCACATTATGGGGAGGTAGAGTTGACATGTCACCCTGGGTCTGTGTATCCTGTGTGGGGAAAGGTGGTGGAGTCTGCTGCGTCTGGTACTGTCCAAACCAGTCAACCTGATCCTGCTGAGTCTATTGATCCTCCTCATTAGTCGCCCATGAACCCATTGAGGACATGCTTGGGTCACCATATCCTACTGCCATGTAAAAATATTAAGTACTCAACGATTATATACTACATGTAACCAAAATATATAGGAAAATGCTTACCCTCAGGATGATAGCCCATGAAGGGGACTTGCGGTTGCTGCTGTTGCTGCCACTAGTCAAAAGTAAAATGTGGCTGGCCTATATCCCATCATCTCGCCAATCCATGTATTGATCACCGACTCCTTAAGAAAATAAAGAGACACAAACGATGCCGTATCCATACCTAACTGCCCGCACGTAGAAAGTACATGAGAGCAAGGCAGATGCAGCAGCTGGCATTTCTTGCAGGTGCACTCACGCGTCGTCTAGTCTTCATTGCCTATCCTCACCTCTTCTGTCTTTACCTCTTCTCCAGATTCGATCCTGTTGGAAGGAGGCACACCTCAAATCTTCATTCTTGATTAACTATGGCGACGACGTGCATAGACCGAGCCTTTTCCATTTTGTCATTCATGTAATCCATGATCTTTGAATAGTACCTCATGTTTCGGTTGTTGTGATATGCATCTGAGCAATCCGGAGTCTTGTCTCTGAAGTACTTCAAAGTTCCAGTGAAAATACACTCCACAATAGCTGTTAATGACAGAGTCCTGCTTCCTCTTAAGACGAAGTTGTAAGTTTTGGCAAGATTTGTAGTCATGACGCCAAACCTAGCACCATGAGTGTCGTGCAGCAGAGACCACCTCTCCACAGGCTCGTGCTCTATCCATTCCTGAATTTTTTTAATCCTTCTCCCATGCCTCCTCCTAGTACCAGGTTGGTAAAATCCTGGCAAATCGCAAAGAGCAATGGGTTCTTCCTCCAGTGGTGCTGCTCCCGCTACTGTCTGTCCAGCTACCACGGCCGCATGAGCCGCGACAGCTGCTGCTCTAGCTGCTTTCCTCTGCCTAACATGTTTTTAGTGAATTCATCCAAATAGGTCCGACAATTGATATACTTACACTCCTAGTTCTACTTGTAAAGCTTCTTGAATAGATTCAGCAAGGCCTTGTTCAGGAACTGTGAGAAAAAGTTAGCCCCTAGATGCCGCATGCACCAACAACTCTGCATGTCCTGCCATGGAGTTGATTCATCAGGAGCATGCTGCTTTAGCTTCCTTATCATGCTGAGTATACCCGGATGTCTATCATAAGGGATGCACACATTTGGTACATCCCTCACAATTTCTATCTTCAGCTGCCTGACAAACCATACCCAACTCTCGGTGTTCCCTCTCCACAAAAGCAAATGCAAGTGGAACAACTTGATTGATCCCATCTTGACATATGGTAGTCAATATCTTTTACACCCCAAAAATATTACTCAAGATTATCAAGTTCTAATTACCCAAGTTTAGGGTTAACAAAAACTTTTGTTATTAAATTTAATATGAGTGTATGTGTGAATTGCATTAGTGTATGAATGAGTGCAATTTCCATGTTTGATTGCAACAAATGATAAGGAATGGTTTAAAGATGAATACTACATCATGTAGGCTAAATACAAACAAAATCCAAACGAAAGAAATTCAAATATGAATCATATGATCAAATGGTCATTTCGACCAAAATTAACCACTAGACCACTTTGGGTGTTGATACATTGCAAATGTATGTATAATTTTTGATGTTCCATGCTTGGTTTTATCTACTTTCTTATGTTTTGTTCGAACTTTGGAGTACTTTTCATACACTTTCTTGGACTAACCTATTAACAAAGAGCCACAGTGCCAGTTGCCTATTTTCGGCTGTTTTTGGTTCTAGAAAGTCAGAAAATGAATATTCTCGGAATTGGACGGGACAAAAGCCAAAGATGATATTTTACCAGAAGACTCATGGAGCTAGAAGACGAGACGGAGAGGGGCCACAGGGCGGACACACCATGTGGTGGCGCAGGCTAGCCCTGGCCGCGCCACCAGGTGGTGTGGGCCCCATGGCCGCCCACCGACCTTGCCTGTTCGCCTATAAGAAGCCTCCCGATGCATAAACCCTAGATCGTCAAGCCTCTAGCCACGAAAAGTTCCACAGCGCGCCGCCACCGAATGGGAGATTCAGGGGATAGAAAGTCTCTGTTCCGGCACCCTGCCGGGACGGGGAAGTGCCCCCGGAGCCATCTCCATCGAGTCCACCACCATCTCCATCACCGTTGCTGATTCCCATGATGAGGAGGGAGTAGTTCTCTCTCGAGGCTAAGGGTTCTACCGGTAGCTATGTGTTCATCTCTCTATCTATGCATGATCATATTGTGATCATGAGCTTTGTAATCAAGTAGATCTACCTTGCTACTAAAGTGCTTTAATAGATCTCTGCTCTCCCCATGTGTGTGAAAGTGACAGCGTGCACACCATGGTGGCACTTAGGCTAGAGATTACAAATACTTGTTATGAGTTATATTTAGAGTTGGATGTCTCTATGAAATTGTGGTGTTTGTTGGAACCATCTAGTGCTCAAGGTGACAGTGTGGGGTTATCTAGATGGCAAAGGCTTACTTTGAGGTGTGTTGTTATAGCCCTACCATGGATTAGAGTGTCCAACCGGAGAGTAGTTAAGAGTAGTATCATAAAGAGAAGATATTTATTTGAGAGTGTTCACTAGTGAAAGTATGATCCCTAGGCCTTGTTTCTAAGCATTGATACACCATTTGCAATTAGATATGTTACATGTTTGCTTGCTTCCATCTTTATTTTAGTTTGCCTTTAGTCTCTTCCACGCCATCAAGCTATTGTCTTTCACCATTACCACTTATAATTATCTATACCACTTGTATTTCACTATCTCTTCGCCGAACTAATGCACCTATACACCTGACAAGTGTATTGGGTGTGTTGGGGACACAAGAGACTTCTTGTATCTTGATTGCAGGGCTGCTTGAGAGGGGAAACCTTTGACCACTTCCTCCCTGAGTTCGATAAACCTTGGGTAATCCAGTTAAGGGAAAACTTGTTGCTGTTCTACAAACCTCTGCACTTGGAGGCCCAACAACTGTCTACAAGAATAGAAGTGCGTAGACATCAGGTGTTTCTAGTAAAAGATTCCTAACATAAACTTTCCCAATTCTTTCCACCCCTTGCTAGACCAAGTAAAAGTGAACCCAAGCCCACTTTACAAATTAATAGAAACAAATTCCAAATCTATTTAAAGGACAATTCAAAATTGAATCAACTGTATGTACTAAGATCACCACTTTTCAAAAACCACTCAAATCAATTCACCTTGGCAAACCCAAGCAACCATAGACACTCAAGCATGTGACAAACACACTCACCTAATTTCATTCAAAAATTCAAGTCTTAATCTCATGCGGCCATTTGGTCGAGCGCCTTGCAGACACAGATAAACCACTACCTAACTTCTACTGTTTTGAGGAGCGATCAATCGCCACTAGTGCCCCATTTCGCTCCCCCTATCTCCCCTAGTGTCTAGCAGCACAGTGGACAGCTCGCCCTTTGCCGTTTGCGCCAATGCAACGCCACTTGAGCTCACCACGCCTGTCGACCAAGAACCCCTCGCAGCACGCCGTGTTGCCCACTACCACGATGTCCTACACCTAGCCGTGACACCACCGCCACGCTCTGTCCACCCCTCGACCGCAGGCAAGCCATGAACCGGCTGTGATTGCCGCGCCCACCTCCCTGTTGGCCATGCCGAGAGTGCGCCAGAGCGCCGCCGCCGACACGCGCACACACGCTGCGCCTTGCCCTCTCCGCACGTGGCCGCAATCATCGTGACCCTAGCTACCCCCAGACATGCCTGTCCGCCGCCGTGTGGACCGTAGCCACTGTGCACCGTCTCGAACGCCGTTGTTTCCGTCTAGAGCACGGACCGCTCCCGACCGTTCTCGACCTCCTCTTGCCACGCGATCACGTGCACGATGACCGCCCTGAAGCACTGCGTCGACCCCTACCATCAGCCATGCCTATAGTCCCATGTATCGACGTTGCCGACGAGCCCAGCCATCCCGCTCTGTCCCTCTCCCCGTTGTATAAATAGAGGCCACCCCAGCTCCAATTCGCCACACCATTACACTCCCCTCTCTCTCAGACACCTCTCACACCTCTCCCTGAAGCAAGGCGAGCACTACATCGCCGGAATTTCACCGGAGCCCACCGCTGCAGAGGAGAAGAGGAACCGGAGCTAGGAGCCGCCCAGGAGCCACCGCGACCACTATTCGAACCGCGTCGTCTACAACATCGTTCACCCCCATCGTTGACCTTAGCTGGAGCCCAGGTGAGCCCCCACGTACCCCCACCATCGCGTTAGGGTTCGTTCCTCGCCGGAGCTGTTCGCCGGAGACGACGAACCATAGCCGTAGATCCTAGTCTAATCGCACGACCCAGATTGAAACTTACCGTTTCGGTTTAGATGAGCCACTTACTAGTGGGACCATCCTATCAGCAGCCCGCTGCGCCAACACAGTGCAGTTGGGTCGGCCTAGTTAGTTTCCTGTGCAGAGCTCGTCGATTCAAATAGATTTTTCCCATTTTAGTTAAATCTAGATTCTGTCAGTAGATTCAAAAATCAATTTAAGGAGATTCACTAAACCAAATTGCATGATACCAATTTTGTTAGAAAGGTATTCAAAATATCTATCCAACCTCGTTGGATTCCAACCATTTGAAATTATAGATCACCTATACCAAAAAAACAAGACATAGGCTTTTCCAAATTCAAACATTTTTAAAAAATCAACCATAAATGCTTTTGAGTTGATTCCAACTGTCAAAAATCACATTTGACAAGATCTATCTGAATATGTAAAAATATTTAGGTTTACATGCAGTGACATTGGACTAGTACTAAAAGAATGCTATGTAGGCATTTCTAGTCACTAGATAATTGTACTAAATAGTAATTTTAAACTTTATAAAATATGACCAACACTTTAAATCACATTCCCAAGTATTAGAATATGTGGTGATGACATGTGTCAACATGATCCCATATTTCAATTGGAGAATATTAAATCTTAAGTATTTTCATTGAGTAGAAATTACTTTTCCAAAAATAAGATAAATAGAATTAGGTCTTTATTTCATATGATGTTTGTGATGATGCTAGATCATCAAGTGTGAGCCTTGGTGTGCTAAATAGAAGTAGTTAAGTATTGTTTGGATATTGTGTACCTCGTATTCATTTACAGACGATAGTACCAACATGGGATACGAGGAGGAGGAGTACTACCAAGAAGAAGAAGAAGAAGAGAACTTCAACCACTGCACTACTCAAGGCAAGCTAGAACTATGCACGCTAACACTTGCAAACTTGATACCCTATGCAAGATGCATTAGGCATGCTTTGGTTATACAACTTTGATTATACCAATCCCAAGTTTTATTTGCAAGCTTTATTCTTTTACTTTTACCAAAGTTCTTTGCCTTTCGTTAGTAAATTGTGAGTATTGGCAAAAATAGGATAAGATACCATAAAGAGTATAAAACTAGACCTAAGTAGTTATACTTAGATGCCATCAAAATCATAAAACTAGATTTGGATAGTTACATTGGATTAGCACCCCTTAATAGTTACACCCTATTTGCTAGTTGCTAGTGCTAAACTACTACTGATCACTTAAATGGGAATACTTGGAGAAAATGATTATGAAAACCTTGGAATGATGATTCATTCTATTGAAATTTTTTGACATGTGTTGAGAAACACAAAAGGATTTGATGATGAAAATGTTGAGTCATGAGCCTTAACCCTTTGTAAAAACTAATGCTTGGGTTCTGATGCGATACCATTCCAAATTTACCATACAACCACAATACCCGAATTGGGTAGGGCTGAACTGGAAGTTTATATGCCTTAGTATGGGTTCCCTCATGGAAAGAGGTTGAGGGTTTAGGGTTTTGGGTTGAGGTTGAGCTGAGGCTACCTCGTGAATGTGAATTTCCACCTATGTAGTGTCTAGGATGGTAGATGGCCATGGCTGGGAGGCCAAGCTCATAGGGGAGGTGCCTATACTAGAGTGTGTAACTGAAAGGTTATGGTTGATTATCCGCATACTAAGTATAATGATTCAGGGTTATCCCTGATGGATGTATCTTTGTGGTGAAAGTGTACTACCTCTGCAGAGTGTCAAACTATTCGAATAGCCGTGCCGCGGTCATGGATAGTTGAAGTGGCCATACTATTCCGTTGTCAGATGTTTTCAAAATGACTTGTGAATTGAACTATGACCTTGACTTGACCATAGCAGGGTTGTGGATATGAAAACTAGGTTCCCACTAGGTGATGTAGAAAATTAAATTAGTTTTCTTTACTTTTGAACTCAGTATGAAATAAACCTGCCTTTTTACAAATAAACTTAGAGCTTAAGATTCCTACTAGATCTACCTTACTTGTTAGTGATAGTTTGCGATTACTTAAAGAGTACTCATGGCTTTGTCTCTAGCTATTCCCGTGGCCAGACTATGAGGAGGACTACCAGGAAGATGGACAGCAGGAGGTCTATGACAACTAGGATCATCTCCCATCGTCAGCATTGCCTGTGATACCGAAGATGAAGCCCCGCTACGTTTACTTTCCGCTGCATTGATTGTATTAAGACTGGATCATGAGATCCTGTCGTGGAATTGACCACGGCAGATGCTACAGGGTAGCTTACGTAGAGGAAAGGGCAAGGCAACGTAGGAGAATCCGGGAGCGAGATTGGCACACGATGTACCCAGGTTCACGTCCCCTCGGTGGAGGATCGCTACGTCCTGCTATCAATCCAGTATATGTGCATAGATTGGTTTACAATGGAGTCGCCAGAGGCGGTGGGAGAGACTAGATCTAATCTGTCGTGGGAGAGAGCGTGCCCCATGGGGGTGCCCCTAGTGGCTTTATATACGCAGCCAGTTAGGGTTTACAAGTGCCAATGGGCTTTCTATTGGGGTCGCCGTCTTGGGCCTTCAGTCGGCGAGTCATCTGGATCCATTATGTGCCAGTCGCCGTCATTGGTGAGTCGATCCGCCCTAGGCTAAGCTTCAGTCGGCTCCCTCCAGCTAGCGACTCCACTTCGTGGGCATACCTCGATTGGTATTCCCCTGTCTGTAGTCCCCGAGCGCGTCAGGGAATCGGCGATGACTTCAAGCCGTTGAATTGGCGCAGGCGATTCCAGGGTGGAGTCGTTGGCGAGTCGTTGGCGAGCTCCTGAAACAGAGAAATAGCTCATGAAGTAGTCCATTCGCCTGGGCGAGTCGATGCGCCGGGCGAGTCACTGTTGGGCGGAGTCGCCCCTTGGAGAAATTTGACCGGCGCCTTGTTATCTTGTTGTTGTAGAAGTAGGGGCTGACGAATAGCGGACGCGTGGATGCCACCAAATCGTTGATGATGAAGTATTTGAGTCGGTGCAGGCAATTCCGCGACAGCGAGTTGAGTACGCGAGGGTGAGTCCGCGGTGGCGAGTCCCCGAGCGTGTTGAGTACGCTAGGGCGAGTCCGTGGTGGCGAGTCCCCGAGCGTGTTGAGTACACGAGGGCAAATCCGTGGTGGCAAGTCCCCGAGCGTGTTGAGTACGCGAGGACGAGTCTGCGATGGCGAGTCGCCGAGCGTGGCGAGCCACGGTCGTGGAACTACGCGCACACGCAGTATGCCTAGGAGTAGTCCCCGAGGCTCGAGTTGGCTTGTAGAGGCGACTTGAGGCTCTTTAGAGATGCATAGTAGAGGTTGTTCTCGAGCATGGCGAGTAGGGCTCGGCACTGTCTGGAGTGCGGAGAGTGGCGAGGTTGCGCGACCGGCGAGTGCCGCTGTCTGGAGCGCGTCGAGTCCCCGAGCATGACGAGTGGTGAGGTCGAGCGACCGGTGAGTGCCGCTGTGCAGAGCGCGCCGAGTCCCCGAGTGCGGCTAGTACGCGAGGGTGAGTCCGCGAGGGGAGAGTCCTCGAGTGTGGCGAGTCCGTGATTATTGCGAGTCCGCGAGGGGAGAGTGGCAAAGTATGGTGAGTCCGCGATGATTGCGAGTCCATGATGACGTTGATTGCGCTGTTTTTGTTAGCGAGTCTCTTGTCTTGGCACGGGGGGCCAGTCGCTTGGCGACTCCAAAGATGGTTCTCGGCTTGGCGTTCTTCCTGGACGATCCGAGGCTCGGTTTGCGAGTCCTTGTCCGTAGTACTTGGCCGTGCGAGTCGCACTGTCTAAGGTTGAGGAGGACATGGTGCTGTTTGTGTAGCACTACCATTTGTCTTGGCCCGGAAGGCCAGTCGAGCAAGGCGACTCCAATGATGACTCTCGGTTAGCGTTTTTCGTGGACGATCCGAGGCTCGGTTTCTGAGTCCTCGTCCGTACTACTTGGCCATTGTGAGTCTCTCTTTCAAAGGTTGACAAAGGCGAACTGATTTTTCCCGGGGGGAAGAGATGCCCAGTGGTGAGTCCATGCAGCGTGGCATGCGACCCTCTCTGGCAACTCGGACGATGAAGTCCCTTAGTAGGCGCGGCGTACGCATTCGACGTAGCCGGAAAGATTTGACACGGCAGAAGTATGGTCGCGCTTTGGCGAAGTCAACACGGCGGACACGGGGTCGACCTGGCAGACGGAGGTCGCGTGTTGGCAAAGGGAGGCCGCATTTTGGGGGAGTCAACGCAGCGGACATATGGTCGCGCGGCGGACGGATGTCGCACTAGAGCGAAGTCGACACGACGGACACAGGGTCAACACGGCGAACGGAGGTCGCGCTTTGGTGAAGGGAGGCCGCGCTTTGGCGGAGTCGACGCAGCGGACATATGGTCGCGTGGCGGACGGAGGTCGCGCTAGGGCGAAGTCGACGCGGCGGACACGGGGTCGACACGGCGGATAGAGGACGTGCTATGGCGATGTCGACGCGGCAGACGAAGGTCATCGCGGCGGATGGAAGTCGCGCTTTGGCGGAGTCGACGCGGCAGACATATGGTCGGGCGGCGGACGGAGGTCGCGCTAGGGAGAAGTCGATGCAGCGGACACGGGGTCGACGCGGCGGACAGAGGTCGCGTTATGGCGATGTCGACGCGGCAGACGAAGGTCATCACAGCGGATGGAGGTCGCGCTTTGGTGAAGTTGATGCGGCAGACTCAGTGTCGACGTGGCGGACACAGCGTCGCGCTATGGCGAAGCCGTTTGGCGTTTAGCCGGTAGAATGGCGAGTCAGTGATGGCGAGGCCGCGAGGGCGAAGTCGTGATGGTGAGTCCCCCGGGCATGGAGAATGGAGAATCCGCGAGGACGAGTCCTCGAGGGCGAGCCCACGATGGCGAGGCCGCGAGCGTGGCATGTCCGTGAGGACGGCTAGCCCACGAGGGGCGAGGGGCGACTAGAGAGTCCCGAACGTGTTGAGTACGCGAGGGCGACGAATCGCCAAGCGTGGAGATTCCTTGATGGCGGCGAGTCCGTGGCGGGCGACTGTGTGGCGATGGTTGTGAACCGGCGTTTTGGAGATTGGCGGATCAAGTCGACACAGCCGTGGCGGCGGGCGACTGAAACGGATGCAAAAGACAGTCGTCGGGCTGCCTCGTCTCCATGGATTAATTCTCCCGTGATATGCACGTGAGAAATCACATACATACATGTATCACAAAAAAGACAATAGGAGAAGGATTAGAACTAAATAAAATAGCCAATAGTCAGAGTAATCAACGTATCAAAGATGAGATTGAATAGAAAAGGTGAAAACCCATTAGTCCTAGTCACATACGATTGAGTACTATATGTGTGGCTTTGTGAATCGAAGTTGTGGATCCCAGGCTTCACATTGGTGGAGAGGCAAAATTAGTCGGATGGGCCGGTAAACATCCGTGAAGTCAGTGTAGAACTTGAGTCCTCGATCTTCGTACTGTTTTTTTCTGTATTCGTGCCAGCGATCTGCAGCGCATGTACGACTGAAACACAGCCTCTCGCTATCGAGTTTGTTAGCAATGAACCAGAAGATCACAATGTAGAGCAGCCATGCAAAAATGGATCAGGCCAAACATTAGATCAAATAAAATAAATTGATAAAAGACTCCAAATCAGAGGAAGATGAAATAATCAGTCGTCATCTGCGCGTATGCGTGCCGTGGTCGTTGCGGCGTGCCGGATCGGATCGATCGATCAACTCCATGGTAAGCGAGTTCGCCGAGCAATGGGCGATCACTCGATCATGCGTAAGGTGCAAACAACGATTAGTATCCACAATTAATTAAACATCTCAATTAGTGGAAGTAGACATGCAGTAGATTATTTTGCTCTCGTGAGATCGATCTAGTACTATCAACTGAATTAAATAATAGAAAAGAGCTTATTACCAATCGGGTACTATCAACTGAATTAAATAATAGAAAAGAGTATATTACCGATCAGGCTGAATTGGCTTCTGCTGTGGTGTATTGCGCTTGAGCCAGGGACGTCGCAGCACCGAGCCGTACGAGGCCATGCGCTGCCACCCAGATCGGATCAGCGTACGGACGGATCGTTTCGAAAGGAATATTTTCCTGCACGACGGAGCTTCATCAACGCGACCTCGCGTTGGATGGCAGTCGGTTGGAACTAGCTCGACGCGATTTGATCGGTGTTGATGGCGTGGGAATCCACCCGGATTATCACCTCCAAACACCGCTTGCCCCACGGTGGGCGCCAACTGTCGTGGAATTGATCACGACAGATGCTACAGGGTAGCTTACGCAGATGAAAGGGCAAGGCGACGTAGGAGAATCCGGGAGCGAGATTGGCACACGATGTACCCAGGTTCACGTCCCCTCGGTGGAGGATCGCTACGTCCTGATATCAATCTAGTATATGTGCATAGATTGGTTTACAATGGAGTCACCAGAGGCGGTGGGAGAGAGCGTGCCCCATGGAGGTGCCCCTGGTGGCTTTATATACGCAGCCAGTTAGGGTTTACAAGTGCTAATGGGCTTTCTATTGGGGTCGCCGTCTTGGGCCTTCAGTCGGCGAGTCATCTGGATCCATTATGTGCCAGTCGCCGTATTTGGCGAGTCGATCCGCCGTAGGCTAAGCTTCAGTCGGCTCCCTCCAGCTAGCGACTCCGCTTCGTGGGCATACCCCGATTGGTATTCCCCCGTCAGATCCTTTATTTGTAAGACCTTATTATGGTTTGTAATGGAGGATGTACTGTGGTACCAATTCTGTTATGTCTCGCATTAATGGTAATCCTGGGATTGCGATTAATGGCATAACAGGCATCTGGGATTAAAAATCCGGGTGTTGACAAGTTGGTATCAGAGCCATCCTGACCATAGGGGACCCTAGTTAGAATGGACTTCTGAACAGAAACTTAGTTTCAAAACAAAAAAAAGTGAGTATTTATGAAAACCTATTCCCACTCTTATCCTTGAGATTCTTTCAAAAAATTCTTGCAATCCTACATAAAATTTGAACACTTGATCACCCCACTAACTTTCCCACCCTAAATTCTTATAGATGGAGGTAAAGTATAGCAAGTTCTACCAGCTAGGCAACGGAGGCCACCTGATCTTTGAGAGGGATCTAGATGCACTTGCAGAGTACCTTGAGCACCCGCATCAGGAGTTCTTAGGGGAAAAACTCAATGATCAGCAAGGAGGAGAGCTATCGTGGCTGATAGTTGCAGATCTTAGAGGCAAGATGGAAGCACCCACTTCGGAGAAGATCTAATTCAGCATTCGGGAGAATAACTGGCTAGATGGATTAGCCAGGGCTATGCAAGAAGCTCTTGCCCGTCTATGTGGGAAAAACATCAACCAGATCATTGGAATGCCCTTGGCGATGCAAGGACACCAGGAGATGAAGCACCAAGTGGATAATCTCGACTTCATGTTGTATGATAGACAACAAGAGTTAGACAACACCCGTGCCTACGCCAACCACAACCATGGCATTGCAATCAAGAAGGACCAGACTTCGCCATCCTCGCCAAGGAGTGCCAATCACTTTGCTGTCAGTGTGACAAAAAGGATCGCATCATCGATCATCTTCGCAAGAAGGTAGCCACTCTCGAGAAGACCATCCGTGAACAAGAGGATCCAGCTTGAAGCGAAGAAGGAAGAAGGGGACGATATCCGTGGAGATCTCTACTCTTACCTCAGTGATGATGACGACTACCTGGAAGATGAAGCCATGGAGTTCCACACTGATGATGATGATTCCGCCTTCATTGATGATGATTAGATGCACTTGAGCACTACCGTAGGAATGAGTTGTACCCGGTCCCACTTTATCGTAGTTTCACATAATGGTTCTTAAAACCATCTATTTTCTATTTGTGTTGTGGTGTGTGTTTGTATTGTGCGCTATGAATGAATCAATGAATGAGAGGAGTTCTTAGTTTGTTAAACCAGAGTCAAAACTTAAAGTTTAAAGCTTTTGAAACAAAACCATGAACCTTAGAGATTTCCCTCTTATCTCATTATCTATCTCAATCTTCAAATGACTCGTGGAAACCCCGGAAGAAGTAGTTCATCTCAGGACCCAATGCTGCAGATTCTGCAATTGCTAGTTTCTGACCGTGAAGCTAGTAAAGCCGAACATCAAGCCAACTTAGCCACTCTTCAACAGATAGCTCAGATGGCCCACAATAATCAAGGCCACGAAAACCAGGATAACCATGGATCCAAGCTCAAGAACTTTCAGAATACCAACCCACCTATCTTTAGTAAGTCTGAAGAGCCCTTAGATGGTGATGACTGGCTGCAAACCATGGAGAACAACTTAGAGGTCGCAGGAGTTGAAGCCAATGAAAAACTACTGTTTTCCACCCATTATCTGGTAGGTGATGCAAGAGCCTGGTGGAATAGCACCCGTACCATGAATGGAGGTCAGATGATGACTTGGGATGAGTCAAAATCAAGTTCAGCCGGACTCATGTGCCCCTGGGTCTTATTAAGAGGATGAGGGATGAGTTCAGAGATTTAAAACAAGGAAGAATGACTCTGGTGGAATACCGTGACAAATTATTATCTTTAGCTAGATATGCCCCTGATGAGATTGACACAGAAGCAAAGAAGAAAGAGAGATTCTTGAACGGACTGCATGATGAGATGCAATGTTGGGGGGATACCCCCGGGTATGGTCACGCTAGGGTATAAAGGCCGAGTTAGCCGAGGTACGGAAAGGTCAAAGCAAGTGCTGGCCGAGTCACCTCAAGGCAGGCCGAATCACGGAGTAACCCGGACCAAAGGATGTCCGCGTAACTGGGTCCCGGCCGACCTATGTCGTATGTCGGCAGGATGTAGCTAACTTGTATGCAGGTACAGGTGTGGCCGAATTAACCAGGCATGATCCGGGTTATATCAGTCTTGCAAGAGAAGGAAGGTATCTCGCTGGTCAAAGGGAGGTCATTGTACGCAGAGCGTGAGCGAAGCGAATAGAGGCTAGGACCACCAAGGCGTGGCCGACAAGGATGACGTTGCCAGTGTCGGATGACGCTGGCGCCACAGAGGCTCGCGTAGCCTCTACATGGCTTACGATGGGGAAAAGTGACCCGGTCGGTTTACTATTTTGGGAAGAGGCATATTCCTTGGAATATGCCTCCACGTATGACCTAATTGGAGACCTAGCCACCCCTACATAAGGAGGGCTAGGGCCTCTGTAGAAAGGGTTGGTCTTGACTTGGTTGATCTCTAGGAGTTAAGTTTTACTTGTTGGGTGCTAGGTTCCTGAGAGCTAGTCAGTGGTGAGAGTAAGAGAGTTCCTTCTTCCTCCTCTCCCCAATACAACTCAAGGAGCATTTGTAACCTTGGAAACCTGTTGAATACAAAGCAACTGTGTGTGGGATCACCACACTATCCCTCACTGCATTCCTCTAGTCCATTTAGTCCCCACATTTAGCCTATCCATGGCATCTGCCGTGACACCACCATGACAGTTGGCGCCCACCGTGGGGCTAGCGGCGCTAGCAGGAGTGAAGATCCAGACGGGAAACCTCATCGGCACCGGCGAACGCATCGTCTCTGGGCTTGCTCAGCGCTTTGGAGCGCTAGACTTCGCCAGCGACAATGTTGGCTGCTTCGGCAAGCGACCTCTCCCATGCAACGGCCTCTTCGTCAAGCTCGGCGCGCACAAGATCTACGTCGTTGTCGATGTGTCGTGCGTTCACCCGCGGAACGTCGTTGAGGGAGGCGAGCCACCACTTAGTGCAGCTCGCGGGGCACGTATCACTCGCTCCCCTGACCGTGCCGAGGTGATGATGACTATGCCTGGCGCTGGCATGAGCAAGGAACCGGCACCAGATCCGGAGGTAACACCCAAGGCACCGAGGAAAAGTAGAGGTCCTCCACTAGAGAGGCCAGAGAATGTGCTGCAGCAGGCAATAGATAGCTTGGCAAGCCCCGTAGCAGCAGTGGTAGATCCGGCTCAGGCACAGGCCGAGTTAGAGGAGACTAGGCAGAAAATTCTAGAGGGTGCGAAAAAGATAGCCGCGGCTCAGCAGTCATTGAACATGACGCTGCGTGAGTATGCAAAGGCAAATAAGGTAGATGTTGTAAAAGTGAAGGGGAGAAACCTCATGAGTGAAATGAACAAAGAGGGTGATACCAGAATTGAAGAATCAGAGAACTGTCTGTCTGTGGGGCTGCCGAAGTATAGTACCCCGACAAAGAACCTCAGAGCTGCAGATGCAGCTGCATCTGAGCTAGAGGGTTTGACGGGTGAAGCCCGCCAGAGACAGCAGGAAAGGGTCAATGAGTTAGTTCGGATCGCAAACAGACAGAATGAGGAGTTGCTCAGGGCAAACCCGGAAAGAGCTGGGGCCTCCAAGATCGTTTATTCGGCAGTAGCTAACCCGGAGAAATCCGCTAGAGCTGCATCGTCTCCTCATGGTGGTCCTAGGAGATAAAAGGTAGTAACCTCGGCCAGGAGGAACAAGCAGATAGTCCCATATGACCCGACACGGGCAGGGAAAGGAAAAGCAGTGCAAGGAAATGAGGATCGACGAAGTGTGAGCCGAGGTGAAGCTGGCCGAGGTAACCGTGACCAAGGCAATGCCGGTCAAGGGAACACTGTGAACGGCAATGCCGTACAGCGCAACTCGGCGGGTGCGGGACAACCGCAGCAGCGGAATATACCACGGCAAGAGCAAAGTGCCAGCCAAGGTATGCAACCAAGAGAAGCTCCACAAGAGCAAGATAGATATAATGGTGGTGATTCGGAGATGGTGAACGCTGGGCATCCCAGGCCAGACTATCACGTGATAGGGTCAAGATTGGGAAGCAGGAACTTGATGCCTGACGATGCCAGGTTAAAACTGGATCGGCTTTATAGGTCGGAGCAAATTGAGTGTCAAGGTCCTCCGGGTCCAGCGTGTTTTGGGCCCCGGATCATGAAGGAGCCTCCAGTACCTAAATTCCAGTTACCTAGAGGCACTAAGACATACGACGGAAGCACCAAGCCGGAGGATTGGTCGATTAACTATGCAACAGCAGTAAAAATTGCTACAGGCAACTTGAGATGGGCTGTGAGATATGTACCTCAGATGCTGGAGGGGCTAGCAAGGGTATGGCTAAACAATTTGCCACCCGGAAGTATTAACCGTGGGATAAATTTTGAGGAAATGTTTGTCAGTAATTTCTCAAGCACGTATCAGAGGCCCAATAGACCCCAGACCCTGGCAATGTGCAAGCAGAGACCGAATGAGACGGACCGAGAATTCTTAACCCGATGGTGCACTGTGCGAAACTCATGTGAGGGTGTGATTGAGTCACAGGCCATAGCTTGGTTTGCACGAGGGTGCAGGTATGCAAGCATGCTATGGCAAAGGTTGCAAAGGGATATGCCAACTACCTTGGCAGAGACGATCTGGATCGCTGATTCATATGCCTTGGGTGATCCGACTCAGCCTAGGCTCATGTCAAACGAGTCAAACGAGGAGTACTATCAGCGACATGGAGCCGGGTCATCCCGGCGGAATGATTACCGGGGTAAGAGAAGAGATGAAAGACTGGATTACTGGTACAGTTCGCAACTATGCTGCTGTGAATCAAGATCAACCCGGAGCAGGAAGCAATCAACGTCAGAAAACTGGAGGGCAGCAATGGACTCCAAGGAGTGATGGCAAGAAAACTTGGACGCCCGAACAAAAAAGACAGTGGTAGGAGAAGAAGGACAGGCCGAGGTATACTTATGAGGCAATGCTGTATCAACCGTGTAAATTTCACACGCCAAATCGGAGCAACCCAGCGGGTCACACAACCTGACAGTGTGAGTGGATGAGGAAGATAGAACAAAGTGGTTCAGGGAATGCTCAGGCACCTCGGAATGATCAACCTCAGCACGAGTTACCTCGGCAGCAATTGCTCCGCTGCAAACACGCAATAGTTAATGTTGCCACCACCTCCGCCGAGGTATGAAAACCATGAGAGAAGGGATGCAGTGCATCAGGTGGAAAACCAACATCAACCAGATCAAAGGTACCCCGGAAATGAGGGGAGAAATGAGTACAGAGAGCATCACCAGAGTTACTGTGTGTTCACCACAGAAGAGACAGATAGAAAGAGCTTGCAGCGCCGACACATGGAAGTCAATGCAGTAATGCTAGCGGTGACGAGGTATATGCCTTGGTCAGATCAGGAAATTACCTGGAGCATCAAAGATCATCAGAAGCTTATGCCAAGCTCTGGTTCGTATGTGCTGGTACTGGATCCAACATTCATTGGGCCAAACATCAATGTGAGGTTCTCAAAGGTGCTGATTGACAATGGCAGTAGCATCAACATCATGTATATGGACACGATGCGCAAGTTGGGTATCTCGGAGAACATGTTCCAAGCTACAAGGACAACTTTCCATGGCATTGTGCCAGGCATTTCTTGTGAACCCATTGGGAAGGTCCGGGTTGACGTGTTGTTCGGCACGAGAGATAACTGCCGGACTGAGAATTTGGAGTTCGAGGTTGTCAATTTGGAGAGCACATATCACACGTTGCTCGGCAGGCCAGCCCTAAACAAGTTCATGGCAAGCACTCACATTAGTTACCTGAAGATGAAGCTGCCTGGGCCAAATGGTGTGATTACCATAACTGGTGATTTCCGACGTTCCATTGAGTGCGCGTCAGCCGGGTCTAACCTGGCCGAGTCACTCGTGATTGCGCAAGAGAAGAGAAAAATCCAGGAGGTGGCGGCTTTGGCTCAATCTGCACAGCAATATATGCCGGCGCTGAGTAACCCGCATGGTAGCGTCTCATTTCAAGCGGCAAAGGATACCAAGAAAGTGCATGTTGATGATATGTTCCTAGAGCGCACCATAACAATTGGTGCCGGGTTAAATGACAAATAGGAAAGCGAGATCGTCAACTTCCTCCGTGAGAATCGGGATATTTTTGCTTGGTCCACACAGGACTTGCAAGGTGTTCCGAGGGAGTTGGCCAGGCACTCTTTGAATGTGAGACCTGGAGCAAAGCCAGTGAAGCAACCTCTCCGCCGCTTCGCCGAAGACAGGAGAAAGGTCATCGGAGATGAGATAGCTCGGCTCCTAGCAGCTAGATTTAGCATGGAAGTGCTTTACCCGGATTGGCTATCTAATCCAGTGCTGGTGGAGAAGAAGAAGGATGATCCGAACGTGGCAGTGGTTAGGCGCATGTGTATCGATTACACGAACCTGAATAAGGCGTGTCCGAAAGATCCATTCCCACTGCCAAGGATAGACCAAGTCATAGATTCTACTGCTGGGTGTGAACTGTTGTCATTCATTGATGCATATTCTGATTTCCACCACATACCTTTGAACCCAAGTGATCAAATAAAGACTGCATTTATCACCCCGTATGGGGCTTATTGCTATCGCACCATGCCTTTTGGTTTACGTAATGCAGGAGCAACGTACCAAAGATGTATGCAGAAATGTTTACACAGCCAAATTGGTCAAAATGTGCAGGTATATGTAGATGATGTTGTTATAAAGACCAAGGAAAGCAAAACGCTCCTTGACGATATCAGGCAAACGTTCGCGAACTTAAGGTGGTTCCGAACGAAGCTTAACCCAGAGAAATGTACCTTCGGTGTCCCGGCTGGAAAATTACTCGGATTTCTTGTCTCTAGCTGAGGTATCGAAGTTAATCCAACTAAAATCCGAGCCATAGAGCGAATGGAACTGCCAAAGTGCCTTAATGGTGTCCAGAAGTTCACTGGTTGCCTGGCATCCTTAAGTCGGTTTGTATGTCGGTTGGGAGAAAATGCACTACCTCTCTATCAACTCATGAAAAAGTCAGACAAGTTCATTTGGACGCCGCAGGCCAATGAAGCCTTTATCCAATTAAAGAAAATGTTAGCCACTGCACTAGTGTTAGCCTCTCCACTATCAAAGGAGCCAATGTTCCTCTATATAGACGCAACCAATCGAGTTGTAAGTGCAGTAATTGTGGTAGAGCGCGACGAAGAGGGTAAGTCATTACAAAGGCCAGTATATTATCTGAGCGAGGTATTATCAGCTTCGAAACAAAACTATCCCCACTATCAGAAGATGGCATATGGTGTGTATATGGCGGCTAAGAAGCTAAAGCACTATTTTGAAGAGCACCCCATCAAACTAATATGTGAAGCCCCCATATCCGAGATAATGAGCAATAAGGATGCGAGTGGCCGGATTGCAAAATGGGCAATTGAGCTAGCCCCTTATGCGCCACAATATGACAAGAGAGAAGCAATCAAGTCTCAGGCTATGGCTGACTTTTTTGTGGATTGGACCGAGGTACAATATGAGACACCATTGCCAGATCCGAACTACTGGAGAATGCACTTTGACGGATCAAAAACAAAAACCAGGTTAGGCGCCGGAGTTATGCTTACCTCGCCCAAGAGGCACCAGCTGAAATACGTGCTACGGATCCACTTCGCAGCATCAAACAATGTAGCAGAATATGAAGCACTTGTGCATGGGCTCAAAGTGGCAAAAGAGGTTGGAATACGTAGGATACAATGCTTCGGTGACTCGGATCTCGTCGTTCAACAAGTCTCCGGACAATGGGATACATTGGATGCAAATATGGCACTGTACAGATTTCATGTGCAGAAGATATCGGGATACTTTGAGGGATGCGAGTTTCATCATATACCTAGGGTGGAAAATGATGTTGCCGACGTATTGTCCAAGCTCAGATCAACCCGACAAGCAATTCTGCCAGGTGTAGCACTAGAGCACCTCAGAAAACCATCTATCAGGCCATCCCCGGAATCCGACTCAATCTTCATCCCGGCAGATCCGGAGCCCGGAGCTGTACCCATGGACATTGATGTGGGAAGTGGTTCGCGAAACCCAGGGACTGCCTTGGCAAACTCGGGGACTGCGCAGCGTGATCCGGTTGAGGTTATGCCGGTGGATCAGATGGAAATTGATGAGGATGTGTTCCCTGTACGAGCTACACCAGCTTGGGCACTGCCCATATTTCAATTCCTGAAAGATGGAACTTTGCCCAGTGAGGAGGTGCTTTCTAGGCAAACTCTGAGGAGGGCAAAAGCATACACGATCATCAATTCCGAGCTATACAAGAGAAGTGTGACAAACGTTCTCCAACGATGTGTTGACCCGGAGGAAGGGCTTGACATCCTCCGGGATATCCATCAAGGGGAATGTGGGCATCACGCCTCGTCCAGATCCTTGGTAGCAAAAGCTTTCCGTCATGGGTTTTACTGGCCAAGTGCCCTGGAACAAGCAGAGGATCTGGTAAGAAAGTGCAATGGTTGTCAAAGATATGCTACCAAGACACATATGCCAATGTCGGAGCTCAAGACCATACCAATTACCTGGCGATTTGACGTATGGTGTTTGGATATGGTTGGCCCGTTTAAACCAGCAAGAGGGAACATGACCTACATCTTGGTCATGGTTAACAAGTTTACAAAATGGATTGAGGTGAAGCCAATAAGAAAATGTGATGGAGCTACCGCCGTGACATTCCTCAAAGATATCATCTTGAGATATGGTTATCCTCACAGTATCATAACAGATAATGGCACAAATTTCGCTGAAGGAGCATTTGCACGATTCTGCCGGGATAAGAAGATCCGGCTGGACGTTGCCTCGGTAGCCCACCCCGCATCGAACGGACAAGTGGAGAGATCCAATGGATTAGTATTATCCGGGATAAAACCCCGACTCATTGAGCCGCTGCAAAGATCAGCGGGGTGCTGGATAGAAGAACTACCAGCGGTGCTATGGAGTTTAAGAACAACTCCGAACCGATCAACAGGCTATACGCCATTCTTTCTGGTATATGGGGCAGAAGCTGTATTACCAGCCGACATAGAGCATGATTCGCCTAGGGTCACCCAATACACAGAAGCCGAAGTGCAAGAAGCTCGGCAAAATGATGTTGATCTGCTGGAAGAAGCGACAGAATTGGCATTGTCCAGATCCACCATATATCAGCAAAATCTCCGACGTTATCATAGCCGGAAAGTAAACCCCCGAATTTTCCGGGAAGGTGATCTGGTACTCCGGTTGGTACAACGTACTATTGGCATGCACAAGTTGTCCCCCCCATGGGAAGGGCCATTCATTGTGAGCAAAGCATTGCACAATGACCCTTATTATCTTATCGATGCAAAGCCACAGGAGAAGAACAAGGCGGACAGGTCCGGCGAGGAATCTAAGCGTCCATGGAATGTAGCCCTACTTCGTCCGTTCTACACTTAGCAAAGAAGTGTGTGTATCCGAGTCTCTCATATGTCGGTATGTATGCCGGCAATGAGCTTATCAAGGAAATAGTGGCACCTCGAGCAGTAACTCGGGGACTGCCTTAATAATATTTGTTGTCTTCTGTACTTGCTATAATTTTTATGTTGGCTGGTTTAAGTTGCTTCTGCCTAAGCCGGATTAGTAGTGTGTGAGCACCAAAAAACTAACTCTTCGACTTGCTGCTGTCCAACAAGATTTGGCTTCATGGCAAGCAAGAGAATAAGTTTGGAATTGCGTAGCACATGAAATACGACTAAGGAGAAGAATGTAATCGAGCCGACATTTGTTATTTGGACTACTTTGTGCTTACCTTGTTTTTGCTATGTTGAATTATTTTGAGCTAGTCTTAAAGTTCCTAAGTATTGTTAAATCAATTTTTGAAACTCGAACTCATAAGTCATAAAACCGAACCAAGGTAGACACGAGCCGAGCCAAGAAATTGGAGGAACAAGAAAATGAAACTCGGGGACTACGCCCAAGTTAATCCGGCACGAGCAACTTAGTAGCAAAATATGATCACTGTGCTTAATACATTTGCACCCGGCATACCGGGGATCTGATAATATTCAAAGTATTTGTTATCAAGGAGCAGTAGGTGGAACTCCGGCCTCGGCTTCAGCATTATCTTCATCCTCTTTGATGTCCGAGGCTTCGCCCTCATCTTCTTCGCCCGAACCATCTTCGACGTATTCATCGTCAACGGCATCGAGAAAGCTTGGTCCCTCCTTCCATTGATGGATGGGGGCATACTGAATGAGGTTATGGGCACAAGCCTTACGCTGAGCTACCCAATCCGGATCAGTGGACCACCTTGACCCGGTGCGCATGCGCTCGAGAAGATTGAGATTAATTTTCTCATACCATGTGAGCACGTAGTGGAGAACGGTTTCATCTCCAGCATGTCCAACGGATTCCCTCCAGAGGTCAAGCTGGGTCTCGCACTCCATTAACTTGTTAATTAGAGCAGCGGAACCCTCCGGAGTCTCTTCACCAGGCCAAAGGGCATTGAAGACCCGGAATGCTGCGCTTAGGATATCCTTGCCGTGGTTCTTCATAATTTCCACTCGAGAGGACAAGCTGACCAGCAGGTCCTCCAGATCAAGAGGAATGGTGCCAGGACTAGATGGAGTACCTCTCTGCTTGCGGAACTTGGTAACGGCATTGGACGCAATGGCATCACCCTCCGAAAATTTGTCTAGAAAAACAAGACAAGTGGAATAAGTAAAGGAGGTTGACCCGAATAGATTCATGCCGGCTGAAGAAAAAGAACTTACGAGAGATATGGCTGTGGATCCGGGTTAGCTCCGTAGTGCAGTTGTCACACCTCTTCTGGAGTTACACAAGTTCAGCATTTGCTGACTCAAGCTTAATGTCGGCCTCCTTGAGCAGTTCTTGGTCCTTGGCTATTTGGAGATTGAGACGTTCTCGCTCTTCAGTAAAGTCTTGTCCAGCTTTATCCATCTCGGATTTGTGCTTCTTCATTTCAGCCTTGAGCTTGGCAATCTCGTCATCCTTGGTCTGGAGGAGGGCGAGCTCATCATCTTTCTTCTTGAGTTCGGCCTGATGCTGCCCTGCTTGTTCGAGAAAATGCAGCATCATATCAGGCACGGGCACACTATCTTCAAGAGATGCTGAAATAGTTCGTTGACCCGGCAAAGCCGAGGTATGAATATCTGCTGAGCCAAGAGGAAAAGGAGAGAGAGGGTGCAGAAGAAGAATAAGTGAAATGGACTTACCTTTTATCTGGTCCAAGTTCTTCCGCATGAGGGTGTTTTCAGCTTCCACTCCAGCTGCGCAATTCGAATGATGAATTAGTTCGGCGCAAAAAACAAAGTAAGGTGGAAAAAAGCTATGGAGAAAGCTTACCCCTTTTCTCGAACTCAGCAAGAAGTGTAGAATGTTTCGAGCGCAGTGCCTTATGTGTGTCCAAGAGGCGTTGAAACTCAGCGCTCCGGCGATTGGTGGTAACCTGAGAAAAGCAAAGTTGGTTTGATCATGTGCATATTCGAAGTGTACAAAATCTAGGCCAAGTGGAACTTAACCCGGCTCTAGGTGTGTGCATATTCGAAGTGTACAAAATCCGGGCCAAGTGGAACTTAACCCGGCTCTAGGTGTGTGCATATTCGAAGTGTACAAAATCTGGGCCAAGTGGAACTTAACCCGGCTCTAGGTGTGTGCATATTCGAAGTGAACAAAATCCGGGCCAAGTGGAACTTAACCCGGCTCTAGGTGTGTGCATATTCGAAGTGTACAAGATCCGGGCCAAGTGGAACTTAACCCGGCTCTAGGTGTGTGCATATTCGAAGTGTACAAGGTCCAGGCCAAGTGGAACTTAACCCGGCTCTAGGTGTGTGCATATTCGAAGTGTATAAAATCTGGGCCAAGTGGAACTTAACCCAGCTCTAGGTGTGTGCATATTCGAAGTGTAGAAGATCCGGGCCAAGTGGAACTTAACCCGGCTCTAGGTGTGTGCATATTCGAAGTTATTAAGAAGCAACACTAATTCTCTAAGAACCATCCGGCCGAGTAACAAGTTACTCCCTCGGAGGCTCGGGGACTAATGGTTATATAACTAAGCACTAGTACATGTTAAATAAAAGACGAAGTAGCGTACCTCCATCATCCGACCCGCAAAGTTTATAGCCTTGGCGGCTGTGTTCATCTGTACAACAAACTCCGCAGGCCCAAATTTCTCCGAGAGATCATCATTGTGGACGAACTCTGCCTTGTTCCAGTTGTTAACAAACTCGATCAAGGCCGGAGGATAGCGTTCTCCGCTAAGCATGTCGGGCGCGACCAAACCCTTGGCGTGGGCCTCCCTTCTCTCAACTTGTGCAACAGCAGGGCTGGTGTGCAAGACATGTTGCGCATCAGCTGACCCGACAGAGGTGTCTTTCTTTGGTGGGGTCTTCTGCGGGAGCATGGACGCGAGCGTGCGTTGTCCAGCCTCGATAGTTGCTGCCTTGGCGGCATCAGAAGCTTTCTTGCCCTTGGGCTGCTGCTGAGAAGGTTAGGTTTGGGCTGCGGATTTGCCCTTGGGCACAGCCTTGTGCGCAGCCTTGGTGCTAGCCTTGGTGCTGGATGTGTCTTCTCGCCGAGCCTTGGAAGACTCGGACGAGGCAGAAAGAGTTGGTGCTACTGGCGCTTGTGCTGGTGCTGATGTCGTTTTTGTTAGGGGTGTAGAAGGAACCTCGGTGGTGGCTGGTTGCGGCTGAGCCGAAGAGGAGCTGGGGGCAACCGCAGCCTCGGCAGAACCACTTCCCCCTGTTCCGAAATTTCCCTCCTCTTCACGAGGTGGGCTAGAACCCGGAGCAGCCGCTGAACCCTCTTGAATGGGGCTCAGCGGGCGAGAATCATCACCATGAGGGGGAGAAGGGCTATGTCAGAGCGGCGAGGCGATGCCGAATCCGCTCTGAGGAACTTCCACCGTAGCCCTGCCAAATCAAATGACGAACAATAAGTGACAACAGAAGAAACGCACGAAGCAGAAACTTGGATAAGGAAGAAATGACTTACTCATCCGAGGTCGATGGTTCCTTGGGCTTCCGAGCCCTCTGGGTTATGGCTTTGGTTGTAGGCTTGGTGGCGGCTTTGTCTGCGGACTTCTTCCACCTCTTGGTTGGCTTGGGAGGTCCGGAAGAGGAAGTAGAAGCAGCTCCCCTTTTCTTGGACGCAACCGGGACGGGCTCGCCCGTGGCGAGAGGAGGGTCTTCATGAATCTGCCCACCCGGGTTAGCTGATGCTGGATAGGCGTAAGAAAGGGGGACTGTGTCAAATGCTTCCATCACCTAACCGTTAGAATCATCTTCATCCTCTGGCCAATCTCTAATGGAAGAGAATTTACCGGTATGTCGCTTGGTCGCGTCGGGGAGAGGCAGGAACATTTCTTGATCCGGCTCCTCCTCGTCCAGGGCATCTCGATCCTTCGCCCATTTCTGTGAAGGGTCGGCGCCATCTTCAAGTGTTTGCTGAAGAAACAGCTGAGAGAGAAATACAAGAAGATCAAATAAGCAACATACTCCGACATACAATATAACTCGGAAAGAAATTGGAGCACAAGAATTACCACAGGAGGAAGCCTATCCCGGCAGAAATGTTCAACTCCCCACTCCCAATCAGCGGAGAAGTTCTTGACCCGGCGATATATCTCGGTGTTGCTCAGCTCAAAGGAGGAAGTCCGGTTGGGGTCAAGGCGCCAGCTCATATGGCACAGCTTATGTGTGCGTTTCTGGAGAGGGGAGATCCGGTTGCGAACGAAAGTGATCATTGCATCCTCGTTGCGCATCTTGGTGTCTTTCAGCTCCTAGAACCGTTTGTTGACTTGGTTCGCCAGGACAGTTGGTTTCTTGGAGATCTGGTCCCACAGATCTGGATTAGGAGCACCCGGAGCATAGGGGAACAGCCGGATCAGATCTTCCTTCGTGATATTTCTAATGTAAAAGAAGGTTCGGGCCCAGCCCTTGCAAGAATCAAGCCCCGTGACTCGGGGAAAGACGGAATGTTTCCGAGGAGAAATAGAGGCAGCGCCGAACAGCGTGAGTTGTTTGTCCTCCGAGTCAGGCCCCTTATTTGGAATCACATTCCGGCGCAGACCAAAAAAATGGATCCAGAGCTCCTTAGTGGGCCACAATCCGGCATAGCCCTCTATGGTGGAAGCAAAGGCAGAAAGGGAAGTGATGGCGTTCGCCAGAAGGTGATGTGGTTGAAGCTCGTAGGTGTTGAGCCAATTGTGGAAGAAGTCACTGATGGGGAGCCCAAACCCACGCTGGAAGTGGGAGAGAAATACTACGAACTCACCCAGATTGGGTGAGGGAGCAAGCTCCTCGGCGGCGAGGCGGGCAATGACTCCCTCCGGGATACGACGCGTGCGGTATAGCCAGTCAAGATCGTCCTGGCAAACCCAGGACCCAGCCTAGGCACCGCGCTCGGTGTTCTCCGCATCCTCCTCCATCTCCTGTTCCGCGACGGTGAGCTCTTCCTCTGTCATGTCAAGGTCGCTGTCCTCACTGGCCCTATCGGCGGTGGGGGGCAGTGCCTTGGACTGGCGCAGACCCGTGGCGGTGGAGATGCGCAGGAGTGGCGGCGACGCTGGTGCGCAACGAGCGGTGCGGCGGCAGTGCAGCTAAGCAGGTGCGGCTGCGGCGGCGCTATCGCTGGGAGAGAGAGAAGAAGAAGAAGAAGAAGAAGAAGAAGAAGAAGAAGAGGCAGAGGGGCGCGAGAATGGGGAAAAATCCCAAGGGGCACGCCCCTCCCCTATTTAACCATGCCCCATCGGGGTAGTGGGATCGTGCAGTGCGGAAGGGCCACATGGTGTGGCCGTGTATAATCTGGATCAGCCAATCCGCGACGAGCCACAGGAAGGGCCACAGGGCGCATCGGATCCCACGACGTGACGTCATGATACACTTAACGAGGAGACAAACACGATGTGACGTGTGCAACAGTAACACCTGACATTACTTCGGCAGTTACTGGCGCAGGCCCTTAAAATGAGGCAAAATCATGATTACCATCCATGTGGGACAGCGTACAAGAGAAGGAAGAATAATCCGGTTAACCAAAGGATGACCCGGCCAGCGAGTGAAAACTCGGAATGTGCTAAGGGAAAGTTAGCCTATGGAATCCGGACTATGAGATAACTCGGAAAAGGAGCAATAGGTTCGGAAAATTGAACCTACCGTGGCCTTAGCAGCTGGAGCTGCTAAGACTGCACCAGTTTCGGGGACTAATGTTGGGGGGATACCCCCGGGTACGGTCACGTCGGGGTATAAAGGCCGAGTTAGCCGAGGTACGGCAAGGTCAAAGCAAGTGATGGCCGAGTCACCTCAAGGCAGGCCGAATCACGGAGTAACCCGGACCGGAGGATGTCCGCCTAACTGGCTCCCGGCCGACCTATGTCGTATGTCGGCAGGATGTAGCTAACTTGTATGCAGGTACAGGTGTGGCCGGATTAACCAGGCATGATCCGGGTTATATCAGGCTTGCAAGAGCAGGAAGGTATCTCGCTGGCCAAAGGGAGGTCACTATACGCAGAGCGTGAGCGAAGCGGATCGAGGCTAGGACCACCGAGGCATGGCTGACAAGGGTGACACTGCCAGTGTCAGATGACGCTGGCGCCGCAGAGGCTCACGTAGCCTCTGCATTGCTTACGACGGGAAAAGTGACCCGGTCGGTTTACTATTTTGGGAAGAGGCATATTCCTTGGAATATGCCTCCACGTATGCCCTAATTGGAGACCTATCCACCCCTATATAAGGAGGGCTAGGGCCTCTGTAGAAAGGGTTGGTCTTGACTTGGTTGATCTCTAGGAGTTATGTTTTACTTGTTGGGTGCTAGGTTCCTGAGAGCTAGTCAGTGGTGAGAGTAAGAGAGTTCCTTCTTCCTCCTCTCCCCAATACAGCTCAAGGAGCATTTGTAACCTTGGAAACTTGTTGAATACAAAGCAACTGTGTGTGGAATCACCACACTATCCCTTCCTGGATTTCTCTAGTGCATTTAGTCCCCACCTTTAGCCTATCCATGGCATCTGCTGTGACACCACCACGACATGCAAACCCTGCTAGTCAACATTCCCTTTGATAATCTTGAAGCTCTAGTGGACTCTGCTATCCAGATGGAAGGGAAGATAAACCAAGCCAATGACAATCACAAACGTCGCATGATGCACCAGCCTGAATCCCACCATACCCAGAAGTATCTGATACGTCCAAAATGTATCTACTTTCCCGAGCACTTTTGCTATTGTTTCTCCTCTAAACTTGTGTGATTTGGATGCAACTAACGCGGACTGACGCTGTTTTCAGCAGAATTGCCCTGGTGTCTACTTTTTTGTGTAGAAAATCAACTATCGGGAAAAATCCTGGAAAATATGCCGAAAATCCTATTTCACCAGAAGACTCCAGGAGCCAGAATACGAGACGAAGGGGGGATGGGCCCAGGCCACACGACCTGGCTGCGCGGGCAAGCCCAGGCCGCGCCAGGGGGTGGTCTGGCCGCCCCAGACTCCCCCTCGGTCTCCCTCTTTTCCTATAAGTTGCATTCTGACCTAAAAACTCAGGGGGGTTCGACGTTTTTCCAGAAGGAGTTCCGCTCCGCCGCCACCACTAGATTCCACAAAACAGTACCAGAAACTCCGTTCTGGCACCCTGCCGGGACGGGGGATTGGAGGAGATCATCGCCATCATCATCACCATCGCTTTTCCATCGACCATCCATGTTTCCCCCATCTATGAATGAGTAATCCCCCGCTATAGGCTCTGGGGATGGTAGGGATTGGATGAGATCGTTCATGTAATGACATCAGATTGTTAGGGCATGGTGCCTTGTATCTTTTATTAGTACTTTATGACTTTGTTGTGACTTGTTATGATTAATGCTTATCACTAGGGCCCGAGGGCCATGATTTTAGATTTGAACATGTTATTGATTCATTATGATAGTATTGTTTATGGTCTTATCTGCAAGTTGTATACACACGTTGTTGTCCGGAACCAATGTCCCCGAAGTGACAAAAATCGGGATAACCGGAGGGAATGGCTTTGATGTGAGGATCACATGTTCACGGAGTGTTAATGCTTTGCCCTGGTGCTCTATAAAAGGAGCACCTTAATTGCCAGTAGTTCCCTTGACGCCCCGCTGCAAATGGGCTGGCAGGACAAAAGATGTTGTGCAAGTTCTCATTGCGAGCACGTATGACTATATATGGAGCACATGCCTAGGATTATCTAGTACTTGGATACTTTATCTTATTTATCTGCAATCGCCCTATGTTCTGATTACTATGTGAATTGTCTTGTCCATGTAATGCCCGTCCATCCATCCCTATGCCTACCGCACTCGAATCCTACTGTTTGCTGCTATTGTTACTGCTGTCTTTACTTTACTTCTGTTGTTACTTTACTACTCCTATTACAAAAATGTTGCTACTGATAAACTATTGTGAGTAAGATTGTTTCTAGGTCCAGCTGAATTGACAACTCAGTTGTTACGGCTTATAAATATTCTTTGGCTCCCCTTGTGTCGAATCAATAAATTGGGTTTCTCTTCCCTCGAAAATACTGCTATACACCCCCTATACTTGTGGGTCATCAAGACTATTTTCTGGCGCCGTTGTCGGGGAGCATAGCTTTATTTATCAAGTTCACTTGGATTCTCTATTGTTCGCTGCTATCCATCCATCATGGGTAAGTCTCGTGATGGCAAGGTTCCTATTTTACCATCCACTACAAGAACAGGTATGGTTCTAAACACCTCTATTGATCTTGATTCACCATATATTATGAGTAAGCTCGTTACACCACCACATACACATGCTACACACGCTGCTACTACTGCTGAATCTGAAACTTCGAATGCTTATGATGTTGCTTCTACTGTGCTTGATAAGATTGGTTCATTAGGTCCTTTCCTAGATGCTACGATTGCTAGAACTATAGCTGGGAATACTGAAACTCCTAATGAAGACACTACTACACCTGTTAGTTCACCTGAGTCTAGTGAGAGTTATGACATTGAAGATGGTTATGTTGAGATGACCGATGAATTTATTAAAGAATGTAAAATCACCCATGATAGGAGCGCTGCTAAGAGTCTCCTTGAGAGGCGTACTATTAGACCCAAATTGTCTCATGTTGCTAAATTTGCTGCTTCTCCCATAAACATTATAGATGAAGATTATGATTTCTCTCTTGATCTATCTTATATAGCTATTGTCATGAAAGAACCTTTTTGTGGGACTAAGAATGAAAGTGCAGTAGCACACATGAATGAACTTTCTACCATGAGTTGTTTGTTTTCTGATGATATTAAGATGCGTACTTACTTTGTTGCTAAGATTTTCCCCTTTTCACTGAAAGGAGAAGCTAAAACTTGGTTTAGTAATTTACCTCCTGGATCTATTGATAGCCCTGATTGCTTGATTAGTACTTTCCTGCAGAAATATTTTCCTCCTAGTGTCATACATGCTATTTTGCAGGAACTTTTTGATTTCAAACATGGAGAAAAAGAGGTATTGCTCGAATCTTGGGCAAGGTTTTGTGCTTTGATTCATGCAGAGGCTGGATGTCCATTACCTAAGAATGAGCTTCTTGATATATTTTATAATGGACTAACTGAAGAATCTAGGACATACCTAGATAGTTGTGCTGACTGTGTTTTCAGGAATAGGACTCCAAAGGAAGCTAAGGAACTAATGGCTAAAATAAGCAAGAATTATGAAGACTGGACTCCTCCTGAACCAGCTATACCTGAAATAATTATACCTGAACCAACTATTCATGTGCATATTCCAACATCAAAGAAGAGGGGAGTTATTGAATTAAATGATAAAGTGATGAAGGAAGATAAGAAATGTCTTAAGGAGAAGGGAATTAAAGCTGCAGATGTCAAGAATTTACCTCCTATAGAAGAATTATGTAAGCCTATCCCCTACTCATCCACCATTGAGGTACACTCTCTCCAACACTTTGATGAAGGTGATATCCCTTACTCTAAACCTCCTGATCAATGCTTAGAAGAATTCGATATCTTTATTGTTAAGCAAGATAATTTTAATAAAAGGGTGCAAAATCTTCTAATGGAGAACACTAGAGCTATTGTTGAGTTGAAAGATATTGTGGAAAGAACCTCTAATGATTTGAAAATGATTGTTAAACACTTTCAAATGGTTTAAACTCAAATAGATCAACTCGTTAAAGTGCAAAAAGACTTGCTAGTTAATGCTACTAAAGAAAAACATGCTTATGAAATTAGAACTAGAAGTGGTGCTACTACCCAGGATCCTCTTTATCCTGAGGGGCATGCCAAAAGAATTGAGCAGTATTCTCAACAAGCTGAAAATAGTGGTTCTACTAGTAAGAAAAGGAAAAGGAAACATAAAACTGTTGTAGAACCCTCTGAACCTACTATAGATCCTAATAGTATATCTATCTCTGATGCTAAAACTGAAAGTGGTAATGAATAAAATGAAGTTCCTAATGAAGAAAAAGTTGAAGAAGAACCTGAAAACCACACTAAGAATACCAAATACACTAAAGAAGATTTTATTGCTAAGAAACATGGTAGTGAAAGAGAACCTTGGGTCCAAAAACCTCTGCCTTTCCCTGATAAGAAACACAAGTCAAAGGAAGATGAACACTATAATAAGTTTTGTGAGTGGATGAAACCTTTATTCCTACAAATTCCGTTGACTGATGCTATTAAATTGCTTCCTTACTCAAAGTATATGAAGGATATTGTCTCGAATAAAAGGAAGATCCCTAATGAAGAAATTTCTACTTTGCTTGCTAATTATTCCTTTAATGGTAAGGTTCCTCAGAAACTTGGAGACCCTGGGATTCCAACTATCCCTTGCTCTATTAAGAATAGTTATGTTAGAACTGCTTTGTGTGATTTGGGAGCTGGAGCTAGTGTTATGCCTTTCTCTCTCTATAAGAGGCTTCAACTAGAAAAATTAATACCAACTGATATGTCTTTGCTAATGGCTGATAAATCTACCACTATTCCTTCCAGTATATGTGAGGATGTACCTGTTCAAGTGGCTCATAATTGCTTGATATTAACTGATTTTGTTGTGCTTGAAATGCCTGAAGATGATAATATGTCTATTATTCTTGGGAGACCTTTTCTTAATACTGCAGGAGTTGTTATCAATTGTAATCAAGGAAAGGTGACTTTCACTGTTAATGACAAGGAACATACTATCTATGTCCCCAAGAAGATTGAAAGGACTTATGGTTTGAATTCAATTGAACATGTTGAGGGCATTCAAGTTGGAGAAATATATTGTCCCATACGAAGAGAAAATTTTGAAACTATTATGATTGGGACCATTGCTATCAAGGTTGAGGTAACATAATCATTAGTGGAATACATAGTTTTGTCTCATATGAAATTGTTTTGGTAACAAGACCTGGTCAACCTTGTTAACAAAAGGATTTCGTTGAACAAAACAATGTTTTTACTATGATTATCTTCGTTTACTTCTATTGCCATCCATTTTACTTTTTGCTTTCGTTTAGTTTTCTTTTTGTTGTTAGTTGCTTGCTTGTTAGAGTGGCTTAGAACTTCTGTAGTTCTAGCCTTGTTTTGTCATTGCGTCTTTTTCAAAAAAAAATCTGTCTATCAGAAATTCATTCTTCTATACCTAAAAAATGCCCAAAAATAAAGTGTCTTGAAAAATACAAGAAAATTCATATTAAATTTTTACATGAAAAAAGGGGCAGAGGAGTGCATGGGAGGTACCAGGGGGACCCACCAGGCAGGCACACCACCTGGTGGCAGGGTCTGCCCTAGGTGGCGCCATGCCATGGTGTGGGCCACCCTGGCCCTCCACTAACTCTCTCACCTGCCACTTTCTTCTCTCTCCCGAGTAAGCTTCAGTTCATTGCTCAAAATCGCATTCTTGCTGCGCTTGCTCTCGATTTTTTAGATCTCCTTGCTCAGCCCATCTTTATTGCTGAAATTTGGAGCATTTGTTCCCTGGTATGTGACTCCTCCCCTTGTCCAAGTAGATTTGTGTTTAGTGGATTATATATTGAGTATTTTGCTGTTGTAGGTGACAGGTTATGAAAGCTTGTAAGCTTGTTTGATGCTTAGAGATATAGTTTTGATGCATGTTTAGGCCTCTTACAAGTCCCTATGAGTAGAATCCTTCATTTTATTCACTTTGCAATCACTTGCCTAATAGGTGTTTAAATTTCAGAATAGAAGATGAATGAGCATCAACTAAACCAACATGAACTATGGGTGCCTGAGGTCATGAAGGTCCACCGGGAGGAGGAAGTTTTTCCTTCCATTTATCCATGTTCTGAGTTCATGAGAGCTGCGGGAATTCTCCAAGATTTCCACACTTTTGTTTCTAATGCAGGGTTAGCGCACTTTTTGGAGGATGAGCCTTGTCAATTTGTGAAGCTAACCATCTATTAAGGTACCTCAATGGGGATCATGTATAAGGATTAAGGAGCGACATGAACCACTCATGGATTTATACGCAGAAATTTGCCAAGGGAGCAGCTTCTCGAAGGAGAGTGGAAAAATCCGTAACATTCATCTTCCCTCCATTCGCTACTTTGCCTACTTTATTTCCAAGTGTGTTCTTGCTAGGAAAACTGCAAATAAGTTATCTTCATATGATCTAGCATTTATCTTTGCTGCTCTTAAACGAGATAGGTCTTACAACTTAGGTGCTTTGATAGCTTTCCGTCTTGCTGCTAACCGTGAGAAAGGTGGAATTTGTGGAGGCCTCATTGCTTCTCGTTTACTAGCATTGCATGGCTTAGTGCCTCATCATCTAGACCTATAGTTCCCCATAGAAAGGCTTGATTTTAATTCCATGATACATCATAAATTTGTTTCCTCGTGGGCTAGTTTGAATGAGTTGTCTTATGAAATAACCTTTCTCAAAGCTGGTTGGAGAAAGAGCAAGTCCGAGCGTGTTGTTCTTTTGCCTGCACCTGTTTTGTTTAACCTTGATAACAGGGAAGGATGGTCCCTCACTGAGGAGGAGCTTGGCACGTACTTGGGAGAGCTCTCCCAACAGGAGCAGGATACTAGAAGAGAGGTCACGGGTGATTCGGTCCAGCCCCCTCGAATGTGGGGGAGTCTTCATATCAGCAGCCTGCTTATGATTGGGGAGCTTCTTCTTCTTCCCACGGGCCCAACTACAACCATTCTTATCATGATCCTCCTGCTTGGAACCCTTACCCGTATCTGGAATTCCATGATACTTCTTCTTCTTTTTGCCTTGGTTCGTTTTTCCCTTTTTGCTTTGTTTGAACTATTCAAAAAACCCAAAAATATTTTACTTTGCTTGTTTTTCCCTTTTTGGTTCTTGTTTAAAAATAGAAAACACCAAAAATATTTGTCGTTCTTCTTTAGTTTTATGAGTTTGCTACAGGGTTCAGCAGTTCTCAGTGGGATTTGGTTTCATATTATTATTCAAGCCACACAAGTGAAGAGAAATAATGAGGATTAATTACAACTTGAGGCGTGGTAAGAGGCTGGTAACGAACTCAATTTGTTTTCATTTTTGTACATATACTCATCATTGTGGGCATGCTTAGCCTGTTCGTGTAGGGTGTATGTTATCTTTAGATGCTTAATAGTTCTTGCTTTCGTATGATTAGTTCTAGCTTGCTAACAGTTTGTAGCATGTTTTATGATTGTTTGCTTGCATTACTCTATTCATAACTTGGTATGACACCGTGGTATCCTCCTCTAAATGTTTCATTTGAATTGACTTGGCACATGCTCACACATGCACATGACTAAAATAATCAGTTAAGCCTCGATGAATTATTTTGCCTTGAGGATCTTGAATCACTTTCATGCCATGTTTAGTCCTATTTTGTTGCAAGCATGATTATGACAGCTATTGCTCTCTCGTTTGTCGCTCCCTTACTATTGCTAGCCTTCACTTTCACTGAGTATGTTTTACTCATGTTTCCAACTCCCTAAAACCAAACATTGCCAAAGTGTCCACCATACCTACCTATTAGCATCATTTGCTAGTTCCGTGCATATTCAATATGCCTTGTTTTCTTCCGAATAAAATGTTTGCTTGTTATGAGAAAGTTGGTTAGTAAAGCTCTCACGAACTTGATGGCACACTTTACTTTTTGCACTTAATAAACCTGAACCATTGTGACTGTCCATGGAAGTTATATGCTTGCAAATTATAGGATGGGGATTAGCAGAACCGTGCTGTCACGGGGAACGCTTTCAACACTTGTAAATATATACCCAGTTGATACCATGCTCTTTTGTTTGCGGATGTCGTCGGTGTGAAATAAAAGGGGAGCTTGTAAGTCCATGGAGTTGTGTATGTCTGTTAGAGAAATGCCTGGGCCGCTGGTCTAATCAATGCTGACATGGTGGAAACCTACAGCGTAACCATAATGATATCTATGAAGCATTCTTCTTATAAAAAAGAGAGATAGCTATTGAGAAAAAGAAAAAAAGATTTATGAAAAGAGGAAAGAGAGAAAAAAGCACCATTTTCCCATGGTAAATAAGAAGTTTGCTGAGATACTCATTGTCTGCTTGCCTTGTCATTTTGATATGGGGATTCTTCCGTATCATCGGGCAAGGGTACCCCGTTGGCGGTTCTCTATGATACGCACGTATTTACGATGACAAGAACTTACCGGTAACTAAAGTTGAGTAGTATGAGGAGCGGCCCTCGTACTTAAGGGACATGGGATTTTCAGTTTATAGTCTATCAAGCATATAAATCAGATTGGACCTCACTTTCACCTTAACCACATTAAATATGCTTATGATAGGGGCAATGAGAGATCAAAGCTAATGAGTACCATACTTTCAGCATTTGGAAGCTTTTCAAATTATTCAAAACCTTTTCTTTTAGTTGTTGAGTCTCCACATATTCTTTGAGTACCTTCTTGAGAGCATAGTTGTCATTCTTTGTGCTTGTCTCACTACTTCATTATTTGTGTTATGACTTTGATGCTTGTATCTTTGATATCTTTACTTCTAGTCATCACTTGAACTTCAGAGGTGCTTTGGCATTCATAATCAAAGGCAAGCGAGATACCACTCTATCATACATTGTTATGAGCATTGTAATGTTGCTTATGTTTATGCTTCATGCTACTTATTATTTTTGAGTTGGAATCTCTTCATAGCTTGCAATGCCTATTAAGTAAACTTAGTTGCATACTCCTTATTATGAATTGTCTAAGTAGTTGATCACATGCTAAGAATATATACATCATATGAAGCAATTGTGTTCGTGAAAGTTTTTTATCGCACTCAGTTTTCAACTGAATTGCTTGAGGACAAGCAATAAGCTAAACTTGGGAGGAGTTGATACGTCCAAAACGTATCTAATTTCCCGAACAGTTTTGCTATTGTTTTTCCTCTAAACTTGTGTTATTTGGATGCAACTAACGCGGACTGACGCTGTTTTCAGCAGAATTGCCCTGGTGTCTACTTTTTGTGTAGAAAATCAACTATCAGGAAAAATCCCGGAAAATATGCCGAAAATCATATTTCACCAGAAGACTCCAGGAGCCAGAATATGAGACGGAGGGGGGCTGGGCCCAGGCCACACCACCTGGCTACACGGGTAAGCCCAGGCTGCGCCAGTGGGTGGTCTGGCCACCCCAGACTCCCCCTCGGTCTCCCTCTTCGCCTATAAGTTGCCTTCTGACCTAAAAACTCAGGGGGGTTCGATGTTTTTCTAAAAGGAGTTCCGCTCTGCCACCACCACCAGATTCCACAAAACAGTACCAGAAACTCCATTCTGGCACCCTGCCGGGACGGGGAATTGGAGGAGATCATCGCCATCATCATCACCATCGCTTCTCCATCGACCATCCATGTTTCCCCCATCTATGAGTGAGTAATCCCCCGCTGTAGGCTATGGGGATGGTAGGGATTGGATGAGATCGTTCATGTAATGGCATCAGATTGTTAGGGCATGGTGCCTAGTATCTTTTATTAGTACTTTATGACTTTGTTCCGACTTGTTATGCTTAATGCTTGTCACTAGGGCCCGAGTGCCATGATTTTAGATCTGAACATGTTATTGATTCATTATGATAGTATTGTTTATGGTCTTATCTGCAAGTTGTATACACACGTTGTTATCCGGAACCAATGGCCCCGAAGTGACTGAAATCGGGATAACCGGAGGGAATGGCTTTGATGTGAGGATCACATATGTTCATGGAGTGTTAATGCTTTGCTCCAGTGCTCTATTAAAAGGAGCACCTTAATTGCCAGTAGTTCCCTTGAGGCCCTGCTACAAACGGGCTGGCAGGACAAAAGATGTTGTGCAAGTTCTCATTGCGAGCACGTATGACTATATATGGAACACATGCCTAGGATTATCTAGTACTTGGATGCTTTATCTTATTTATCTTCAATTTCCCTATGTTCTGATTGCTATGTGAATGTTCTTGTCCATGTAACGCCCGTCCATCCATCCCTAGGCCTACCGCACTAGAATCCTACTGTTTGCTTCTCTTGTTACTGCTGTCTTTACTTTACTTCTGGTGTTACTTTACTACTCCTATTATAAAACTGTTGCTACTGATAAACTGCTGTGAGCAAGATTGTTTCCAGGTGCAGCTGAATTGACAACTCAGTTGTTAAGGCTTATAAATATTCTTTGGCTCCCCTTGTGTCGAATCAATAAATTGGGTTTCACTTCCCTCGAAAATACTGCGATACACCCCCTATACTTGTGGGTCATCAGTATCGCCCCAACCCATATGTAGGATATGCCCCAAGAAACAACAGACCCCCTATGTCCCGTCCAAGCTATCCCAACCGTGGAGGAGGAAACCCAAGGTCTGGAGGAAACCATAACAATATCCCCGGCAACTCCAATAACTTCAACCGTGCACCGCCTAAGTACAACAACAACAATACTGCCCCAAGGACTAGAAGCAATGTTGTGCCTATTGAAGGAAAAGACAAGTCCCAGATTACTTGCTTTGAATGCGGAGTCAAGGTTCACTACTCCAATGAGTGCCCCGAGAAGCTTGCATCAACCACCAATTTGAATGCACCCGCTCAGCAGCAACGTCGTGTTCAGCCTAGAAGGAGATTTGTCCTAGGGAACTAGCACAAGCGCAACGGCCATCTGTTCCACATGAATGCTGAAGAAGCTCAGGAAGCGCTGGATGTCATGTTGGGTATGTTTTCTGTTAACTCAGTACTTGCAAGAGTGTTGTTTGATTCTGGAGCATCGCACTCATTTGTTACAGATGAATTTGCATGCACTAGTAAGATTCAACCAACAAAATTGAAGCATGTTATGATAGTTCAAATACCTGGTTCAACCACCAAAGCTAGAAAATTTTGCAAGGTTGTACCTATCAGAATCCATGGAATAGATTTTTATGCTAATCTAATAGTACTTGGAACCAAAGGTTTGGAAGTAGTACTAGGAATGGATAGGATGTCGATACATAAAGGATTAATCGACTGTGCCAAGAAAGCCATAACCATGACCAGTAGCACTGGAGTATCAGTAGAGCATGTATCTGAGACATTGCCCCATCAATTCAAATGCAATAAGAGTCTAGCCCAACCAACCCTAGACCAAGTCAGAGTAGTCTATAAATACCCCGACGTGTTCCTAAATGAATTGCTCGGTATGCCCCCAGATCGGGATATCAAGTTCATCATTAAACTAGTTCCTGGAACTGGACCCATAGCTCAGATACCTTATAGTATGAACCCATCTGAATTAGTGGAGCTGAAGAAGCAACTTGATGCCATGCTGGAGAAAGGTTTGATTCAACCTAGTGCGTCACCATGGAGATCGCTTGTTTTGTTTGTGGATAAGAAAGATAGAGGTAACCGTTTGTGTACGGATTACCGGAAGCTCAATGATGTCACCATCAAGAACAAGTACCCACTGCCGAAGATAGAAAATCTGTTTGACCGGTTGACTGGTGCTAGAGTGTTTTCTAAGATTGATCTTAGAACTGGTTATCATCAACTCAAGATTCGTGCAACGGATATTCCAAAGACCGCCTTTACCACCAGATATGGATTGTATGAGTACACGGTCATGTCTAACCTATGCCCCTGCTTATTTCATGAATCTCATGAATAAGATTTTTATGAACTTCCTGGAGAAGTTTGTCGTTGTTTTTATCGATGATATTCTGATCTATTCCAAGTCAGAAGAAGACCATGAGCTACACCTGAGAACCATCCTTGAAACCCTTAGAGAGCATCAGTTGTATGCCAAGTTTAGCAAATGTGAGTTCTGGTTAAAGGAAGTAGGATTCCTAGGACATATCATGTCGGCAGGAGGAGTTGTTGTTGATCCCACCAAGATTAAAGATGTTGAAGAATGGAAAGCCCCAACCACTCAAACCCAAGTTCGTGCATTTCTCGGATTAGCAGGATATTATCGCAAGTTCGTAGAAGGATTTTCAAGCATCGCAAGACCAATGACCCAATTATTGAAGAAAGATAAGAAGTTTGAATGGACGGACAAATGTGAAGCAAGTTTTCAAGATCTCAAGAAGAGATTGATTTCAGCCCCAATTTTGATTATGTCGGATATCAAGAAGCCTTTTGATGTGTATTGTGATGCATCCAAGATTGGTCTCGGATGTGTGTTGATGCAAGAAGGCAAAGTTATATCATATCTGTCCCAACAACTAAAGCAGCATGAGCAAAACTACCCTACCCATGACATTGAACTAGCAGTCGTAGTCTTAGCTTTGAAGACATGGCGTCACTACCTTATGGGTAACCGCTGTGAAATTTATTCGGATCACAAGAGTTTGAAGTATATTTTCACCCAGAAGGAGCTGAATATGAGGCAAAGGAGATGGATAGAGTTAATCAAGGATTATGATCTTGACATTCACTATCACCCTGACAAGGCCAATGTGGTAGCGGATGCTCTTAGTAGACTGCCGTGTAGATTAAACACCATGATAAAAGAAGCCCAGTCAAGTTTGCATGAAGAGTTGGAGCAGTTTCGAACAAAGCTAGTTAGCAAAGGATTTTTAGCTATCATTGAACTTCAACCCACTTTGATCAGTTAGATCAAGGAGGAGCAGAAAGGAAATGCAAGTATCGACAGAATCAAGCGTCAGTAGAGGGAAGGTACCCGGATTCACCAAATATGAAGAAGGAGTTTTGTGGTACAAAGGACGTATCTGTGTACTAGCAGATTCTGAGTTGAAGCAAGTCATTATGCAGGAAGCTCATAATACTCTTTATTCTATCCATCCCGGAGGAACGAAGATGTATCAGGATTTGAGGAGCAATTTTGGTGGCACAAGATGAAGTGAGAAATCGGAAGCTACATAGCCAAGTGTGATATCTGTCAGAGAGTCAAAGTGGAACATCAGCGACCCACAGGACTTTTGCAACCATTGCAGATTCTAGAATGGAAATGAGATTCTGTCGGAATGGACTTAATCACCGGTTTGCCTACATCTAGTAGGGGAAATGACTCTATTTGGATCATAGTGGATAGACTGTCCAAGGTAGCCCATTTTATACCTTTCAATACCACCTACCAAAGTTCGAAGCTAGCAGAGTTGTACATTGCTAGAATCGTCGGTTTGCATGGAAACCCTAAGACCATAGTATCGGATCGAGGCACCCAGTTTACCTCAAGATTTTGGCAGAAGGTCCAAGAAGGATTAGGAACCAAGCTGAACTTCAGCACAACTTATCACCCGCAAACTGATGGACAAACTGAAAGAGTCAACCAAATCTTAGAAGATATGTTGAGAGCTTGTGTGCTAGAATATGGATCAAAATGGGAAGATTGTCTGCCTTTCGCAGAATTCTCATACAACAATAGTTATCAAGCCAGTTTGCAAATGGCCCCATTTGAATTTCTATATGGAAGGAAGTGTCGTACCCTCCTGAATTGGTCGCAAGTAGGAGAGAGTCAGATTTTCGGACCCGACATTCTACGATAAGCCGAAGAGAAGGTTCACAAAGTCCGTGAGCACCTCAAGACCGCTCAATCCAGACAAAAGACTTATGCCGACAAAAGACGTCTAGACCTGACCTTCAATGTCGGAGATTTTGTGTATCTCAAAGTGTTACCCTTGAAAGGAATGCAACGTTTTGAACTGAAAGGGAAGTTAGCCCCCAGATATATTGGACCCTTCATGATTTTGAATCGCCGAGGAGAAGTATCATATCAACTGGAACTGTTGGAGGAGATGGTAGCCATACATAATGTGTTTCATGTCTCGTTACTTCGTAAATTCTTAGAAGTTCTAGAGAAGACCAAAGTTTTCAAAAATATCGATCATCGAGCCATATATATCAACAAGGATCTAACCTATCGTGAAGTACCCATTCGTATTTTGGAAGAAGCCTTCAGAACCACCAGGACCCGGAGTATCAAGTTTCTCAAGATCCAGTGGAGCAACCATACTGAAGAAGAAGCTACTTGGGAGTGAGAAGATTACATTAGGACTAAGTTTCCGAATCTCTTTAGTTCCTAGTTTTTCTTAAATCTTGGTACGAGATTTTTGTTTAAGGAGGGAAGGTTTGTAACACCCCAAAAATATTAATCAAGATTATCAAGTTCTAATTACCAAATTTTAGGGTTAACAAAAACTTTTGTTATTAAATTTAATACGAGTGTATGTGTGAATTGCATTAGTTTATGAATGAGTTCAATTGCAATGTTTGATTGCTACAAATGATAAGGAATGGTTTAAAGATCAATACGACATCATCTAGGCTAAATACAAACAAAACCTAAAGGAAATAAATTCAAATATGAATCATATGATCAAATGGTCATTTTGACCAAAATTAACCACTAGACCACTTTGGGTGTTTCTAGTAAAAGATTCCTAACAGAAACTTTCCAAGTTCTTTTCACCCCTTGCTATACCAAGTAAAAGTGAACCCAAGCCCACTTTACAAATTAATAGAAACAAATTCTAAATAAATTTAAAGGACAATTCAAAATTGAATCAAGTGTACGTACTAAGATCACCACTTTTCAAAAACCACTCAAATCAATTCACCTTGGCAAACCCAAGAAACCATAGACACTCAAGCATGTGACAAACACACTCATCAAATTTCATTCAAAAATTCAAATCTTAATCTCATGCGGCCATTTGGTCGAGCACCTTGCAGACACAGATAAACAACTGCCTAACTTCTACTGTTTTGAGGGGTGATCAATCGCCACTAGTGCCCCATTCTCTCCCCTGTCTCCCCCAGTGTCTAGCAACGTAGTGGACAGCTCCCCCCTTTGCCGTTTGCGCCAGTGCAATGCCACCTGAGCTCACCGCGCCGGTCGACCAAGAACCCCATGTAGCACGCCGCGCCTCCCACTACCACGATGTCCTACAGCTAGCCGTGACACCACCGCCACCCTCTATCCACCCCTCGACCGCAGGCAAGCTATGGACCGGCCGTGATCGCCGCGCCCACCTCCCTGTCTGCCATGCCGAGAGCGCGCCAGAGCGCCGTAGCCGACACGCGCACACATGCCGCGCCTTGCCCTCTCTGCACGTTCCCGCACTCACCGTGACCCTAGCTACCCCCCAGACATGCTCGTTCTCCGCCGCGTGGACCGTAGCCACTGTGCACCGTCTCAAACGTTGCCGTTTCCGCCCAGAGCACAGACCGCTCCTGACCGTTCTCGACCTCCCCTTACCGCGCCATCACGCGCACGACGACCGCCCTGAAGCACCACGTCGACCCCTACCCTCAGCCATGCCTATAGCCCCCTGTATCGATGTCGCCGACAAGCCCGAGCCATCCCTCTCTGTCCCTCTCGCCATTGTATAAATAGATGCCACCCCAGCTCCAATTCGCCACACCATTCCACTCCCCTCTCTCTCAGACACCTCTCACACCTCTCCTCGGAGCAAGGCCAGCACCACATCGTCGGAATTTCAGCGGAGCCCGTCGCTGCCAAGGAGAAGAGGAACCGGAGCTAGGAGACGCCCCAGGAGCCGCCGCGACCACCATTCGAACCGCCGGCATCTACAACGTCGTTTGCCCCCATCGCCGACCTTAGCTAGAGCACAGGTGAGCCCCCATGTACCCCCACCGTCGCCTTAAGGTTCGTTCCTCGCCGGAGCTGTTCGCCGGAGACGACGAACCACAGCCGTAGATCCTAGTCTAATCGCACGACCCAGATTGAAACTTATCGTTTCGGTTTAGATGAGCCACTAACCAGTGGGACCATCCTGTTAGCAGCCCGCTGCACCAGCACAGTGTAGTTGGGCCGGCCTAGTTAGTTTTCCGCGCAGAGCCCGTCGATTCAAATAGATTTTTCCCATTTTAGTTAAATCTAGATTCTGTCAGTAGATTCAAAAATCAATTCAAAGAGATTCACTGAATCAAATTGCATGATTCCAATTTTGTTAGAAAGGTATTCAAAATATCTATCCAAGACCGTTGGATTAAAACCATTTGAAATTATAGATCACCTATACCCAAGACATAGGCTTTTCCAACTTCAAACATTTTTCAAAAATCAACCATAAATGCTTTTGAGTTGATTCCAACTCTCAAAAATCACATTTGACAAGATCTATCTGAATATGTAAAAATATTTAGGTTTACATGCATTGACATTGGACTAGTACTAAAAGAATGCTATATAGGCATTTCTAGTCACTTTAATTGTACTAAATAGTAATTTTAAACTTTATAAAATATGACCAACACTTTAAATCACATTCCCAAGTATTAGAATATGTGGTGATGACATGTGTCAACATGATCCCATATTTCAATTAGAGAATATTAAATCTTAAGTATTTTCAATGAGTAGAAATTACTTTTCCAAAATAAGATAAATAAAATTAGGTATTTATTTCATGTGATGTTTGTGATGATGCTAGATCATCAAGTATGAGCCTTGGTGTGCTAAATAGAAGTAGTTAAGTATTGTTTGGTGATTGTTTACCTCGTATTCATTTATAGACGATAGTACCGACCCGGGATACGAGGAGGAGGAGTACTACCAAGAAGAAGAAGACGAGAACTTCAACCACTAGACTACTCAAGGCAAGCTAGAACTATGCAAGCTAACACTTGCAAACTTGATAACCTATGCAAGATGCATTAGGCATGCTTTTGTTATACAACTTTGATTATACCAATCCCAAGTTTTACTTGCAAGCTTTATTCTTTTACTTTTACCAAAGTTCTTTGCCTTTCGTTAGTAAATTGTGAGTATTGGAAAAATAGGATAAGATACCATAAAGAGTATAAAACTATGCCTAAGTAGTTATATTTAGATGCCATCAAAAGCATAAAACTAGATTTGGATAGTTACATTTGATTCGCACCCCTTAATAGTGACACCTCATTGCTAGTTGCTAGTGCTAAACTACTACTGGTCACTTAGATGGGAATACTTGGAGAAAATGATTATGAAAACCTTGGAATGATAATTCATTCTATTGAAATGTTTTGACATGTGTTGAGAAACACAAAAGGATTTGATGATGAAAATGTTGAGGCACGAGCCTTAGCCCTTTATAAAAACTGATGGTTGAGTTCGGATGCGATACCATTCCAATTTCACCGTACAACCACAATACCTGAATTGGGTAGGGCTTAACTGGAAGTTTGTATGCCTTAGTATGGGTTCCCTCGTGGAAAGAGGTTGAGCTGAGGCTACCTCGTGAATGTGAATGTCTACCTATGCAGTGCCTAGGATGGCAGATGGCCATGGCTGGGAGGCCAAGCTCATAGGGGAGGTGCCTATACTAGAGTGTGTAATTGAAAGGTTATGATTGATTATCCGCATACTAAGTATGATGATTCAGGGTTATCCCTGACGGATGTATCGAATTTTGTGGTGAAAGTGTACCACCTCTGTAGAGTGTCAAACTATTCGAATAGCTGCGTCCGCGGTCATGGACAGTTGGAGTGGTCATACTGTTCTATTGTCAGATGTTTTCAAAATGACTTGTGAATTGAACTATGACCTTGACTTGACCACAGCATGGTTGTGGATATGAAAACTAGGTTCCCACTTAGGTGATGTAGAAAATTAAATTAGTTTTCTTTAGTTTTGAACTCAGTATGAAATAAACATGGCTTTTTGCAAATAAACTTAGAGCTTAAGATTCCTACTATATCTACCTTACTTGTTAGTGATAGTTTGCGAGTACTTAAAGAGTACTCATGGCTTTGTCCCTGGCTATTCCCGTGGCCAGACTATGAGGAGGACTACCAGGAAGATGGACAGAAGGAGGTCTATGACAACTAGGATCATCTCCCATCGTAAGCATTGCCTATAATATCGAAGATGAAGCCCCGCTACGTTTACTTTATGCTACTTTGATTGTATTAAGACTGTATCATGAGATCCTTTATTTGTAAGACCTTATTATGGTTTGTAATGGAGGATGTACTGTGGTACCAATTCTGTTATGTCTCACAAAATGGTAATCATGGGATTGCGATGTATGGCATAACAGGCATCTGAGATTAAAAATCCCGGTGTTGACAATATCTGACCCATGTACTTGCCAGTGAGAATGTACCATCCACACAAATGACTGGACGATAGTGAATGAAAGCTTCTATGCATATAGCAAATGAGAAGAATACTCGATGCAGCACCCTCAAATTGGGTTCTTGAGGCAACGTAAAGTGTTGGATGTCGACGTATGTGCCTGGATTCCTAGCCTATAGTGTCTGGAGCAACCGAACAACACAGTCGTATCCGTCTCGAAAAGAACCAAATCTTGCCTCTAGTGCCCTCTGCTTAGTCCTCTAAGCCTTTCCGTAAGAAATATTGTAGCGAAATCTGACAGCAACTTTGTTCATGATAGCTTTCACCACCATGGCTTTGGTCTCTACTATGTCAGTGTATAACAGTCTGGCCAAGAGGGTTGACATGAGATTACGATGGTCTTGAAGGACGTTAGGAAATTGACATGTGTGTTGCACAACATTGGTAACCTTCCAGTTGGTTTCATACATAGGAACATGGGAATGGACCCTGGCCGGACATCCGGGCTTCCTTGCAGACCAATGTCAAATATTTTTGGGATGACACCGTCATTTTGAAGACCCGTTGCAGGGACAATGCTCACTCAACGATTGCTTCCTGCAGATGTCTCTTGCTAGGATATAATGCACCAGGGAGATGTTGTTCGCGTGATAGTGCCACGCGGAATCATCCCCATCATTCACATTCATTGTTGTTGTGTGGTCATCGTTCCATGATGCCGGAATTGGTTGGACGATCTCTTCTTGATCAGACTCGGTGGAATCATGAGAGTTATCACTGTCGCCTTCTGAATCTTCGGCTTCCATTTGATCTTGCAACCAACCTTTGTGTATCTCATCTTCGTCGGCCTCACCACTGAAAATATCTTCTCATATTCCATGACTACCTTCAGCCGATTCATAACCACCACCATCGGTGTGTGCATAACTACTCTCACAAGGTTCATAACCACCACCATCGGTGTGTGCATAACTACTCTGGCCATGTTCATAACCACCACCGCCATCTTGGCCTTGACTTCTCTGGCCATGATAGTAGCCACCACCACTTTCGTGTTCGGCTTGACTACTCTGGTCATGACCATAACCACCACCAGCATGTTGTGTCTGACTACCCTGGCCTTGATCATAGACAGGCTCTTTCGCCACAGGAAGCACTAAGACAGTGGGGTTAACTCCCCTGTTCTTACATACTTTCACCCATTTGACCCATTTATCTTGCACTTCTATCGCTCTTAAATAAAAATCAGGTTTAATCCTTGACTTAGTCCATAATACATGCACACCGACAGTATGGATCGGAGGGAGGCCTAAACGAGCAGATAACCAATCCTTCAACTCAGTAACAGACACCGTTTCAGGATCCTGGAGCACTTCATCAATAAAATTAAACTCGCCCAAATCAACTCCGTCCTCGTTTGTTTTGACGACACCGTTGCCATAGCGGAACCTAAACACTACATTATTTGACATGACTTCCGACCTAAAAAAATACCGCAATTTGTCAAATGCCCGTACAATAGCACATTATAGTCTACAAATTTACTTCTAATTCAATAGCCGAATAATCTTGCAGCTAACAGACCACATCCAAAGGTACCGATAACATATAGAAATGACTATAGTTAGCAAGAAATTAGGATTTGCCTTTCAAGCGTGTGAAGTCCTGTCGTGCAGCAGCCTCCACTCACCGGATCGGCACCTCCACCATGCAGCTCGCTCAAGCTTTAGCCCCAACCTCCATCGTAGCCATTGCTCCCCAAGAACATCACCAAATCCCTCCACAAAAAGCCTCAAAACACTCCACCAGGCTATCCCATGAGTAGATCGGTACTCTACTAGCTTCCTAATGTGTTTCAGCAGCAACTTTAGCTCGAAATCTCAATGAAATTAGGCTAAAAATTGGTGCAATTTTGCAAGAAAATGAGAGGAACTAGGAGAAGCTAGGAGGAAGAGGAAGAAGAAGGACGCCCGCGGGCCTGGCCGGCGCGCGGGGGGGATAAGAAGAGGAGTGATCGCCGTTTCAAAAACCGTTAGCACCGTCGGTTCTTCAAAAGCCGAGCGGGGACGCTCCTCTGCTATCGGTCGACATCCCGACAGGGTGGGGCCTGTCTCCACTGTTGTTGGCAAATCAAAAGCTGACCGGCCGTGGTCACTGCTTCAAAAGCCGAGCTGACGTGGTCGGTTGTACAAAATCCGATCGGGCATGGTTGGCATTTGAAAAGTCGACGCCGCGCTAGATTCGTTATTCCCTTCGGTCACGTATTATTGCTAGAATTTAATTAAAAAATCGTATTATTTAAAAAACAAGCCATGATCTAGCCACAGCCTATGACCAGTGGGGTCACGACCTACGCGGGGCCACTGCGTGTTCAGCCAGTCTTGGGTCAACACGTGGCCAGGCAGAGGACGGCGGGTCGATGGGATAGAAGGTCAAGGTTGTTTTTACAAAATCTTCCTAGACTGCGCTGAGTGTTACTAACGAAACTAAAATTTTAACACGCGGAAACTGCTAGCTACTTTGATCTTTAGAAGAAGATGGCAAGCAAAAGATGCAGAATCTGGAGGGGCCGCAAAAACCAAGTTTGTAGAGGGAAACAAGGATTACAACTTTGATGCTCGCGGTTTCTCCGGAAGATGTCGGTGAGCGTCGAAAACCGATGGTGAACATGGGCGGAAAACACGAACTAAAATTGTCAAAACTGAAGAACAGATTTGCAGAGCTCCAACAGATCGGCGCGACTTCGGAGGAAGGTGGCGACGAAACCGCTGAGAAAATGAGCAAGCCACAAAAACAAAAGGTGTAGAGGGTTCTACAGGCTTCAGGTTTCGTTCAGGCAGTTTTTCCGAAGGTGACCCGTGGCACTCGGAAAACTCAGAGGGGAAGCAGGCTGGTCTGCAGGTGCGCGGTGCGGCTATCGCGAGTTCCGGCGTGGGTGATGGGGACAACGTAGGGGCTATGGGTAGTCTACAGGGACGGTGGGGTCGAGGCCCGGCTCCACGTGCTAGTGGAAGCACACGGGGTAGACGGCGACGAGGTGTACTGCGGGGTGGAGGTGGTGAGCAGCGGCGCGCACACCGAGCATTCGACAAAATGAACCGGCGATGTAGGAAGCAAAGCGAGAGGGAGCCGTGTCTGGCGTGAAGAGAGGCTCACCAGCGACTGATAGGTGTAGACACGCGTGCCCTACGTGGACCAGATCAACGGCGGGGCTCGGGGCAGTCAGCTCGGACTTGTCACGGGCACATCTGTGCTGGCGTCACTCTGGCGAGCTCCAGCGTCAGGCTCGGGTACTGGGTGATGGAGAGGAAGTATCCCTGTGCTCCTCGACGCCTAGATCCCTCCTGGCACGGCTCCAACCGCCTCCACTAAGGCTTGGCCGAGTTAGGGTTTAGGGTGTGGCATGGAGATGGCCATGGCCATACTTGGGGAAGGAGGAACGAGGGAGAGGTTTCCTGGGGATCTTGATCTGGTCTGGGTGTTAAGGTAGCTGGTATAAAAGGGAAGCACATGGGGGGCTTTGCTGGCTGCGCAAAAGGTGAGAGGGAGAGGGGATGGTGCGGACGGATTGGTTTAATCCTTCTCCCTCATCTCCTTGTTCTTTAACCTAGAGAGGGTGAGAGGGAACCAGGGAGGTAGGCAGGTCGGGCTGGTTCTTCTTGACATGTAAGAATAGAGGGAAGAAGGAATGGCCTAGGTGGATGCTTGGTACCCGTGTGGTGGCCACGGGTGGAAGAGTAGATAGGTGGGGTTTAGGTTTAGGTCTTAGCTAGTTTTAATTTTTATTTATTTAAATTCCAAACCTTGTTCGAAATAAAACAAAGCAACTTCCCAAAAGAACCAAAGTAGAGAAAAAGACGAAAAGGATGGCTATAAGATAGGTTGGCTACATGAGGGATTTTATTTGATCTCGAGTTTAATTTAAACCAATACAAAAATAATAGGGAACAACAAAAAGAAAATGAGTGAGGCCTTTTGTATGTACCATGCATGCTTTAGTTGTGAAAACAATTAGAGTTTGATCATATTACATGGTTTCCATTAGCCTTCCCATGAAGAATGGGGATTCAAAAGAAGAAGAAAAATGGAACTCTCCCAAATCATATGGCTTAATCAAATTAGAGTGCATGCATGAAGAATAAGGTGATCATGCTAGTGCGTATGCACCACTATAAATTCATATAGCCACAATATATTTAAACATGATCTTAGTTCAAATAAGACCATACAAAAAGTTGGAAAGAGCACCACTCACATAGCATACAAAGGTGTCCATGTGATTCCCATCTCCATATTGTAAAAACAACATGGTAACAAGCATGGAAGCATGTAGAATAGAAGTGGATCCATACCAAATTTTTCTGAGCTAGAATTAAATACCAAAGAGAGTTACAATTGCTCATAGTATGTGGGATGGTGGAAATTAGATGGAGACAAAAGAAAGGTGGTGGAATTACAATAGATATTCCCCCAACTCAACTTGGACATCAAGCATTATATAAAGAACCAAGTACAATATATCAAGAGACAAATACAATTAATGAGGCAAATGCATATGAAGAAGAACCAAATGGAAGGCGTTTAAATATGATGCTCAAATGCAATGCGGCATGGTGACATGAGCATGATATTATGATGATGCAATAATAATATATAGGAAGTAGCATTATATATATTAAACCATCAAGGCGGCATCATGGATGCCAAGGAGGATGGCTGGCGCCTCGTCTTCGTCTATGGCATCGGCCTCGCATCCGTCGGGCTCGGTGCCTAATAACTCACCACGCTGCACAACACCCTTTCGGCCGGTGAAGCGGGAGCCGGAGTCCCTGGCGCGCTCGTCGTCGCGCACGCGTTCGCGTGGCCTCGTCATCACTGAATTCCATGCTCCGTCGCCACTGAGCGGGCACATTCGTCTCATGAGGTGAATAAGGAGCACGGCATGCGCACGCCGAAGCAGGAGCCGACAGAGTGGGCCTTGCCGAATGCCAATGACAATTTTCTCTTGAAGATTGCGATAGAGGCGTCGCTAAACGACGTGTCATCGATGACGGTCCCCGCCGCATGCGCCTGGTCCAGGCGGGACTGGGAGCGGGAGAAGGACGAGTGCGTCCGTCGTCTGAAATAGCAGGCCAAGCGCGCCGCTCGCCGAGGCTTGCTTATCAGGGTGCGCTGCTCATCTTCATTGACGACGATGATGAAGACAAGGCCCGGTCAGGCCCCTCGTCGCAGCGGTGGCGTTGCGGCGACGCCGGCTAGGACAGTTCCCATCTGGCCGCCAAGATCTCGCCTATAATCTAATAAAATCGACTAAGTCAGTTATTTCTGAACGGAGGGAGTATGTTTTTTATGTTTGTTTTAGCCTACTACAAGTTGAATTCGGGTATATGTCTAAATTTGACATAATATGTACGAACTCGCCTATAATCTAATGAAATCGACTAAATTAGTATTAAATTTACTGTGTTTTGTCGAATTTTGGGTGAATTTTCGAATTTTCATGAACAAACACTCGGAACACGAGTGGAGATCCGGCCGTTTTCAGTCCGAAGGGTATATCCATCCGGCGAAATTTACATCGGGATTTCGGCCCTAACGATTGGAGTGCTCTGAGTCTGCAATAGAGGGAGTAATCGCCGGAGCTAGCACCTCATTTTCCCCCTTGGCTGTAATCCAGGCGGGAGATAATATCTAGCCTAGTCTCTGGACGCGTTCTACCTTGATTTAAGCGCATTTTTATAGGACCTTAATTACATTATGCTTAATTACATTCCCTTGCGTTACCTACGGTTTGTTCTTATCCGATGTCCCTCACGGTTCCATCGATCGGTAGGAGGAAGAGGAAGCAATAGGTGCTGACACATACCGGATGATGATGACGACTAAGCCTTCCTTTTTTTCTCCGCGGCTGTATCCAGGTCCAGTGAGGCGATCACTAATCAGGGATTCGGTATGAATGGCGTATCCGTCTACATGGAAACATTATGGCCATGCACGGATGAATATCCCCCAATTATGGCCTTCTCTACCGGCTGGGTCTTGCACTTCACCTATAAAGCCAGACGAATCGCCTCGCATTTCTTGATACGACATACGTACGTATAGTCTAGACTAGACGTGATGGGCGGGTCAGATGAGAAAACTGGAGAGCTAGTCGTCATCTCCGGCGGCCGCGCGGACGGACATGGCCAGGAGGAGAGCTTTGGCTCCAGGGTGTCTGTGTGCTCTTCCATGTCGATCCTGATGGGCGACGACGATCAGGACGGAGCGGAGTCCTCCATGATGGTGGCTGATCCTACGACGCAGCAAGCAGAACATCAGTTGGACGACCTGTCGCCGTTCCTGGCGAGCCTTTCAGTCAGGTACACGGATCATTGTCTCGACTAAAGTACTGTAGTACTGTGGATTGTTTATGTTCCAGGTGACCATACCGGTAGAATCCTTGCACCCTCAAAATCAATTCGCAGATGCCTGCTCGATCTGTTTTTACAAACGACATAATGGTAATGAGAGATATTATGCATTCATCGCATCATGTATATAGAACTAAGCTCAGTTCTCTATACCTAGTACTTTCTATAAGATCTAGTTGATTTTTCGTCGTTAATCTAGTAGATTATGCTGGCGAGCCTTTCAGTCGTCAGGTACACCGTATACGGATCATTGTCTCAACTAAAGTAGTATTGTACAGTAGATTGTTTATGGTCCAAATCACCATACCGGTAGAATCCTTGCGCCCCCTCAAATTCAGTTCCTAGTGTTATGCCGGCTCGATCTATTTTCGCAAACAAGATAACGGTAATGAGAGATGCACATTCATCACATCATGTATAGAACTAAGCTCAGTTCTCTAGATTTACATGTATCTAGATATTAAAACATGTCTAGGTACATACAGATATAAACAATTCAAACCACTTATTTTAGAACGAAGGGGGTACGACTTTTTATAGATCTAGTTAATTTTTCATTATTAATCTAATAGATTATGCATTTTTTACATACCGTTAAGATAATCTCTAAATTAGATACATTCACTTACCACAGGACAGGGCTGTCTGTGTACTATAAGGAGAAGTCCCAGTCATTCGCCGATCTATCCCTTGTAACAAGCTTACAAGACCTCCCAAAGAAGACCACCACTTACAACACCAGAATGAAGGCGCGGATGGGACAAGCTTCTGCAGGGCCAGCCGCGGGCCGTTTGTCAATCTCTTGCCACCGTGTTGGGCCGTGCAACAAGATTATAGCCAAAAAGGCAATGCCAAAAAGGCAATGCAAGGGGGTCATCTGACGTCAAGACTCAAGGGCAAGGAACACACCTGCATATGAATATGAAGGAAAGAGAGTGGTCATGAGCTAGCTGCCAGCTAAATGCAATGCAGCTGAGATTTACCAGAAATAATTGGGCATTGAGCATCCAACTCCATGTTTTCCTTTTTTTCTTTTTAGTAGCTTTCTGCGATCGAGGTTATTGGAAGCAAGTGTTGCTTGCTTTTACCCTAGTCTGATAAATCTTATTTCTATATGATTGTGATAGGTCAATTCTTAAAGAACGAATTCCTTCCGAAGCAAATTTTATTCATGTGTACTTGTTCCCCTCACTCTATTTACTGTTTGTTTTTCTATCTCACAGAATTTGCTCGGTGTGTTCAAGCATTACCACTAGACAAAAGGCTATAGGAGACATGCTCATTTGAGGCGCATTTATACTATATGCGTCTCTGATAAAATAGGCGAGGCGCACTGCATTAACATGCGCCTCTAGTATTAAAATAGGCGAGGCGCATATTTATAGGATGCGCCTCCTATAGTATATGTACGGACGAAATCTGGCACCCCCATATTATGCGTAATATGTGCCTCCAACATGTTAGATAGGCGAGGCGCATATGTGAACAATGTGCCTCGCATATGTTGGTTGGGCCCGGGAGGAGATCGGTGGTCCAATATACAAGATGCATATCGTCACATGCGCCTCCTATACTTTAGAATAGGCGAGGCGTATTAAGAATAATGCGCCTCAAGTAACCCCTGCGGGCCCGGGTGGCCGCATAGGCGAGGCACATGTTAGCATATACGCCTCAAATAGTTTACAATATAGGAGGCGTATTTAGTGCAATATGCGCCTCGCATAACCTGGCTCACTTTTTTCTGCACCTTTTGGCACATGCAACCCACTCACTTGTCTCACTTCTTCCTCCTCCACCAAAAGACAGATTTGGTCGCCCCCCTCCTCCTCCCCGCCTCATTTCCCACATTGATTCACCATAGAAGCTTGCTCAATCTCCATTGGTTGACACTCATATGTAAGTGTAGTCTCTTGCTCCTCTAGATCTACGACATGTTCCTTTACTTATCCTCCGGCTCTCTTGTGCAAGTGGTCGTTGGAGGAAGCGTGAAGGCGCTGCTTGCATGCTCATGCGCGTTGTAGGAGACACCATGACTATATGATTGTGTTGTGGTGCATTCTTCTTTTTGTGCAGGGATTTCATTTGAGATGCCAATGTTTCGCCGGAATATCGATTCATTTCTTTTCCGGCGAATTTCTGGCACTCGCGGATGTCCTCTTTTTAGGGGAGGTCATGCCGAATTTTTTCGGTGATCCAGACGTTCATATATGCTCTAATTATTCTCTTGCTCTTTGTACCACGCGTAGGCGACCATGGTCCGACCAATGATCCGCAAAGCCCTCGTGGATAGGTGGACGAGATGCGCGAGGGCAGATATGGCACGCGCAAACAAGACGGAGATAAGATGTCTGTGTCGCGACTACAAGCTGATGTATCTGATAAGGCATGATTCCGAAATGCTGGAGTCGCACCTGCTCCGACGTAGTTTCATGGATGGCTACACTCGGTGGATACGTGATGATGAAGATGATGATGAGGATGTCAATAATGGTGAAGATCAAGATGTCGGTCACGATCACGAAGATTAAGACACCGGCGGCGGGGCAGGTGATGATCATGAAGATCAGGGTGGCGCCGGGCATGATGGACACGAAGATGATCAAGGTGGCGCTAGGCATGAACACGAAGATCAAGGTGTCGACCATGATTCAAGCTGGCTGCGAGACCCTCATGTCCAAGATCTACTTCTCAGGGAGAAGAGTAACAATAGAGCCGCCGCTAGACAGAAAGCTAAGCTGGAGCAAATGAAGAAAGACACGGTCACTCCATTGTTTGATGGATGCAACGACGGGGATACTCGTCTGAATGTAACGCTCAGGGATCTTGAGATGAAGGCGAAACACAAAATGACCGACGAATGCTTCGACGACAACATTGCATTCTGGCACTATATTCTTCCCAAGAAGGGGAACACATATCCGACTAGTATCGATGAGGCTAAGAAATTTGCGTGCCCTCTCAATCTACCGCACGTGAAATACGATGTCTGCATAAATGATTGCATCATCTACCGAGGCGAGGACGCGGAGAAGACCACATGTCCAGTGTGCAAGACCTCTCGATACAAGAGAGGGACCAAGAAAGCTCCTAGAAAGGTGGTGTGGTACTTTCCTCTAACTCCTTGTCTGCAGCGATATTTCGCGGACCCTAAGGAAGCAGAGCTCATGCGCTGGCACGGGGAAAGAAAGAGGCCCGAAGACGATGATCCAGAGAAGGAGGAAATGTTGAGGCACCCTTCGGATGCTTTCTAGTGGAAGGCGTTGGACCTCCAATATTATCAACATTTCGGGAAAGAGTCAAGGAACCTCAGGACGGGCGTGAGCACCGACGGAATCAATCCGTTCGGAAGCTAGAGCAGCACACATAGTACATGCCATGTGTTTGTATGGATCTACAACCTCCCCTTGGTAGTGCATGCAGAAGAAGTACGTAACCATGAGTATGCTGGTTCAAGGGCCAAAACAACCCGGTACAGACATCAATCTGTATCTCACGTTGTTGAAAGAGGAGTTGGCCACGTTATGGGAAGAAGGAGCCCGTACGTGGGATGCCTCGAGACAAGAATACTTCGACATGAGAGCGGCGGTGATCATGACGGTGCAAGACAATCCTGGTTACAGATACTTCTCGGGGCAGGTGGTTCAAGGATTCTATGGATGCGTTAGGTACAAAGATAATACAACATACCGCCAGCTACAGAAATATCCCGGGTCCGAGAAAACCATGTTCCTTGGGGCTCGGAGGTGGCTTCCCAATAATCACGCCTGTAGAAAGCTAGGAGATCTGTTCGATTGGGCAGTCGAGCTCCAAGGAATCCCGGACCAGAGGAGCGGCGCGGAAATCTACGAGCTGTTGAATAACTAGAAGGAATGCCCTGCACCGAGAAAGACCCAGAAGAATCCAGAGTCGCTGCTGAAGGTATGGAAGGTGAGGTCTGTTTTCTAGGACTTGCCATACTGGAAGATCCTCCGCGTGCCTCATAGCCTTGATCTCATGCATAGCACAAAGAACATGGGCGAGAGTCTGCTTGCCACCCTCCTTAACACCGACAACACCAAAGATGGGCCAAAGGCAAGGAACGACTTGAAGCATATGGGCATCAGGGATGAACTTAAACCACTACCTAGCGATGACAAGGAGGAGGAGACGGAAATGCAGAATAGCCATCATCGCAAGAGCAAAAAGCAGGTCAAGAAGGGCGAGGATAAGCTCAAGGCCTCGTGCTTCACTCTGAGTAAGAAGGAGGCTATACAGTTTATGAAGTGCCTCCTCGGAGTAAAATTTCCGAACGGCTACGCGAGGAAGATAAGCAGATGGCTAGACGAGGCGAAGCAGTGCTTCAGTGGGATGAAGTCTCACAACGTCATCGTGCTGATGACGTAGGTACTCCTAGTCGTGATCCGAGGTATAATGGACAAGCACATCCGTGAAACATTGTTTGGCCTCTGCAACTTTTTCGACGTCATCTCTCAGAAGTCGATAGGCATTAAGTAGCTCATGAGGCTACAAGACGAGATCATGGTGATACTATGCAAGCTCGAGATCTATTCCCCCCCTCCCCCGCATTCTTCGACGTCATGCTTCATCTGCTTCTCCATGTCGTGGAGGATATCGTCCAGCTCGGTCCTCCGTTTCTGCGAAGCATGATGCTGTTCGAAAGGCTCAATGGACACATCAAAGGATACGTTAAGAACAGGTACCGTCCAGATGGAAGCATAGCAAACGGCTTCCTGGCCGAAGAGTGCATATCTTTCTGCTCGAACTTTCTACAAACCGAGACCCCTCTTGGTCTGCCATTCAACAAGCACCTCGGGAGGCTCGCTGGATGGGGTCACCATGAGGGTCGGTGCCTAAAGCATGTCGACATCGAGGGCCGAACCAAGGACTTTGAAAGAGCAAACGTGGCCGCGCTACATCACCTGCAGGTGGTCGATCCATACATATATGAGCACAAAGAGTTTATCAAGAAGAATTATGCTGACCAGGGGCGCCAGTACTCGGAGGAAGATGTTATCAAGGAGCACAACTCCGGTTTCACATGGTGGTTCAGGGAGAAGGTCATTGCTAATCCACCGTAGGGCGAGTACTCGGAGGAAGATATACTCATATTCTCCTTGTCACAGGGCGCCTCGCACAACCTGATGACCTATCAGGCATATGATATCAACGGATACACGTTCTACATAGAGGAAAAGGACAATAACTGTGATTACCAGAACTCATGGGTTACAGGGATATTCTACACCGGCGATGTCTCGGAAAGATACTATGGAAGGATCGAGGAAATTTGGGAGCTCGACTACATTACGGAGAAGGTGCCTATGTTCCATGTCAGGTGGGCCAAGAGCATCGAGAAAGAAGGCGGATATTTCACCACCATGGTTATACTGTCGAAAGCTTTTTCCAAATTCTATGGCAGCAAGATTATTTGCTTTTGCAACCACCAGCGCGAATGCACCCGCAAGAAATGAGCCTTGGGTTCTAGCTAGCAAGGTTGACCAATGCTGGTACATCACAGACCCGTCAAAGCCTAGCTGGATTGTCGTTAGGAGAGGCAAAAGGAACATCATCGGAATGGACGGTGTCACCAACGAGCAAGACTTTGACCAGAACGGTGATCCGAAGATGGAAGACGGATACGGCAACCAAGCACCGTACACCAAAACCCTACCTAAGAACGGACTCCTGTTCAAAAGAAGTAGTGAAGATGTCCCGGACCTAACCTATGCAACCGCGACAAAGAAGGGAAAGAAGACGACCATTTTTAAGAAACGCTAGCGCGCTCCGACCATTGTCAAGAACCGTCGTGTGTGTGTGGCCTACTATTATGTATCGAAACAGTCATAATTATATTTTTTGTATGTTATAATATTGCATTGAGAATATTATATATCGATGAGACACATTCATAATATTCACTTTTTTTAGCAATATTTGAATTTTTAAAATATTTGCAGTATATTTTATAGTTCATATTGTGTTTGGACAATGTTTTTACATGAAAAATGGCCTTCAAAAAAGTTTTCAAAAAATTTGAGCCACCAGGATTCGAACCTGGGTGGCTAGGCTTTAGTTTACTACAAGGGACGAAACAAGTGGGCTAGGGGTAGGTTTGTTGACAGATAGAGCGCATTGCGCTAGTTGACTAGTCGTACAGAATAGCTGAGGCGCATTCTGGCCAGATGCGCCTCGCGTAAACTTATACGAGGCGCATTTTCAAATATGCACCTCGCATAAGCTAGTACCTGTCTATGATGATTGAGCCTTTTTTCTCTTTCACTTTCTCTGGATCTAACGAACTTCAACCTACTTCCCCCCTTCGCCTTCGCTCCGCAGCCCTGGAGGATCAGCCTACGCCGTTGTGCCTAGGAGGAGGAGGAGCCTTATCGCCCGCCCTCCGTGCCCAGGAGGAGGAGGGGCTCGCCCACGCCGCTGTGCCTAGGACGAGGAGGGGCTCGCCCACGCCGATGTGCCCAGGAGGAGGAGCCCGCCCGCGCCGTGCCTAGGAGGACGAGCCTGCCCGCCCGCCCGCCGGTCATCTTCTGCTGCCGCCATTCTATACCCTCACCGCAGTGATCATTCTCTCTCCCCTCTCTCCACCCCCTCTCCCCTCTAAGTTTGTGATGTCGCCGCCGTCGTCTACCCTCACCGCTATTTGGATTCAACCATGTGTTTGAATTCAATTTAGTGAGCTCCTAGTGTATTATGATGAAGTGATGCTTGGATAATAAGATACTGAAGCTTGCTTTAGTGATTAGTTCCTTGGATCTACTATAGCTACATCATGGCTTAAATGACTATCAACTGAATAGGATGATTTTCAAGAGTGATAGTGGATTTGAATATAAAGATGATTCCTATTATGTATACTTAGGGAAATGATTTGAATAAGACCCTTTATCTAAAATTGTTGGTGATTGCTAAACTGTAGCTTGAGTTGGTAAACCCATTGCCCTAGTGGCACTTGTATTCCTAGGTTGTTACTGAGGTGCTTCCAATATTTGGGAATGTGCCTAGTAGTAGCCAGCCAACAGGTTTGAGTGCTCTGTTTCTTGGCTATTCCTTCTTCTTGCTCTAGAGTAGGTCAATGATGCAAAAGGTCAATGATACTAGGCTGAGACCTAGTGTAATAATGTGTAACTTTGATTCCTAGAGTTAATGCTAGGAAAATGATAAGGACTGTTTGGGTATAATTTGTATGTGGAGACGGATGACCAATATGAATACTCTGTCCATGTGACAGTAATAGTTTAGATGATTCCTTTCTTAGGGTTACTGTTGTGGTGTCTCCTTTTCTTTCTAGAGTGTGCACAGTATTACACCCTAAAGTGACATGATTTGCTCTAGGGATTCCTTTCTTAAGGATTGAGATTTGGTTGCCAGTGATGCAAGGTCTGAGGTGCCAGCCTTGAATTGATGGCTTCTACTACCCTGGTCTTATTACTGTGATGCCTCCAAAAGAGTGTACACAATATGATGATCTAAATTAGTATGATTTGCTGTTAAATTTAATTAGCTTGCTTGACTGTGGGTATTTAAATCTTGATATTCTAAGCATGAAACTAATGTAGTCTATGATGCAAGAGGATGAGACATGGATTGATAATAAGAATAAATGCTTAGGTGGACTCAAGCTCTATGATGAGCCTTGCATACCACCTGTATGCAATACTGAGAGCAACTCCTCCCAATAATTTCCTTTAGGCTTGAACTAAAAGAAATAATGATGCTAATTGGCTGAGATGCCAACCTGCTATGTAGAAGGAACACTTGATTTATTGGTGATGTTAGCTTGCATGGTTTGATTTGATCTACTCTTAATGATCTGGATCAACAACTGATTCATGTGCCTGGCCTCCTCTTCCTAACACATGTATTTGACTTGTCATGGATATACTCCTAGATCTTCTCCCATGATTCTGATGGCTGGGAATATTTTTGGTAATATTTTCATGGTGTTCTAATGGATATTGTTGGATAGCAGCTTGTGCTTTCATGGGGTATTCTTGTGTTGAATGGGGATAAGATGAAAGTTGTGCTCTAGAGTATGGGAAGATGGAATGGTAGTTTGTTGCTACGACTTTCCTCTGCCTTGTGCACTTACTATGCTAGCTTTGGTGTTGACAACTTATTAGCAGTGGCTGCTTGATTCCCCTACTAGCAGTAACTTATTAAAGTTGACCATGAGAAAACTTAAACTAGAAGTTAACCAGGAGGTACTAACTAGTTTCTTTTTGTGAATGAGCTTCTGTTGCAAATCCTATAAGCTTCAGACTTTCTAGTACAGTGTAAATTCTGTTTCTTTATTTTTTTTAGTTTGTGCATGTGCAGAGAAGGACATAAAATCTTACCTTTGTATAGTGAATCATATATGTGGTGTATGTTGTCCAGGTTTCTTGTATGCTGCTGGCAGCAAGTTGTATATGGATGTGCTTGTGTATGCTGCCAGCAAAATGGCTGTGTTTGTGCCTATTTAGGCTTTTTTGTGTAGGTTTTTCTTTTTGAGTTGCCAATGTTTCGCCAGAATGTTGATTCATTTCTGTTCCGGCGAATTTCTGGCACTCCTAGACATAGAAAATTAGCAAAGGTTATGCCAAAATTTTATATGAATTTGTGTGCTTATTAGTTCCATTTATTTGTGTGTTCAGAAATGTTGGCAGAGCCGGGCCCTTCTAGCAAGAAGCCCTTTTGGGAGCAGCAGGCGGAGATGGAATCCCAAGAGGACCCGGATTTCGTTCCACGGGACGACGAGATGGAGGCGGACAAGGATACCACGTCGGGCGATCAGGAGATGGGGGACGCCGATGGCGACGCCACTACCACTGATGGTGGTGGTGAAGCAACTACGAACGGTGGTAGCACATCGAAGAAGGCCCAGAAGGATCGGACCCCGATCGTGGTCGACATCAAAAGGTCCATCATCACAAGCGTGAACGCTAAAGGTGCGCCTTTGGAGCCGGCCGAGTTTATCGTGGGTTATTCAAACCAGCTCGCGACAATCCTCCGGAACACCGTCACGATCAACACGGAGAACCTGAAGGCCGAAGAGAACAGGGGTATCCTCATCCAGCTCTTCCGGAAGCTACACACAAGATACGCGTTCCCAGGTGATGAGGAACACAAGTACAATAATGACAATCTCAAAGGGAATCCAGTGAACAAGTACGCCCTCAAGAAGATGACCAAGGCCTTGACGAATTGGAAGGTCTGGGTGAAGAAGCTGATTTTCGAGGACAAGCTAAGTTATTGGGAGGTCATCAAGAAGGAGCCTCTGGTCACGAAAGAACACTTCAAGGTGTTCAAGGCCAGATGTGAATCATCCCTGGGCAAGGCCAAGAGTCAGTACTTCAAGGAGTTGTATGAGAAGAACATTAGTACCCACCATCTCAGCTCCGGTGGTTATAGAGCTGCGATTCCCAAATGGGAGAAGGAGGACGCTGACGCTCGTGCAAAGGGGATGACACCTCCCTTTGACGACATAAAAGAGCCGCAGGCAAAGCACTTTGTCAGGGCCCGGTTTACCAAGCCGAAAGGGAGTTTTGATTATTCCTCGGAGCCTGGCGGCCCCTTTGCTACGAAGGTGACAGACTTCATGAGAAAATATGTAAGTAGTTTGCATGCAAGTCGATTAATTGCGTTCACAATTAATCAATGAAGTCCAGTTTTCTGATCAAATGCTTCGCGTTCCTTGTGCGTAGGACGAGGAGTGTAGGAGCTCCTCATCCCAGGGGTCGGCGTCTATCGCCAAGTGGGACACCACTTTTAATAGGGCACTAAACCGGACCAAGAATGTCGAGCCCCTGGCGACCCCGTCGTCGGCTGGTCATGTGGTCAGCTTTGGCGGCATAACATGGTCTGAGTACTATGGCACCCCGGAGTGGAAGGGAAGGAAGGCCAAAAGCGCCAAGGTAAGACACCTAAGGGAACATGTGGAAGCCTTTCCCAATATAATCCAAGATGCCATGAACCAGGCTGTGTCGGCTGCCGAGACAAAGTTCCAAGAACAAGTTCATACACAAGTCCAGGCACAAGTCCAGTCACAAGTGAACGATAAGCTCAACACCATCCTTCCCGAGAATATATCTTTGTGGGCCGAAAGTTGGGGTGCCCAGGCAACGCGGTACCGATGTTGCCTGTAATCAGCCGTGATGACTACAGTTGGCATGCCAAATACTCAGAGCGTCTTTTTCGGCACGAATTCAACTTTACATTTCAATACAAAATATTAGGCTAACGGCCGTCAAGTTGGGGCCCCTGTCAGTTCTCGCCGTTATGTCGCTCCCGTCGCTTAGGCGGGGTGGCTGTCACATAGGCTTGTAGCGCTGGCACAGTGGACAGGACAACACGACCGGCCCAGTGTATTGACGTGACAAAATAGGCCACATATATCATTGTTATAATTATTTATTGTTTACTCAAAAGCTAGAACGGCCACCGCCACGCGTCTCTCCTTTGGACTTCCGTCCCCGTCATTAACCACTACCTTAGAAACGCATTGACGGTTCCACCGTTCCCCTGTCTCACCGAAACCACTCTTTTCCTCCTATCATCTGTCTTCTTCCGGTCTTCTCCTAGCCACAATGGAAGGTTGTCGCACTCTAGAGACAAGCTTCACTACCCATGACAATAAGAATATAGACGTCGTCTATACCAACAAGGAGGATATAGTGGTGCGAGTCCAGAGGATGTAAGAGGGTTGGCTTGAGAAAGACGAGGACAAGTTTGTGGGATTGGACCTCGAGTACACCCCAGAGCACCCATATGAAGGGAATGAAGTCGTCGTTGTTCAACTGGCCATGAGGAAACACGTCCTCGTCTACCACTTCTCCCGGGTTGTAGATATGCTCTCTGTAGCTAACCGCTTTTAGGGTTTTCTCCTCTTGTTCTTTATCCATTTGCTCATCTTGCAACTACTAAATTTTATTTAGGACCAAATAAATTATGACAAGACAATGTTGAGAGTCTTGATCTTGCATTTCTCAAACTTTTTAAAATTATATTCAGATGATGATCTTGCATTGACAAAATATTTGTAGTTGCAAATTTTGGTGATGACAAACTATATACTTTTAAGACTGACATGAATTGTCTGGCGCTGCGCCAGTTCCTTGTAGAAAAAGGAATTGTTTTCTGCACTGTCGACAATACAACTGATTTTTTGGAATTTCATCAAGAGGGAATTACAATTCCTCCACACAACTGGATCGATATTCAGAGTCTTGTCAAGATCTTAGGGGGCTCGAGGAAGGATGGAATGGCATCACTCGCAACTAGAATCCTCGATGAGTCGTACGACACAATGAAGGCAGATTTCCCTACGGATAGGCACGATTTCTGGGAGGAGTGGCCGTTGTCTGATATAAACCTGAAGTATGCAGCCATAGATGCTTACGTGACCTACCAGCTGTACAAGAAGATTCATTTCTTTCTATGTTACCTCATGTTTTGCCCTATTTGCAAGAGGGAATACGAGCTTAGGGGAGCCCTTTGTAGAAAATGCAGAATAGCTGAGTTTGAAGTTGGACTTGCAAAGAAAATGGCTGCATCTAAAGCAGTTGATAGAGATGCTGCAGAAGCAGCTGAGAGAGAGCTTGCAGCTGAAACAGAAGTAGCTGACCGAGAGGCTGTAGCTGAAGCAGCAAATAGAGAGGCAGCATCTTCTAGCAGCAACAATCATGCCTCTAATGCACCGCTAATTGTGCCACAGGATGCTGAAGATAGTGAAGCCAAGTCAGATCCCAGGTGGGACGAAATTGCATTTTGTGAGCTGTGGAGTGCCAATAATGTAAGATCCACCTGGAATGATCGCAGTTGGTTGCCTAGGAACAATGGCAAACGCCTCAAGTGGTCTGATGAGAAGTGAATTAAATTTTACTCCTTTGTGTTATGTTTCTGTTTTCTAGAACTCAGTTAGCTTGTCAAGATGGCTAGCGCCTCAAGTGAGAGTAGTAAAATAAATTTTACTTCTTTGTGTTATGTTTATGTATGTGTCTGGTAACTTGTCAAGATGGTAGCTCGTTAACTGACAGTTTGAAAGAGTACCCTTTTCATCTCTTGCTAAACAGATATGTTATTTTGCCCAAATTGGTAGAAAATCTAGAGAAGCTTCTCTTTTTGATAATTTGTTCCCTTTTGGACCTCTTTTTGCCTCCGATCTGGTAGCAAATCTAGAGCAACAAATCACACCAGACAGAATACATTCATTCAGAAAACAAAACAAATATAGATATAGTTGTGCGTAGCTAATAGGATATAGTGATAGAAAGTAGGTTGCTTAACGAGGTTCGATACATTCAAACCCTTCCTTGCGTGCAGAACTAGGATACACGCAAAATATTGAAAATCAAAAAGAAGCTTCTTAGCAGCAGCAGACACATTCAACCCCTCCTTGCATGCGCCTACGCCTCCTCCCTCCGACGCTTCCTCCACTTCTTGCTACCCAGTCCCTTGATCTTGGGAGCCTTGGGCTTGATTGGAGGCATGCGACCCTCTTCGATGGCCACCCACTGGAGGTTTCGGAGGTGAATGCCGAGAGCCTGGTGTTCAGCAATGTAGGCATTGACATTCATGGTCTGGCCGCCATTGTGGGTGCAAGAGCTCGGGCCCTCTGCATGCATCACTAAGGAGTTGAAGTCGGTGCCGGCGAGACTCGCCCTGCAGAAGGAGATCCCCCTGTAGAAGGGCAACTGTAGTCGCCGCCAGCAAAGAAGGTGTCGTACTGGCCGGCATGTAGCCTGCCTAGCACCTCACGAGTCTTGGTGTGCCTGGACTCGTCATCACTGCAGACGTCGCTGCCGTAAACCTATTGGAAGAAAAAGGAAAATTGGGGAGTAGATGATGTAAGAAGATAGAGCAATCGAAATTCGAATAAGCGAATCCTAATAAACCAAGATCTAGCATCCAACGATGGGAACGGTAAAAGAACCAGGGAAGGGGAGCAAACCCTAGTTCCCTCTAACCATGGGTCATCGATGCTGGTGTCGTAGGGGTTCACCGGAGCGATGTACTCATCTGGATCGTAGGGGTCCCTAAAGAGATGGATCTTCTCGTGACCGGCAGGAGCCTCCTCGCCGGCGGGAGGCTCCTCACCGGTGGCTACGTCGGTACCAGGGACGGGGGCCTGGACGGGAACGTCGGCTTCCATCGATGCCTCAACGGGGGCCTGGACGGGGACGGCGGCTTCTTTTAACGCGTCGAGGAGGACCGGCAAGGAGATGGGGGCCTCCTCGTCGGCAGCCTCGAAGGCGACGATGGCCACCGTATCCTCCTCTGCCATCACCGGCATGGACGGGGTTTTCTCAGGAGTTTGCATATGCTGGTGGGATAGTGGAGAGGGTTGCGTGAGGAGAGTAAGCGAGAGTGAGAGTGGGTGTGCGGAGAGGGGCTCTATAGTTAAGGTTAATGGAAGCAAGGCATGTTTCGTTGCACCACCGTGCAACACGCCGCGCAGGCTACTGCACTGTGCACGGTATGTCACATTTTTTTCCCAACCATGCGTGGCCGTTCTGTATTGAGACGCATGCAAAGGGCGCATACACAATTTCTATGTACGAAGTTTGACACGGCCCTAAAATTGGCGATAATTAAAAGTGGAAATGTAGAGGGGAAGGTAGGTGGCTGTACGGCGAGATATGTGGGGTTGTGCTAGATCGGGTAGAGAGATGTGTTGATGACTGCGAGTGACTCGATGAAGGCGGAGATGTTAGGTCTTGTCGAGCTCAGCTCTTCGGCCTCCGGGAAGTGAGAGTGAGAGCCATTGCGTAAAAAATGGGATATGTCTTATTAAAATCAAGTGGCAATAAATTACAGCAGTTCATCGATGACCGTGCACTCGATGATGCATGTGTTGTGGTGTAGTAGTAGCAGTAGTAGGCTTTTCAGACTTGATTAAACATGACATGACCAGACGATGACTTTTTCCATGGACAGCTCTGTGTTTCTTCTTGTAGAATTCTCGCTGAGGGAGACGTCCGTGCTATCTCACGTTGTACTACAAAGGGCACGACGTGTGCAACGATCATCGTTGGATCACACATAATCAACGGTTGGTGCGCATGATCCGCGTGACAACTGTGACAACCAATCAGGGTGTAGCAGACAGAGTGAGCACATGTTTGGGCTTCTACAAAAGATAGAGAGAGGAGGCAAAACTGAGTAGTATCAAAAAACCATGGGCAAAACTGAGTAGTATAAAAATGGAAAGTGAGTGTCTTGTACAATGAAATACATCATGGCATGCATCAAATTATGCCAAGATAGATCCACTAGAGTTCATTGCATGTGTGTTCTTCTCACAAACCACATATGGATCCACCAGAGTTCATTGCATGTCTGTTCTTCTCACAAACCACATATGGATCCACCAGTGTCATTGCATGTGTGTTCTTTTCACAAACTACAACTAGAGTCATTGCATGTGTGTTCTTTTCATTAACCACATCCAGAGTCATTGCATGTGTGTTCTTTTCACAAAACACATATGGATCCACCAATGTAATTGGATGTCTGTTCCTTTCACAAACCACATCTAGAGTCATTGCATGTGTGTTCTTCTCACAAACCATATATGGATCCACCAGAGTTCATTGCATGTCTGTTCTTTTCAAAAACCACATCTATAGTCATTGCATGTCTGTTATTTTCACAAACCACACCTAGAGTCATTGCATGTGTGTTCTTGTCACAAACCACAGATGGATCCACTAGAGTTCATTGCATGCCTGTTCTTCTCACAAACCACAGCTAGAGTCATTGCATGTATGTTCTTCTCACAAACCACAAATGGATCCACCAGTGTCATTGCATGTGTGTTCTTTTCACAAACCACATCTAGAGTCATTGCATGTCTATTCTTTTCACAAACCACATCTAGAGTCATTGCATGTGTATTCTTCTCACAAACCACATATGGATCCATTGCATGTCTGTTCTTTTCACAAACCACAGCTAGAGTCATTGCATGCATGTTCTTTTCACAAACCACATCTAGAGTCATTGCATGTGTGTTCTTCTCACAAACCACATATGGATCCACCAGAGTTCATTTCATGTGTGTTCTTTTCACAAATCACATCTAGAGTCATTGGATGTCTGTTCTTTTCACAAACCACATATTGATTGACCAGTGTCATTGCATGTGTGTTCTTTTCACAAACCACATCTAGAATCATTGCATGTGTGTTCTTTTCACAAACCACGTATGGATCCACCAGTGTCCTTGCATGTGTGTTCTTTTCACAAACCACATCTAGAGTCATTGCATTTGTGTTCTTTTCATTATCCACATCTAGAGTCATTGCATCTGTGTTCTTTTCACAACCCACACATGGATCCACCAATGTCATTGCATGCCTCTTCTTTTCACAAACCACATCTAGTCATTGCATGTGTGTTCTTCTCACAAACTACATATGGATCCACCAGAGTTTATTGCATGTTTGTTCTTCTCACAAACCACATATGGATCCACCAGTGTCATTGCATGTGAGTTCTTTTCACAAACCACATCTAGAGTCATTGCATGTGTGTTCTTTTCGTTAACCACATCCAGAGTAATTGCATGTGTGTTCTTTTCACAAACCACATATGGATCCACTAGTGTCATTGGATGTATGTTCTTTTCACAAACCACATCTAGAGTTATTGCATGTGTGTTCTTCTAACAAACCACATAAGGATCCACCAGAGTTCATTCCATGTCTGTTCTTTTCACAAACCACAGCTAGAGTCATTGCATGTTTGTTCTTGTCACAAACCACACATGGATCCACCAGAGTCATTGCATGTGTGTTCTTTTCACAAATAATAGCTAGAGTCATTGCATGTGTGTTCTTTTCACAAACTACATAAGGATCCACCAGAGTCATTGGATGTGTGTTCTTTTCATTACCCACATCCAGAGTCATTGCATGTGTGTTCTTTTCACAAACCACATATGGATCCACCAGTGTCATTGTATGTCTGTTCTTTTCACAAACCACATCTAGAGTCATTGCATGTGTGTTATTCTCACAAACCACATAGGGATCCACGAGAGTTCATTGCATGTCTGTTCTTTTCACAAACCACATCTAGAGTTATTGCATGTCTGTTCTTTTCAGAAACCACATCTAGAGTCATTGCATGTGTGTTCTTCTCACAAACCACATATGGATCCACTAGAGTTCATTGCATGTCTATTATTCTCACAAACCACAGCTAGAGTCATTGCATGTCTATTCTTCTCCCAAACCACACATGGATCAACCAGTGTCATTGCATGTGTGTTCCTTTCACAAAGCACATCTAGAGTCATTGCAAGTCTGTCCTTTTCACAAACCACATCTAGAGTCATTGCATGTGTGTTCTTCTCACATACCAAATATGGATCCACCAGAGTTCATTGCATGTCTGTTCTTTTCACAAACAACAGCTAGAGTCATTGCATGCCTGTTCTTTTCACAAACCACATAGTCATTGCATGTGTGTTCTTCTCACAAACCACATATGGATCCACCAGAGTTCATTGCATGTGTGTTCTTTTCACAAATCACATCTAGAGTCATTGGATGCCTGTTCTTTTCACAAACCACATATTGATCCACCAGTGTTATTGCATGTGTGTTCTTTTCACAAACCACATCTAGAATCATTGCATGTGTGTTCTTTTCACAAACCACCTATGGATCCACAAGTGTCATTGCATGTGTGTTGTTTTCATTAACCACAGCTAGAGTCATTGCATGTCTGTTCTTTTCACAAACCACATGTGGATCCACGAGTGTCATTGCATGTGTGTTCTTTTCACAAACCCCATCTAGAGTCATTGGATGTCTGTTCTTTTCACAAACCACATATTGATCCAGCAGTGTTATTGCATGTGTGTTCTTCTCACAAACCACATCTAGAGTCATTGAATGTGTGTTATTTTCACAACCACATCTGGATCCACCAGTGTGATTGCATGTGTGTTCTTTTCATTAACCACAGCTAGAGTCATTACATGTCTGTTCTTTTCACAAACCACATATGGATCCACTAGTGTCATTGCATGTGTGTTCTTTTCACAAACCATTGCTAGAGTCATTGCATGTCTGTTCTTCTCACAAACCATAGCTAGAGTCATTGCTTGTCTGTACTTCTCACAAACCACACATGGATCCACCAGTGTCATTGCATGTGTGTTCCTTTCACAAAGCACATCTAGAGTCATTGCAAGTCTGTCCTTTTCAACCACATCTAGAGTCATTGCATGTGTGTTCTTCTCACATAGCACATATGGATCCACGAGAGTTCATTGCATGTCTGTTCTTTTCAAAAACAACAGCTAGAGTCATTGCATGCCTGTTCTTTTCACAAACCACATAGTCATTGCAGGTGTGTTCTTCTCACAAACCACATATGGATCCACCAGAGTTCATTGCATGTGTGTTCTTTTCACAAATCACATCTAGAGTCATTGGATGTCTGTTCTTTTCACAAACCACATATTGATCCACCAGTGTTATTGCATGTGTGTCCTTTTCACAAACCACATCTAGAATCATTGCATGTGTGTTCTTTTGACAAACCACCTATGGATCCACTAGTGTCAATGCATCTGTGTTCTTTTCATTAACCACGGCTAGAGTCATTGCATGTCTGTTCTTTTCACAAACCACATGTGGATCCACAAGTGTCATTGCATGTGTGTTCTTTTGACAAACCCCATCTAGAGTCATTGGATGTCTGTTCTTTTCACAAACCACATATTGATCCACCAGTGTTATTGCATGTGTGTTCTTTTCACAAAGCACATCTAGAGTCATTGAATGTGTGTTATTTTCACAAACCACATCTGGATCCACCAGTGTGATTGCATCTGTGTTCTTTTCATTAACCACAGCTAGAGTCATTACATGTCTGTTCTTTTCACAAACCACATATGGATCCACCAGTGTCATTGCATGTGTGTTCTTTTCACAAACCATTGATAGAGTCATTGCATGTGTGTTCTTTTCATTAACCACATCTAGAGTCATTGCATGTGTGTTCTTTTCAGAAACCACATATGGATCCACAAGTGTCATTGCATATGTGTTCTTTTCACAAACCACTCATGGATCCACCAGAGTCATTGCATGTGTGTTCTTTTCACAAACCACATCTAGAGTCATTGGATGTCTGTTCTTTTCACAAAACACATATTGATCCACCAGTGTCATTGCATGTGTTCTTTTCACACACCACATCTAGAGTCATTGAATGTGTGTTATTTTCACAAACCACATCTGGATCCACCAGTGTGATTGCATGTGTGTTCTTTTCATTAACCACAGCTAGAGCCATTACATGTATGTTCTTTTCACATTGCATGTGTTCTTTTCACAAACCACATCTAGAGTCATTGAATGTGTGTAATTTCACAAACCACATCTAAATCCACCAGTGTGATTGCATGTGTGTTCTTTTCATTAACCACAGCTAGAGTCATTACATGTATGTTCTTTTCACAAACCACATATGGATCCACCAGTGTCATTGCATGTGTGTTCTTTTCACAAACCATAGCTAGAGTCATTGCATGTGTTTTCTTTTCATTAACCAGATCTAGAGTAATTGCATGTGTGTTCTTTTCACAAACCACATATGGATCCACCAGTGTCATTGCATGTGTGTTCTTTTCACAAACCACATCTACAGTCATTGCACGTGTGTTCTTCTCACAAACCACATATGGATCCACTGGAGTTCATTGCATGTCTATTATTCTCACAAACCACATATGGATCCACCAGTGTCATTGCATGTGTGTTCTTTTAGACAAACCACAGCTAGAGTCATTGCAAGTGTGTTCTTTTCATTAACCACATCCATAGTCATTGCATGTGTGTTCTGTTCACAAACCACATATGGATCCACCAGTGTTATTGGATGTCTATTGTTTTCACAAACCACATCTAGAGTCATTGCATGTGTGTTCTTCTCACAAACCACATATGGATCTACCAGAGTTCATTGCATGTCTGTTCTTTTCACAAACCACAGCTAGAGTCATTGCATGTCTGTTCTTCTCACAAACCACACATGGATCCACCAGAGTCATTGCATGTGTGTTCTTTTCACAAACCACATATGGATCCACCAGTGTCATTGCATGTCTATTCTTTTCACAAACCACAACTAGAGTCATTGCATGTTTGTTCTTCTCACAAACCACATATGGATACGCCATAGTCATTGCATGTGTGTTATTTTAACAAACCACAACTAGTTCATTGCATGTCTGTTCTTCTCACAAACCACAGTTAGAGTCATTGCATGTCTGGTCTTCTCACAACCCACATCTAGAGTCATTGGATGTCTGTTCTTTGCACAAACGACATATTGATCCACCAGTGTCATTGCATGTGTGTTCTTTGCACAAACCACATCTACAGTCATTGCATGTGTGTTCCTTTCACAAACCACATATGGATCCACCAGTGTGATTGCATTCGTGTTCTTTTCATTAACCACAACTAGAGTCATTGCATGTCTGTTCTTTTCACAAACCATATAAGGATCCACCAGTGACATTCCATGTGCTATTTTCACAAACCACATCTAGAGAAATTACATGTGTGTTCTTTTCATTAACCACATCTAGAGTCATTGCATGTGTGTTCTTTTCACAAACCACATATGGATGCACCAGTGTCAATGCATGCCTGTTATTTTCACAAACCACATCTAGAGTCATTGCATGTGTGTTCTTCTCACAAACCACATATGGATCCACCAGAGTTCATTGCATGTTTGTTCTTCTCACAAACCACATATGGATCCACCAGTGTCATTGCATCTATGTTCTTTTCACAAACCACGGCTAGAGTCATTGCATGTGTGTTCTTTTCATTAACCACATCCAGAGTCATTGCATGTGTGTTCTGTTCACAAACCACATATGGATCCACCCGTGTTATTTGATGTATATTGTTTTCACGAACCACATCTAGAGTCATTGCATGTGTGTACTTCTCACAAACCACATATGGATCCACCAAAGTTCATTGTATGTCTGTTCTTCTGACAAACCACATATGGATCCACCAGTGTCATTGCATGTGTGTTCTTTTCACAAACCACGGCTAGAGTCATTGCATGTGTGTTCTTTTCATTAACCACATCCAGAGTCATTGTGTTTGTGTTATTTTCACAAACCACATATGGATCCACCAGTGTCATTGGATGTATGTTCTTTTCACAAACCACATCTAGAGTCATTGCTTGTTTGTTCTTCTCACAAACCACATATGGAATCACCAGAGTTCATTGCATGTCTGTTCTTTTCACAAACCACAGCTAGAGTCATTGCATGTCTATTCTTGTCACAAACCACACGTGGATCCACCAGAGTCATCGCATGTGTGTTCTTTTCACAAACCACAACTAGAGTCATTGCATGTCTATTCTTTTCACAAACCACATCTAGAGTCATTGCATGTGTGTTCTTCTCACAAACCACACATGGATCCACCAGACTTCATTGCATGTCTGTTCTTTTCACAAACCATGGCTTTAGTCATTGCATGTCTGTTTTTCACAAACCACACATGGATCCACCAGAGTCATTGCATGTGTGTTGTTTTCACAAATCACATCTAGAGTCATTGAATGTCTATTATGTTCACAAACCACATATTGATCCACCAGTGCCATTGCATGTGTGTTATTTTCACAAACCACATCTAGACTCATTGCATGTATGTTCTTCTCACAAACCACAAATGGATCCACCAGTGTCATTGCATGTGTGTTCTTTTCACAAACCACATCTAGAGTCAGTGCGTTTGTGTTCTTTTCATTATCCACATCTAGAGTCATTGCATCTGTGTTCTTTTCACAAACCACATATGGATCCACCAGAGTTCATTGCATGTGTGTTCTTTTCACAAATCACATCTAGAGTCATTGGATGTCTGTTCTTTTCACAAACCACATATTGATCCACCTGTGTTATTGCATGTGTGTTCTTTTCACAAACCACATCTACAATCATTGCATGTGTGTTCTTTTCACAAACCACCTATGGATCCACAAGTGTCATTGCATGTGTGTTCTTTTCATTAACCACAGCTAGAGTCATTGCATGTCTGTTCTTTTCACAAACCACATGTGGATCCACGAGTGTCATTGCATGTGTGTTCTTTTCACAAACCCCATCTAGAGTCATTGGATGTCTGTTCTTTTCACAAACCACATATTGATCCAGCAGTGTTATTGCATGTGTGTTCTTCTCACAAACCACATCTAGAGTCATTGAATGTGTGTTATTTTCACAACCACATCTGGATCCACCAGTGTGATTGCATGTGTGTTCTTTTCATTAACCACAGCTAGAGTCATTACATGTCTGTTCTTTTCACAAACCACATATGGATCCACTAGTGTCATTGCATGTGTGTTCTTTTCACAAACCATTGCTAGAGTCATTGCATGTCTGTTCTTCTCACAAACCATAGCTAGAGTCATTGCTTGTCTGTACTTCTCACAAACCACACATGGATCCACCAGTGTCATTGCATGTGTGTTCCTTTCACAAAGCACATCTAGAGTCATTGCAAGTCTGTCCTTTTCAACCACATCTAGAGTCATTGCATGTGTGTTCTTCTCACATAGCACATATGGATCCACGAGAGTTCATTGCATGTCTGTTCTTTTCAAAAACAACAGCTAGAGTCATTGCATGCCTGTTCTTTTCACAAACCACATAGTCATTGCAGGTGTGTTCTTCTCACAAACCACATATGGATCCACCAGAGTTCATTGCATGTGTGTTCTTTTCACAAATCACATCTAGAGTCATTGGATGTCTGTTCTTTTCACAAACCACATATTGATCCACCAGTGTTATTGCATGTGTGTCCTTTTCACAAACCACATCTAGAATCATTGCATGTGTGTTCTTTTGACAAACCACCTATGGATCCACTAGTGTCAATGCATCTGTGTTCTTTTCATTAACCACGGCTAGAGTCATTGCATGTCTGTTCTTTTCACAAACCACATGTGGATCCAAAAGTGTCATTGCATGTGTGTTCTTTTGACAAACCCCATCTAGAGTCATTGGATGTCTGTTCTTTTCACAAACCACATATTGATCCACCAGTGTTATTGCATGTGTGTTCTTTTCACAAAGCACATCTAGAGTCATTGAATGTGTGTTATTTTCACAAACCACATCTGGATCCACCAGTGTGATTGCATCTGTGTTCTTTTCATTAACCACAGCTAGAGTCATTACATGTCTGTTCTTTTCACAAACCACATATGGATCCACCAGTGTCATTGCATGTGTGTTCTTTTCACAAACCATTGATAGAGTCATTGCATGTGTGTTCTTTTCATTAACCACATCTAGAGTCATTGCATGTGTGTTCTTTTCAGAAACCACATATGGATCCACAAGTGTCATTGCATATGTGTTCTTTTCACAAACCACTCATGGATCCACCAGAGTCATTGCATGTGTGTTCTTTTCACAAACCACATCTAGAGTCATTGGATGTCTGTTCTTTTCACAAAACACATATTGATCCACCAGTGTCATTGCATGTGTTCTTTTCACACACCACATCTAGAGTCATTGAATGTGTGTTATTTTCACAAACCACATCTAAATCCACCAGTGTGATTGCATGTGTGTTCTTTTCATTAACCACAGCTAGAGTCATTACATGTATGTTCTTTTCACAAACCACATATGGATCCACCAGTGTCATTGCATGTGTGTTCTTTTCACAAACCATAGCTAGAGTCATTGCATGTGTTTTCTTTTCATTAACCACATCTAGAGTAATTGCATGTGTGTTCTTTTCACAAACCACATATGGATCCACCAGTGTCATTGCATGTGTGTTCTTTTCACAAACCACATCTACAGTCATTGCACGTGTGTTCTTCTCACAAACCACATATGGATCCACTGGAGTTCATTGCATGTCTATTATTCTCACAAACCACATATGGATCCACCAGTGTCATTGCATGTGTGTTCTTTTTCACAAACCACAGCTAGAGTCATTGCAAGTGTGTTCTTTTCATTAACCACATCCATAGTCATTGCATGTGTGTTCTGTTCACAAACCACATATGGATCCACCAGTGTTATTGGATGTCTATTGTTTTCACAAACCACATCTAGAGTCATTGCATGTGTGTTCTTCTCACAAACCACATATGGATCTACCAGAGTTCATTGCATGTCTGTTCTTTTCACAAACCACAGCTAGAGTCATTGCATGTCTGTTCTTCTCACAAACCACACATGGATCCACCAGAGTCATTGCATGTGTGTTCTTTTCACAAACCACATATGGATCCACCAGTGTCATTGCATGTCTATTCTTTTCACAAACCACAACTAGAGTCATTGCATGTCTGTTCTTCTCACAAACCACATATGGATACGCCATAGTCATTGCATGTGTGTTATTTTAACAAACCACAACTAGTTCATTGCATGTCTGTTCTTCTCACAAACCACAGTTAGAGTCATTGCATGTCTGGTCTTCTCACAACCCACATCTAGAGTCATTGGATGTCTGTTCTTTGCACAAACGACATATTGATCCACCAGTGTCATTGCATGTGTGTTCTTTGCACAAACCACATCTACAGTCATTGCATGTGTGTTCCTTTCACAAACCACATATGGATCCACCAGTGTGATTGCATTCGTGTTCTTTTCATTAACCACAACTAGAGTCATTGCATGTCTGTTCTTTTCACAAACCATATAAGGATCCACCAGTGACATTCCATGTGCTATTTTCACAAACCACATCTAGAGAAATTACATGTGTGTTCTTTTCATTAACCACATCTAGAGTCATTGCATGTGTGTTCTTTTCACAAACCACATATGGATGCACCAGTGTCAATGCATGCCTGTTATTTTCACAAACCACATCTAGAGTCATTGCATGTGTGTTCTTCTCACAAACCACATATGGATCCACCAGAGTTCATTGCATGTTTGTTCTTCTCACAAACCACATATGGATCCACCAGTGTCATTGCATCTATGTTCTTTTCACAAACCACGGCTAGAGTCATTGCATGTGTGTTCTTTTCATTAACCACATCCAGAGTCATTGCATGTGTGTTCTGTTCACAAACCACATATGGATCCACCCGTGTTATTTGATGTATATTGTTTTCACGAACCACATCTAGAGTCATTGCATGTGTGTACTTCTCACAAACCACATATGGATCCACCAAAGTTCATTGTATGTCTGTTCTTCTGACAAACCACATATGGATCCACCAGTGTCATTGCATGTGTGTTCTTTTCACAAACCACGGCTAGAGTCATTGCATGTGTGTTCTTTTCATTAACCACATCCAGAGTCATTGTGTTTGTGTTATTTTCACAAACCACATATGGATCCACCAGTGTCATTGGATGTATGTTCTTTTCACAAACCACATCTAGAGTCATTGCTTGTTTGTTCTTCTCACAAACCACATATGGAATCACCAGAGTTCATTGCATGTCTGTTCTTTTCACAAACCACAGCAAGAGTCATTGCATGTCTATTCTTGTCACAAACCACACGTGGATCCACCAGAGTCATCGCATGTGTGTTCTTTTCACAAACCACAACTAGAGTCATTGCATGTCTATTCTTTTCACAAACCACATCTAGAGTCATTGCATGTGTGTTCTTCTCACAAACCACACATGGATCCACCAGACTTCATTGCATGTCTGTTCTTTTCACAAACCATGGCTTTAGTCATTGCATGTCTGTTTTTCACAAACCACACATGGATCCACTAGAGTCATTGCATGTGTGTTGTTTTCACAAATCACATCTAGAGTCATTGAATGTCTATTATGTTCACAAACCACATATTGATCCACCAGTGCCATTGCATGTGTGTTATTTTCACAAACCACATCTAGACTCATTGCATGTATGTTCTTCTCACAAACCACAAATGGATCCACCAGTGTCATTGCATGTGTGTTCTTTTCACAAACCACATCTAGAGTCAGTGCGTTTGTGTTCTTTTCATTATCCACATCTAGAGTCATTGCATCTGTGTTCTTTTCACAACCCACACATGGATCCACCACTGTCATTGCAGGCCTGTTCTTTTCACAAACCACATCTAGTCATTGCATGTGTGTTCTGCTCACAAACTACATATGGATCCACCAGAGATCATTGCATGTTTGTTCTTCTCACAAACCACATATGGATCCACCAGTGTCATTGCATGTGAGTTCTTTTCACAAACCACATCTAGAGTCATTGCATGTGTGTTCTTTTCATTAACCACATCTAGAGTAATTGCATGTGTGTTATTTTCACAAACCACATATGGATCCACTAGTGTCATTGGATGTATGTTCTTTTCACAAACCACATCTAGAGTCATTGCATGTGTGTTCTTCTAACAAACCACATAAGGATCCACCAGAGTTCATTCCATGTCTGTTCTTTTCACAAACCACAGCTAGAGTCATTGCATGTTTGTTCTTCTCACAAACCACACATGGATCCACCAGAGTCATTGCATTTGTGTTATTTTCACAAATAATAGCTAGAGTCATTGCATGTGTGTTCTTTTCACAAACTACATAAGGATCCACCAGAGTCATTGGATGTGTGTTCTTTTCATTACCCACATCCAGAGTCATTGCATGTGTGTTCTTTTCACAAACCACATATGGATCCACCGGTGTCATTGTATGTCTGTTCTTTTCACAAACCACATCTAGAGTAATTGCATGTGTGTTCTTCTCACAAACCACATAGGGATCCACAAGAGTTCATTGCATGTCTGTTCTTTTCACAAACCACAGCTAGAGTTATTGCATGTCTGTTCTTTTCAGAAACCACATCTAGAGTCACTGCATGTGTGTTCTTCTCGCAAACCACATATAGATCCACTAGAGTTCATTGCATGTCTGTTCTTTTCACAAACCACAGCTAGAGTCATTGCATTTCTGTTCTTCTCACAAACCACACATGGATCCACCAGTGTCATTGCATGTGTGTTCTTTTCACAAAGCACATCTAGAGTCATTGCAACTCTGTTCTTTTCACAAACCACATCTAGAGTCATTGCATGTGTGTTCGTCTCACATACCACATATGGATCCACCAGAGTTCATTGCATGTCTGTTCTTTTCACAAACAACAGCGAGATTCATTGCATGCCTGTTCTTTTCACAAACCACATCTAGAGTCATTGCATGTGTGTTCTTCTCACAAACCACATATGGATCCACCAGAGTTCATTGCATGTGTGTTCTTTTCACAAATCACATCTAGAGTCATTGGATGTCTTTTCTTTTCACAAACCACATATTGATCCACCGGTGTTATTGCATGTGTGTTCTTTTCACAAACCACATCTGGAATCATTGCATGTGTATTCTTTTCACAAACCACCTATGGATCCACTAGTGTCATTGCATGTGTGTTCTTTTCATTAACCACAGCTAGAGTCATTGCATGTCTTTTATTTTCACAAACCACATGTGGATCCACCAGTGTCATTGCATGTGTGTTCTTTTCACAAACCCCATCTAGAGTCATTGGATGTCTGTTCTTTTCACAAACCACATATTGATCCACCAGTGTTATTGCATGTGTGTTCTTTTCACAAACCACATCTAGAGTCATTGAATGTGTGTTATTTTCACAAACCACATCTGGATCCACCAGTGTGATTGCATCTGTGTTCTTTTCATTAACCACAGCTAGAGTCATTACATGTCTGTTCTTTTCACAAACCACATATGGATCCACCAGTGTCATTGCATGTGTGTTCTTTTCACAAACCATTTCTAGAGTCATTGCATGTGTGTTCTTTTCATTAACCACATCTAGATTCATTGCATGTGTGTTCTTTTCACAAACCACATATGGATCCACCAGTGTCATTGCATATGTGTTCTTTTCACAAACCACATCTAGAGTCATTGCATGTGTGTTCTTCTCACAAACCACATATGGATCCACCAGAGTTCATTACATGTCTGTTCTTCTCACAAATCACATATGGATCCACCAGTGTCATTGCATTTGTGTACTTTTCACAAACTACATCTAGAGTCATTGCATGAGTGTTCTTGTCGTGGTGGTGTCACGGCAGATGCCATGGATAGGCTAAAGGTGGGGACTAATACATGCTAGGGGAATCCAGGGAGGGATAGTGGAGTGATTCTCCACACAGAAGTTTGTATTGATTTCCTTCCAAGATTACAAGTGCTCCTAGAGCTGTATTGGCAAGAGGAGGAAGAAGGAGCTCTCCTACTCTCACCCACAGATCACACCTGAAACCCTAGCCAAAACAGAATAGTAGAAAGTGATGGGTTCGTAGCATGGAAAACAAAAAAATTCTACCGCAAGAATGAACAAAACCCAGATCTAATCTAGATAAAAGCCAAGATATAATCTATTAGACATGAGCAACGATATAGATAGGAACTAACCCTCATAGATCCGAAAGCGTTAACGAGATTAGATCTCGTGGTTGATGTAGTCGATCACTTGCCGATCTCAAGATCGTGTGGACGATCCTTCCGGCGTTGCGTTCCAGCAGCGCTTCTGCAGTCGGTCAAGTGGACGATCCTTCCGGCGTCGCGTTTCGGCAGCGCTTCCGTAGTCGGTCGCACGTGCGGAGTCGAAGCAGACCTTCCTCTCCTCGTTCCAGCGAGCAGCAGAGGTTGTAGATCTTCTCCACAGAATCCCAGCAGCACGACAGCGTGGTGGTGGTGGTGGAGTAGAGAATTCTGCAGGGCTTTGCCTATGCCTGTGCAGAAGAAAGGAGGAGGAGAGAGGCGGCAGAGATTGGGAGTTATGGAGGAGGGGTGGAGGGGGCGCCCCTGCCCCTCTATTTAAATGGGGTGAGGCGCCATGGGGAGGGGGAGTCCTTGTAGGACTCCCCTCCCTCTAGGGCCGGCGGATTGGGGAGGGGGGAGGAGTCCTCCTCCCCCACGACTCCTAGTCTTGACCCACCAGGACTCCTTGATCCCTTGGTTTTCAAGCAAACTCTAATAAAGCTTCCAGAACCTTCCGGAACATTCTGAAACCTTCTAGAACCCTCATACAAATACTCCGGAACATTTCCTAACTCAGAAAATGATCCCCAATATATGAATCTTATTCTCCGGACAATTCTGGATCTCCTCGTGATGTCCCGGATCCATTCCGAGACTCCGAACAACATTCGGTCTCCAACGCACATTCCATATCTACTTAAAACAACTTCGAACCTTAAGTGTGTCACCCTACGGTTCGTGAATATGTAGACATGATAGAGACACATCTCCTATCAATAACCATCAGCGGGACCTGGAGATCCATAATGGCTCCCACATACTCAACGATGACTTCGTGATCAATTGAACCATTTACATACGAAACCAATTCCCTTTGTCACGCGATACTATACTTATCCGAGGTTTGATCGTCGGTATCTCCATACCTAGTTCTACCTCGTTACTGATAAGTACTCTTTACTCGTTTCGTGATATGTCATCCCCTGTGACCCAGTCACATGCTTGCAAGCTAACTAGATGACATTCCACCGAGAGGGCCCAGAGCATATCTATTCATCATATGGATGGACAAATCCCAATCTTGGTCCATGCGCTTCAACACATACTTTCAGAATACCCAATGACACCTTTATGACCACCCAATTACGAAGCGGTGTTTGATGTCATCAAAGTACCCATCCGGTGATGGTGATTAACACAACCTCATGGTCGAAGGATTAGGTTACTATGCATTTAAAAGCTTACAGCAATACGAACTTAATGACTTGATCTTATGCTACGCTTACTATTGGTGTGTGTCCATTACATCATTCTCCTAATGATATTAATCACATCCTAATGTCTATGATCAGGAAACCATGATCATCAATTAATCAACAAGCTAGTTCAACAAGAGGCTTACTAGGGACTCTCTTATGTTTACAAAACACACAAGTATTAGTGTTTCCTAATAATACAATTATAGCATGGGATGTAAACATTCATCATAAACACAAAGATATAATAATAACCACTTTTATTATTGCCTCTTGGGCATATCTCCAACAGTCTCCCACTTGCACTACAGTCAATAATCCAGATTACATGGTAATATACCGAACACCCATGGCGTTCTGGTGTTGGTCATGTTTTGCCCTAGGGAGAGGTTTAGTCAACGGATCCGCCACATTCAGATCAGTGTGTACTTTGCAAATCTTTATGTCACCATCTCGGACATACTCGCGAATAGCGTGGAAACGTAGCTTGATGTGCTTCAGCTTGCTATGTGACCTTGGCTCCTGTGCATTAGCTATGGCACCAGTGTTGACACAGTAGATGGCCATCGGGTCCAACGCACTGGGAACCACGCCAAGTTCAGTAATGAATTCCTTCATCCAAACAGCTTCTTGTGCAGCCTCCGAAGCAGCTATGTATTCCGATTCAGTTGAAGATTTCGCCACAACGCTTTGCTTCGCACTCCTCCAGCTCACTGCAGCACCATTCAAAATAAATGCGTATCCCGACTGTGACTTCGAGTCATCCGGATCGGTGTAACCGTTTACAACAAGCTGTTCATCACCTCCATAAGAAAGAACCATATCCTTAGTCCTATTTAGGTACTTTAGGATATTCTTGACCGCTGTCCAGTGCTCCATTCCAGGATCACTTTGATATCTGCTAGTCAAACTAACAGCATGTGCTATATCCGGTCTTGTACACAGCATGGCATACATGATGGAACCTATGGCCGAGGCATAGGGAAAATTATTCATTTTCTCTCTATCTTCTGCCGTAGCTGGACTTTGAGTTTTACTCAAGGTCTTACCTGACAACATGGGCACGAACCCTTTCTTGCTATCTTCCATTCTAAACTTCTTTAGAACTTTGTCCAAGTACGTACTTTGTGAAAGCGCTATTAGGCGTCTTGATCTATCCCTATAAATCTTGATGCCTAGAATATATGCCGCTTCGCCAAGATCCTTCATTGAAAAACTATTATTCAAATAGGTTTTGACGCTGTTAAGAAGTTCTATATCATTCCCAATCAACAATATGTCATCTACATACAGTACTAGGAATGCTACAGAGCTCCCACTCACTTTCTTGTAAATACAAGCTTCTCCATAAGTTTGTATAAATCCAAAGTTTTTGATTACTTTATCAAAACGTTGATTCCAACTACGGGATGCTTGCTTCAGTCCATAAATGGAGCGCTGAAGTTTGCATACCTTGTCAGCATCTTTAGGACCGACAAAACCTTTGGGTTGTACCATATACAACTCTTCCTCAATGTCACCATTAAGGAACGCCGTTTTGACATCCATCTGCCAAATCTCATAATCGAAATATGCAGCAATTGCTAACAAAATCCTCACAGACTTTAGCTTCGCTACTGGTGAGAAAGTCTCATCATAGTCAACTCCTTGAATTTGTCGGAACCCTTTCGCGACAAGTCGAGCTTTATAGACGGTAACATTACCATCAGCATCCGTTTTTCTCTTGAAAATCCATTTGTTTTCGACAGCCTTACGGCCATCCGGTAAGTCCACCAAAGTCCACACTTGGTTTTCGTACATGGATCCCATTTCGGATTTCATGGCTTCTAACCATTTGTCGGAATCTGGGCTCACCATAGCTTCTTCATATGTCGCAGGGTCATCATCGTTGTCCACCAACATGACGTTCAAGGCAGAGTCATACCAATCAGGAGTGGTACGAATCCTCGTTGACCTGCGAGGTTCAGTAGTAACTTCGTTCAAAGTTTCATGATCATTATCATTAGCTTCCTCTTCAATTGGTGCAGGCGGCACCAAAACATCTTCCGATGCTGTGCTACTCTCAAATCCGAGAGAAGGTTCAATAACCTCATCGAGTTCTACTTTCCTTCCAGTCACTTCTTTCGAGAGAAACTCCTTCTCAAGAAAGGATCCATTCTTTGCAACGAAAACTTTGCCTTTGGATCTATGATAGAAGGTATACCCAATTGTTTCTTTAGGGTATCCTATGAAGACGCATTTCTCCGCTTTGGGTTCTAGCTTATCAGGTTGTAACTTCTTTACATATGCTTCGCAACCCCAAACTTTAAGGAACGACAACTTAGGTTTCTTACCAAACCACAATTCGTACGGTGTCGTTTCAACGGATTTAGATGGTGCCCTATTTAAAGTGAATGCGGCTGTCTCTAATGCATAGCCCCAAAATGATAACGGTAAATCTGTAAGAGACATCATAGACCGAACCATATCTAAGAGAGTTCGATTACGACGTTCGGACACACCATTACGCTGTGGTGTTCCCGGCGGTGTCAACTGTGAAAGTATTCCACATTTCTTTAAATGCATGCCAAACTCATAACTCAGATATTCACCCCCGCGATCAGAACGCAGAAACTTAATCTTCTTGTTACGATGATTCTCCACTTCACTTTGAAATTCCTTAAACTTCTCGAAAGTTTCGGACTTATGTTTCATGAAGTAGACATACCCATATCTACTCAAGTCATCCGTGAAAGTGAGAACATAACGATATCCACCACGCGATGCTACACTCATTGGACCACACACATCGGTATGTATTATTTCCAATAAGTCTATAGCTCGCTCCATTGTACCAGAGAATGGAGTCTTAGTCATTTTTCCCATTAGACATGCTTTGCATCTTTCAAGTGATTCAAAATCAAGTGATTCAAGAAGTCCATCTGAATGGAGTTTCTTCATGCGCTTCACTCCAATGTGACCAAGACGACAGTGCCACATGTATGTAGAATTATCATTCAATTTAATTCGTTTTAGCATCTATGTTGTGAACATGTGTATCACTACTATCGAGATTCAGTAAGAATAAACCATTCATCTCAGGTGCATTACCATAAAAGATATTACTCATATAAATCGAACAACCTTTATTCTCGGACTTAAAAGAGTAACCGTCTCGCAATAAACAGGATCCAGATATAATGTTCATGCTCAACGCAGGCACCAAATAACAATTATTTAAATTTAAAACTAATCCCGAAGGTAGATGTAGAGGGAGCGTGCCGACGGCGATCACATCAACCTTGGAGCCATTTCCAACGCGCATCGTCACCTCGTCTCTTGCTACTCTTCGTTTATTCCACAGCTCCTGTTTCGAGTTACAAATATGAGCAACCGAACCAGTATCAAATACCCAGGCACTACTACGATTACTAGTAAGATACACATCTATAACACATATATCAAATATACCTTTCTTCTTGATGTTGCCGTTCTTCAGATCCGCCAGGTACTTGGGGCAGTTACGCTTCCAGTGACCAGCTCCCTTGTAGTAGAAGCACTCAGTTTCCGGCTTAGGACGAGCCTTGGGCTTCTTAGCAGGTGCGGCAGCTTTCTTGTCGTCCTTCTTGAAGTTGCCCTTGTTCTTAGGCTTGCCCCGTTTCTTGAAGTTGGTGGTCTTATTGACCATCAACACTTGTTGCTCCTTCTTGATCTCCACTTCAGCAGTTTTCAGCATGGACGATAGTTCAGGCAACGTCTTGTTCATGCAGTGCATGTTGTAGTTCATCACAAAGTTCTTATAACTTGGTGGCAGTGATTGAAGGAGACAGTGAATCCCCAATTCATTAGGAATCGATATTCCCAACTCTTGGAGCTTCTTTGCGTACCCAGACATGGTGAGTACGTGCACGCTAACGGAGCTTCCTTCTTCCATCTTAAAGTTAAAGAACTTTTCGGAGGCCTCATAGCTCTCCATGGCCGCGCGAGTCTCAAAAATTAGCCTGAGCTCCTTAATGATCTCGAACGGGTCGTGGTGCTCAAAACGCTTCTGGAGCTCCGATTCTAAACCGTACAGGATGGCACACTAAACTGTGGAGTAATGATTTTTCTGAGTGGCGAAAACATTCTTTTTGTCATCGGTGGCATTATCTGCAGGTGGGTCACCTAGAGGTGCTTCGAGCACATAGGTCAACTGACCAGCCCTGAGGACGATCTTCAGTCCACGGAACCAGTCCGTGAAATTGCTTCCATTGTTCTTAAGCTTTTCTTTCTCTAGGAACGCATTGAAATTGATGGAGGGGGTCGCCATAATCTATAACAATTTGCAAGTAGTTTAGACTAAGTTTATGACAAATTGAGTTCAAATTTAATTCTTAAACTAACTAGGTGAACTCCCACTCAAAACAACATCCCTCACATTGTCTTAGTGATTACACGAACCAAGTTCACTACACCAAGTCCGATCTTCACGAGAGAAGATGTAGTTTCATTGGCGAACAATCTTCATGTTCATCATATCATTTATATGACTCATGCTCTACCTTTCGGTATTCCGTGTTCCGAGACCATGTATGTACATGCTAGGCTCGTCAAGATAACCTTAGTTTCCGCATGTGCAAATCTGGCTTGCACCTGTTGTATGCACACGTAGAATCTATCACATCCGATCATCACGAGATGCTTCGAAACGACGAGTCTTAGCAATGGTGCCAACTAAGGGTGAACACTTTATTACTTGATATTTAGTGAGAGGGATCATCTTATAATGCTATCGTCGCGATCTAAGCAATACAAGATGCATAAAGGATTAACATCACAGGCAATTCATAATTAGTGTGATATGATATGGCATTTTCTTCTTGCGCCTTTGATCTCCATCTCCAAAGCACGAACATGATCTCCATCATCACCACCATTGCGTCAAGGTCAGTGCCGCCGCTTCATGGTTGTCCATCATCACCAGCAACTATTACAACTACTCGGAATAAAGCTATTACAAGATGAATAGACACGCAGGTCTTAACAGAATTAAAGACAACCATTAGGCTCCTGCCGGTTGCCATATTACAACAAGGATCATTGCATACATCAAATACAATCACAATCACATGTTGGCCATATCACATCACAAAACCCCTGCAAAAACAAGTTAGACGCCTCTAATTTTCTTTGCAAGTTTTACGTGGTTTGGGGCTTTCGCATAAGACCGATCTTACCTACGAACAAGAACCACAACATTGATACAAGTGTTGTCAGATGCTCATTGTAAATTGAATCTTAACTATGGTGGGAGAGACAGACACCCGCAAAGCCACTTGTGCAAAGCAAGTTGCACGTCAAGCGTGGAGCAAGTCTCGTGTGCGATGACATGTAATGTTAGCCCGAGCCGCTTCATCCCACCATGCCGCAAGATGCAAAGTACACGCTAAGACACCGACAACAAAAGCATCAACGCCCACAAAAACATTGTGTTCTACTCGTGCAACAGATCTACGCATAGATACGGCTCTGATACCACTGATGGGTTCGTAGCATGGAAAACAAAAAATTTCTACCGCAAGAACGAACAAAACCCAGATCTAATCTAGATAAAAGCCAAGATCTAATCTATTAGACATGAGCAACGATATAGATAGGAACTAACCCTCGTAGATCTGAAAGCGTTAACGTGATTAGATCTCGTGGTTGATGTAGTCGATCACTTGCCGATCTCAAGATCGTGTGGACGATCCTTCCGGCGTCGCGTTCCAGCAGCGCTTCCGCAGTCGGTCAAGTGGACGATCCTTCCGGCGCCGCGTTTCGACAGCGCTTCCGCAGTCGGTCACACGTGCGGAGTCGAAGCAGACCTTCCTCTCCTTGTTCCAGCCAGCAGCGGAGGTAGTAGATCTTCTCCACGGAATCCCAGCAGCACGACGGTGTGGTGGTGGTGGTGGAGTAGAGAATTCTGCAGGGCTTCGCCTATGCCTGTGCAGAAGAAAGGAGGAGGAGAGAGGCGGCTGAGATTGGGAGTTATGGAGGAGGGGTGGAGGGGGCGCCCCTGCCCCTCTATTTAAAGGGGGTGAGGCGCCATGGGGAGGGGGAGTCCTTGTAGGACTCCCCTTCCTCTAGGGCCGGCGGATTGGGGAGGGGGGAGGAGTCCTCCTCCCCCACGACTCCTAGTCTTGACCCACCAGGACTCCTTGATCCCTTCCTTGGTTTTCAAGCAAATTCTAAGAAACCTTCCAGAACCTTTCGGAACATTCGGAAACCTTCTAGAACCCTCATACAAATACTCCGGAACATTTCCTAATTCAGAAAATGATCCCCAATATATGAATCTTATTCTCCGGACAATTCCGGATCTCCTCGTGATGTCCTGGATCCATTCCGAGACTCCGAACAACATTCGGTCTCCAACGCACGTTCCATATCTACATAAAACAACTCCGAACTTTAAGTGTGTCACCCTACGGTTCGTGAATATGTAGACATGAGAGAGACACATCTCCTATCAATAACCATCAGCGGGACCTGGAGATCCATAATGGCTCCCACATACTCAATGATGACTTCGTGATCGATTGAACCATTTACATACGAAACCAATTCCCTTTGTCACGCGATACTATACTTATCCGAGGTTTGATCATCGGTATCTCCATACCTAGTTCTGCCTCGTTACTGATAAGTACTCTTTACTCGTTCCGTGATATGTCATCCCCTGTGACCCAGTCACATGCTTGCAAGCTAACTAGATGACATTCCACCGAGAGGGCCTAGAGCATATCTATCCGTCATATGGATGGACAAATCCCAATCTTGGTACATGCGCTTCAACACATACTTTCAGAATACCCAATGACACCTTTATGACCACCCAGTTATGAAGCGGTGTTTGATGTCATCAAAGTACCCATCTGGTGATGGTGGTTAACACAACCTCATGGTCGAAGGATTAGGTTACTATGCATTTAAAAGCTTACAGCAATACGAACTTAATGATTTGATCTTATGCTACGCTTACTATGGGTGTGTGTCCATTACATCATTCTCCTAATGATATAACCTTGTTATTAATCACATCCTAATGTCTATGATCAGGAAACCATGATCATCAATTAATCAACAAGCTAGTTCAACAAGAGGCTTACTAGGGACTCTCTTATGTTTACAAAACACACAAGTATTAGTGTTTCCTAATAATACAATTATAGCATGGGATGTAAACATTCATCATAAACACAAAGATATAATAATAACCACTTTTATTATTGCCTCTTGGGCATATCTCCAACAGAAAGACCAACCCCTTCTACAGAAGCCCTAGCCCCCCTTTTATAGAGGAAGCTCGGTTTCTGCCTAGGGCATACGTGGAGGCATATTCCTAGGAATATGCCTCCTCTCAAAGTGGTAAGCCGACCGGGGTGCTTTTTCCCAAGCGTCACACATGCGCCAAACCACTGCCACGTTCGGGTCATCCTTCTTCTTCTCCACCAGCACCGGATTGGACAGCCAATCCGGGTAGAGTACTTCCATGATAAACCCTGCAGCTAGCAGCCGAGCTATCTCATCCCCAATGACTTTCCTCCTATCTTCGGTGAAGCGGCGGAGTGCTTGCTTCACTGGCTTAGCTCCGGGTCTCACATTCAAAGAGTGCTCGGCCAACTCCCTCGGAAGACCTTGCAAGTCATGTCTGGACCAAGCAAAAATGTCCCGATTCTCACGGAGGAAGCTGACGAGCTCGCTTTCCTATTTATCACTTAACCCGGCACCAATTGTTACGGTGCGCTCTGGGAACATGTCATCGACAGGAACCTTCTTGTTATATTTCGTGGCCTGGAAAGAGACACTTCCATGCGGGCTACTTAGCGCCCACATATACTGCTGCGCGAACTGAGCCAATGCCGCCACTTCTTGAATCATCCTTTTTTCCTGCCAATCACAAGTGACTCGGCTAAATTCGACCCGGCCGACGCACACTCCATCGAACGTCGGAAATCCCCTGCAATGGTTATCACCCCGTTTGGTCCGAGCAACTTCATCTTCAAGTAGCTAACGTGACAGCTTGCCATGAACTTGCTCAGGGCTGGCCTTCCGAGTAATGCGTGGTAAGCACTTTCCAAGTTCACCACCTCGAACTCCAAATTTTTGGTTTGGCAGTTATTCCTCGTGCCGAACAAGACGTCAACCCGGACCTTACCTATGGGCTCACAAGAAATGCCGGGTACAATGCCATGGAAAGTTGTCCTCGTGGCCTGGAGCATGTTCTCCGAGATACCCAACTTGCGCATTGTGTCCGCATACATGATATTTATGCTACTGCCATTGTCGATCAACACCTTTGAGAATCTTACGTTAATGCTAGGTCCAATGAATGTCGGATCCAGCACCAACGCATACGAACCAGGGCTTGGCATGAGCTTGGGATGATCCTTGATGCTCCAGGTGATTTCCTGATCGGACCAAGGCATGTACCTCGTCACTGCGGGCATTACTGCATTCACCTCCATATGCCTACGTTGTAAGCTTTTTCTGTCAGTTTCCTCTGTGGTGAACACGCAGTAGCTCTGGTGGTGCTCCCTGTACTCGTTTCTCCCCTCATTTCCGGGGTACCTCTGATCCGGCTGATGCTGATTTTCTACCTGATGCACTGCATCTCTTCTGTCATTGTTATCATACCTCCGCGGAGGGGGAGGCAACATTTGCTATTGCGTGTTCGCTCCGGAGAGCAGTTGCTGTCGGGGTAACTCCTGCCGAGGCTGATCATTCCGGGGTGCCTGAGCATTCCCCGAACCACCTTGTTCAATCTTACGCATCCACTCACATTGCCTCGTCAAATGATCCGCTGGGTTGTTCAGATTTGGCGTGTGAAACTTACACGGCTGGTCCAACATCGACTCATAAGTGTACCTCGGACGGTCTTTCCTTTCTTGCCACTGCTTCTTTTTCTTTGGTGTCCAAGTTTTCTTGCCCTCGGTTCTTGGAGTCCATTGCCCTCCAGTTTTCTGGCGCTGGCTACCCCCTGCTCCGGGCTGATCTTGATTCATAGCTGCAACTTGGTGGAAACTGTATCGGTGGTCCGGTCTATCATCTCTCCTTTTTCCTCTGTAGTCATTCCTCCGGGATGATCCGGCTCCGTCCCTCTGATAGTACTCATCGCTTGACTCGTTTGATGCGAGCCTAGGTTGAGTCGGATCACCCAAAGCATACGAATCTGCGATCCGGATCATCTCTGACAACGTACTTGGCATTTTCCTTTGCAACTTCATCCACAGCTCGCTTCCATATCTGCACCTCTGTGCAAACCACGCTATGGCCTGTGATTCTATCACGCCCTCACATGAGTTTCTCACGGTACACCACCGGGTTAAGAACTCCCGGTCTGTCTCATTAGGTCTTTGCTTGCACATAGCTAGGGTCTGTGGCCTATTTGGCCTCTGATATGTACTCGAGAAATTGCTGATGAACATTTCCTCAAACTCTATCCAGCAGTTGATGCTCCCTGGTGGCAAATTGTTCAGCCATACCCTTGCCGGGCCTTCCAACATCTGGGGTACGTATCGTACTGCCCATCTCAAGTTGCCAGTGGCAATTTTCACCGTCGTAGCATAGTTTATCAGCCAATCCTCTGGCTCGGTACTGCCGTCATACGTCTTCGTGCCCCTGGGCAGCTGAAAGTTGGGTACCGGTGGCTCCTTCATGATCCGGGGTCCAAAACACGCTGGACCCGATGGACCTTGACATTCAATTTGTTCCGACCTATACAGTCGATCTAGTTTCAACCTTGCATCATCCGGCATCAAATCCCTGCTTCCCAATCTCGACCCTATCACATGATAGTCCGGTCTTGGGTATCCCGCGTTTTCCATCTCCGAATCACCATCATTATACCTGTCTTTCTCTCTTGGAGCGCCTTTCTGTTGCATACCTCGGCCGGCGCTTTGCTCTTGCCTTGGTATATTCCGCTGCTGCGGTTGTCCTGCTCCTGCCGAGTTTCGTTGTCCGGCATGGCCGTTGACAATGTTTCCTTGACCGGCATTGCCTTGGTCACGGTTACCTCGGCCAGCTTCGCCTTGGCTCACACTCCGTCGATCATCATTTTTCTACGCCTCTTTTCCTTTCCCTGCCCAGGTTGGGTCATACGGGACGATCTGTCTGTTCCGTTTGGGCGAGGTTACTACTTCCTCCCTCCTTGGACCACCATGAGGAGACGATGCGGCTCCAGCGGATTTCTCCGGGTTACCCACCACCGAATGGACGATCTTGGAGGCTCCATCTCTCTCCGGGTTAGCCCTGAGCAGTTCCTCGTTTTGCCTGTTTGCAATCCGAACCAGCTCGTTAACCCTATCTTGTTGTCTTTGCCGGGCTTCACCCGTCAGACCCTCCAACTCGGATGCAGCTGCATCCGCTGCTCTGAGGTTCTTTGCCGGGGTACTGTACCTCGGCAACCCCACGGACAAACAGTTTTCTGATTCCTCAATTCCAGTATCACCCTCTCTGTTCATCTCGCTCATGAGATTTCTTCCCTTTACTTTTACAACATCAACTTTGTTCACCTTTGCGTACTCACGCAGCATCATATTCAACGACTGCTGGGCCGCGGCTATTTTCTTTGCACCCTCCAGTATTTTCTGCCTAGTTTCTTCCAGCTCGGCCTGTGCACGAGCCAGATCTACCGCTGCTACTATAGGGTTCGCCAAGCTATCCATTGCTTCCCTCAACACGTTCTCTGGCCTCTCTAGTGGAGGACCTCTACCTTTCCTCTGTGCCTTAGGCGTTACCTCTGGATCTGGCGCCGGATCCTTGCTCGCGCCCGCACTTGGTGCAGTCATCATCACCTCCGCATGGTTCGGGGAGCGAGCGATACGCGTCCCGGGAACCACGGTGAGGGGAGGCTCCCCGCGTCGACGACATGACACGGATGAACACACGAGACGTCAACAGCAACGTAGACCTTGTGCATGCCGAGCTTGACGAAGAGGACATTGCGCGGAAGAGGGCGCGTGCCAAAGCAGCCTGTGTTGTCGCTGAAGAAATCCAGCGCTCCAAAGCGCTGAACGAGCCCGAAGACGATGCGTTCGCCGGTGGCGATGAGGTTTCCCATCTAGATCTTGACCCCTTCTAGCGCCGCTAGCCCCATGGTGGGCGCCAACTGTCGTGGTGGTGTCACGACAGATGCCATGGATAGGCTAAAGGTGGGGACTAATACACGCTAGGGGAATCCAGGGAGGGATAGTGGAGTGATTCTCCACATAGAAGTTTGTATTGATTTCCTTCCAAGATTACAAGTGCTCCTAGAGCTGTATTGGCGAGAGGAGGAAGAAGGATCTCTCTTACTCTCACCCACAGATCACACCTGAAACCCTAGCCAAAACAGAATAGTAGAAAGACCAACCCCTTCTACAGAATCCCTAGCCCCCCCTTTTATAGAGGAAGCTCGGTTTCTGCCTAGGGCATACGTGGAGGCATATTCCTAGGAATATGCCTCCTCTCAAAGTGGTAAGCCGACCGGGGTGCTTTTTCCCCCGCGTCACACTTGCTTTAACTACGTGAGCCTCTGCGGCGCCCGCGTCAGCCGACATGGGCGTCATCACCCCTGTCGGCCATGATCCGGTGGTCCCGCTCTTGTCTGCTTCGCTCATGCAGTGCGTACCGGACCCTCCTTTTAACCAACAAGATTCCTTCCTTCTCCTAGAAGCCAAACATGACCCGGATCATAGCTGACCCGGGCACCCCCGTTCCTGCATACAAGTAAACATTTACTTCCGACTTACTGCTTAAGTCAGTTGAGACTTAGTTAGGCGAACGCCCCTGGTCCGGGTTACTCCGTGATTCGGCCTGCCTTGAGGTGACCCGGCCTGCATCTGCTTTGGCCTTGCCGAACCTTGGCTATCTCGGCCTTTATACCCCGGCGTGACCCTACCCGGGGGTATCCCCCCAACAGTTCTTTTCATTAACCACATCTAGAGTCATTGCATGTGTGTTCTTTTCACAAACCACATATGGATCCACCAGTGTCATTGCATGCCTGTTCTTTTCGAAAACCACATCTAGAGTCATTGCATGTGTGTTCTTCTCACAAACCACAGATGGATCCACAAGAGTTCATTGCATGTATGTTCTTCCCACAAACCACATATGGATCCACCAGTGTCATTGCATGTGTGTTCTTTCACAAACCACAGCTAGAGTCATTGCATGTGTGTTCTTCACATTAACCACATCCAGAGTCATCGCATGTGTGTTATTTTCACAAACCACATATGGATCCACCAGTCTCATTGGATGTCTGTTCTTTTCACAAACTACATCTGGAGTCATTCCATGTGTGTTCTTCCCACAAACCACATATGGATCCACCAGAGTTCATTGCATGTATGTTCTATTCACAAACCACAGCTAGAGTCATTGCATGTTTGTTCTTCTCACAAACAACACATGGATCCACTAGAGTCATTGCATGTGTGTTCTTTTCACAAACCACAGCTAGAGTCCACTACAAGAAATGTAATTACCTGTGACGCACATTCAATGACGATTTCGTAATAAAACGTCATGTTTTATGAAAAAACGTCACAATTTAGATGAATCCCTGACGTTTTTTGATGAATCGTCATAGAATGAGCGTCATATATAATCATATTTGTTGTAGTGGTCATTGCATGTCTATTCTTTTCAAAAATCACATCTAGAGTCATTGCATGTGTGTACTTCTCACAAACCACATATGGATCTACCAGAGTTAATTGCAAGTTTGTTCTTTTTACAAACCACAACTAGAGTCATTGCACTTCTGATCTTCTCACAAACCACACATGGATCCACCAGAGTCATTGCATGTGTGTTCTTTTCACAAACCACATCTAGAGTCATTGGATGTCTGTTCTTTTCACAAACCACATATTGATCCACCAGTGTCATTGCATGTGTTCTTTTCACAAGCCAGATCTAGAGTCATTGAATGTGTGTTATTTTCACAAACCACATCTGGATCCACCAGTGTGATTGCATGTGTGTTCTTTTCATTAACCACAGCTAGAGTCATTACATGTATGTTCTTTTCACAAACCACATATGGATCCACCAGTGTCATTCCATGTGTGTTCTTTTCACAAACCATAGCTAGAGTCATTGCATGTGTTTTCTTTTCATTAACCACATGTAGAGTAATTGCATGTGTGTTCTTTTCACAAACCACATATGGATCCACCAGTGTTATTGCATGTGTGTTCTTTTCACAAACCAAATCTACAGTTATTGCATGTGTGTTCTTCTCACAAACCACATATGGATCCACCGGAGTTCATTGCATGTCTGTTCTTCTCACAAATCACATATGGATCCACCAGTGTCATTGCATGTGTGTTCTTTTTCACAAACCATAGCTAGCGTCATAGCATGTGTGTTCTTTTCATTAACCACATCCATAGTCATTGCATGTGTGTTCTATTCACAAACCACATATGGATCCACCAGTGTTATTGGATGTCTATTGTTTTCACAAACCACATCCAGAGTCATTGCATGTGTGTTCTTCGCACAAACCACATATGGATCTACCAGAGTTCATTGCATGTCTGTTCTTTTCACAAACCATAGCTAGAGTCATTGCATGTATGTTCTTCTCACAAACCACACATGGATCCACCAGAGTCATTGTATGTGTGTTCTTTTCACAAACCATAGCTAGAGTCATTGCATGTCTGTTCTTTTCACAAACCACAGCTAGAGTCATTGCATGTCTGTTCTTCTCACAAACCACATATGGATCCACCAGAGTCATTGCATGTGTGTTATTTTCACAAACCACAGCTAGATTCATTGCATGTCTGTTCTTCTCACAAACCACAGCTAGAGTCATTGCATGTCTGGTCTTCTCACAAACCACATCTAGATTCATTGGATGTCTGTTCTTTGCACAAACGACATATTGATCCACCAGTGTCATTGCATGTGTGTTCTTTTCACAAACCACATCTACAGTCATTGCATGTGTGTTCTTTTCACAAACCACATATGGATCCACCAGTGTGATTGCATGTGTGTTCTTTTCATTAACCACAACTAGAGTCATTGCATGCATTTTCTTTTCACAAACCATATAAGGATCCACCAGTGACATTCCATGTGTTATTTTCACAAACCACATCTAGAGAAATTGCATGTGTGTTCTTTTCATTAACCACATCTAGAGTCATTGCATGTGTGTTCTTTTCACAAACCACATATGGATCCACCAGTGCCAATGCATGCCTGTTCTTTTCACAAACCACATCTAGAGTCATTGCATGTGTGTTCTTCTCACAAACCACATATGGATCCACCAGAGTTCATTGCATGTTTGTTCTTCTCACAAATCACATATGGATCCACAAGTGTCATTGCATGTGTGTTCTTTTCACAAACCACAGCTAGGGTCATTGCATGTGTGTTCTTTTCATTAACCACATCCAGAGTCATTGCATGTGTGTTCTGTTCACAAACCACATATGGATCCACCAGTGTTATTTGATGTCTATTGTTTTCACAAACCACATCTAGAGTCATTGCATGTGTGTTCTTCTCAAAAACCACATATGGATCCACCAAAGTTCATTGCATGTCTGTTCTTCTCACAAACCACATATGGATCCACCAATGTCATTGCATCTGTGTTCTTTTCACAAACCACAGCTAGAGTCATTGCATGCGTGTTCTTTTCATTAACCACATCCAGAGTCACTGAATGTGTGTTATTTTCACAAACCACCTATGGATCCACTAGTGTCATTGGATGTATGTTCTTTTCACAAACCACATCTAGAGTCATTGCATGTTTGTTCTTCTCACAAACCACATATGGAATCACCAGAGTCATTGCATGTCTGTTCTTTTCACAAACACATCTAGAGTCATTGCATGTGTGTTCTTCTCACAAACCACACATGGATCCACCAGAGTTCATTGCATGTCTGCTCTTTTCACAAACCATGGCTTTAGTGATTGCATGTATGTTCTTCTCACAAACCACACATGGATCCACCAGAGTCATTGCATGTGTGTTCTTTTCACAAATCACATCTAGAGTCATTGGATGTCTATTCCATTCACAAACCACATATTGATCCACCAGTGCCATTGCATGTGTGTTATTTTCACAAACCACATCTAGAGTCATTTCATGTGTGTACTTTTCACAAACCACATATGGATCCGCCAGTGTGATTGCATGTGTGTTCTTTTCATTAACCACAACTAGAGTCATTGCATGTCTGTTCTTTTTACAAACCACATATGGATCCACCAGTGTCATTGCATGTGTGTTCTTTTCACAAACCACATCTAGATTCATTGCATGAGTGTTTTTTTCATGAACCACATATGGATCCGCCAGTGTCATTTCATGCTTGTTCTTTTCAAAAACCACATCTAGAGTCATTGCATGTGTGTTCTTCTCACAAACCACATATGGATCCACTAGAGTTCATTGCATGTCTATTCTTCTCACAAACCACATATGGATCCACTAGTGTCATTGCATGTGTGTTCTTTTCACAAACCACAGCTAGAGTCATTGCATCTGTGTTCTGTTAATTAACCACATCCAGTGTCATTGCATGTGTGTTATTTTCACAAACCACATATGGATCCACCAATGTCATTGGATGCCTGCTCTTTTCACAAACCACATCTAGAGTCATTGCATGTGTGTTCTTCCCACAAACCACATATGGATCCACCAGAGTTCATTGCATGTATGTTCTTTTCACAAACCACAACTAGAGTCATTGCATGTCCTCTCTTCTCACAAACCACACATGGATCCACTAGAGTCATTGCATGTGGGTTCTTTTCACAAATCACATCTAGAGTCATTGGATGTCTATTCTGTTCACAAACCACATATTGATCCACCAGTGCCATTACATGTGTGTTATTTTCACAAACCACATCTAGAGTCATTGCATGTGTGTTCTTTTCACAAACCACATATGGATCCGCCAGTGTGATTGCATGTGTGTTCTTTTCATTAACCACAACTAGGGTCATTGCATGTCTGTTCTTTTTACAAACCACATATGATCCACCAGTGTCATTGCATGTGTGTTCTTTTCACAAACCACATCTAGATTATTGCATGAGTGTTTTTTTCATTAACCACATATGGATCCGCCAGTGTCATTTCATGCCTGTTCTTTTCAAAAACCACATCTAGAGTCATTGCATGTGTGTTCTTCTCACAAACCACATATGGATCCACTAGAGTTCATTGCATGTCTATTCTTCTCACAAACCACATATGGATCCACTAGTGTCATTGCATGTGTGTTCTTTTCACAAACCACAGCTAGAGTCATTGCATCTGTGTTCTTTTCATTAACCACATCCAGTGTCATTGCATATGTGTTATTTTCACAAACCACATATGGATCCACCAATGTCATTGGATGCCTGTTCTTTTCACAAACCACATCTAGAGTCATTGCATGTGTGTTCTTCACACAAACCACATATGGATCCACCAGAGTTCATTGCCTGTATGTTCTTTTCACAAACCACAACTAGAGTCATTGCATGTCTGTTCTTCTCACAAACCACACATGGATCCACTAGAGTCATTGCATGTGTGTTCTTTTCACAAACTAGAGCTAGAGTCATTGCATGTCTATTGTTTTCACAAACCACATCTAGAGTCATTGCATATGTGTTCTTCTCACAAACCACATATGGATCCACTAGAGTTCATTGCATGTCTGTTCTTTTCACAAACCACAGCTAGAGTCATTGCATTTATGTTCTTCTCACAAACCACACATGGATCCACCAGATTCATTCCATGTGTGTTCTTTTCACAAACCACAGCTAGAGTCATTGCATCTGTGTTCTTTTCATTAACCACATCCAGTGTCATTGCATGCGTGTTATTTTCACAAACCACATATGGATCCACCAATGTCATTGGATGCCTGTTCTTTTCACAAACCACATCTAGAGTAATTGCATGTGTGTTCTTCCCACAAACCACATATGGATCCACCAGAGTTCATTGCATGTATGTTCTTTTCACAAACCACAACTAGAGTCATTGCATGTCTGTTCTTCTCACAAACCACACATGGATCCACTAGAGTCATTGCATGTGTGTTCTTTTCACAAACCAGAGCTAGAGTCATTGCATGTCTATTCTTTTCACAAACCACATCTAGAGTCATTGCATATGTGTTCTTCTCACAAACCACATATGGATCCACTAGAGTTCATTGCATGTCTGTTCTTTTCACAAACCACAGCTAGAGTCATTGCATTTATGTTCTTCTCACAAACCACACATGGATCCACCAGATTCATTGCATGTGTGTTCTTTTCACAAACCACATCTAGAGTCATTGGATGTATGTTCTTTTCACAAACCACATATTGATCCACCAGTGTTATTGCATGTGTGTTCTTTTCATTAACCACAGCTAGAGTCATTACATGTCTGTTCTTTTCACAAACCACATATGGATCCACTAGTGTCATTGCATGTGTGTTCTTTTCTCAAACCATAACTAGAGTCATTGCATGTGTGTTCTTTTCATTAACCACATCTAGAGTCATTTTATGTGTGTTCTTTTCACAAACCACAAATGGATCCACCAGTGTCAATGCATGCTTGTTCTTTTCACAAACCACATCTAGAGTCATTGGATGTGTGTTCTTCTGACAAACCACATATGGATCTACCAGAGTTCAGTGCATGTTTGGTCTTCTCACAAATCAGATATGGATCCACCAGTGTCATTGCATATGTGTTCTTTTCAGAAACCACATCTAGAGTCATTGCATGAGTGTTCTTCTCATTAAACACATCTAGAGTCATTACATGTGTGTTCTTTTCACAAACCACATATGGATCCACCAGTGTCATTGCATGCTTGTTCTTTTCAAAAACCACATCTAGAGTGATTGCATGTGTGTTCTTCTCACAGACCACATATGGATCCACCAAAGTTCATTGCATCTTTGTTCTTCTCACAAACCACATATGGATCCAACAGTGTCATTGCATCTGTGTTCTTTTCACAAACCACGGCTAGAGTCATTGCATGTGTGTTCTTTTCATTAACCACATCCAGAGTCATTGCATGTGTGTTATTTTCACAAACCACCTATGGATCCACTAGTGTCATTGGATGTATGTTCTTTTCACAAACCACATCTAGAGTCATTTCATGTTTGTTCTTCTTACAAACCACATATGGAATCACCATAGTTCATTGCATGTCTTTTCTTTTCACAAACCACAGCTAGAGTCGTTGCATGTCTATTCTTCTCACAAACCACATGTGGATCCACCAGAGTCATTGCATGTGTGTTCTTTTCACAAACCACAACTAGAGTCATTGCATGTCTGTTCTTTTCACAAACCACATCTAGAGTCTTTGCATGTGTGTTCTTCTCACAAACCACACATGGATCCACCAGAGTTCATTGCAAGTCTGATCTTTTCACAAACCATGGCTTTAGTCATTGCATGTATGTTCTTCTCACAAACCACACATGGATCCACCAGAGTCATTGCATCTGTGTTCTTTTCACAAATGACATCTAGAGTCATTGGATGTCTATTCTGTTCACAAACCACATATTGGTCCACCAGTGCCATTGCATGTGTGTTATTTTCACAAACCACATCTAGAGTCATTGCATGTATGTTCTTTTTACAAACCACATATGGATCCACCAGTGTCATTGCATGTGTGTTCTTTTCACAAACCACAGCTAGATTCATTGCATGAGTGTTCTTTTCATTAACCACATATGGATCCACCAGTGTCATTTCATGCCTGTTCTTTTCAAAAACCACATCTAGAGTCATTGCATGTTTGTTCTTCTCACAAACCACATATGGATCCACTAGTGTTCATTGCATGTCTATTCTTCTCACAAACCTCATATGGATCCACTAGTGTCATTGCATGTGTGTTCTTTTCACAAACCACAGCTAGAGTCATTGCATCTATGTTCTTTTCATTAACCACATCTAGTGTCATTGCATGCGTGTTATTTTCACAAACCACATATGGATCCACCAATGTCATTGGATGCCTGTTCTTTTCACAAACCACATCTAGAGTCATTGCATGTGTGTTCTTCCCACAAACCACATATGGATCCACCAGAGTTAATTGCATGTATGTTCTTTTCACAAACCACAACTAGAGTCATTGCATGTCTGTTCTTCTCACAAACCACACATGGATCCACTAGAGTCATTGCATGTGTGTTCTTTTCACAAACCAGAGCTAGAGTCATTGCATGTCTATTCTTTTCACAAACCACATCTAGAGTCATTGCATATGTGTTCTTCTCACAAACCACATATGGATCCACTAGAGTTCATTGCATGTCTGTTCTTTTCACAAACCACAGCTAGAGTCATTGCATTTATGTTCTTCTCACAAACCACACATGGATCCACCAGATTCATTGCATGTGTGTTCTTTTCAAAAACCACATCTAGAGTCATTGGATGTATGTTCTTTTCACAAACCACATATTGATCCACCAGTGTTATTGCATGTGTGTTCTTTTCATTAACCACAGCTAGAGTCATTATATGTCTATTCGTTTCACAAACCACATATGGATCCACTAGTGCCATTGCATGTGTGTTCTTTTCTCAAACCATAACTAGAGTCATTGCATGTGTGTTCTTTTCATTAACCACATCTAGAGTCATTGCATGTGTGTTCTTTTCACAAACCACAAATGGATCCACCAGTGTCATTTCATGTGTGTTCTTTTCACAAACCACATCTAGAGTCATTGCATGTGTATTCTTCTCACAAACCACATATGGATCCACCAGAGTTCATTGCATGTATGTTCTTCTCACAAATCACATATGGATCCACCAGTGTCATTGCATATGTGTTCTTTTCACAAACCACATCTAGAGTCATTGCATGAGTGTTCTTGTCATTAAACACATCTAGAGTCATTACATGTGTGTTCTTCTCACAAACCACATATGGATCCACCAGAGTTCATTGCATGTGTGTTCTTTTCACATATTGATCCACCAGGGTCATTGCATGTGTGTTCTTTTCACAAACCACATCTACAGTCATTGCATGTGTGTTCCTTTCACAAACCACATATGGATCCACCATTGTGATTGCATGTGTGTTCTTTTCACAAACCATATATGGATCCACCAGTGTCATTCCATGTGTTATTTTCACAAACCACATCTAGAGAAATTGCATGTGTGTTCTTTTCATTAACCACATCTAGAGTCATTGCATGTGTGTTCTTTTCACAAACCACATATGGATCCACTAGTGTCAATGCATGCCTTTTCTTTTCACAAACCACATCTAGAGTCATTGCATGTGTGTTCTTCTCACAAACCACATATGGATCTACCAGAGTTCAGTGCGTGTTTGTTCTTCTCACAAATCACATATGGATCCACCAGTGTCATTGCATCTGTGTTCTTTTCACAAGCCACAGCTAGAGTCATTACATGTGTGTTCTTTTCATTAACAACATCCAGAGTCATTGCATGTGTGTTATGTTCACAAACCCCATATGGATCCACCAGTGTTATTGGATGTCTATTGTTTTCACAAACCACATCTAGAGTCATTGCATGTGTTATCTTCTCACAAACCACATATGGATCCACCAAAGTTCATTGCATGTATGTTCTTCTCACAAACCACATATGGATCCACCAGTGTCATTGCATCTGTGTTCTTTTCACAAACCACAGCTAGAGTCATTGCATGTGTGTTCTTTTCATTAACCACATCCATAGTCATTGCATGTGTGTTATTTTCACAAACCACCTATGGATCCACCAGTGTCATTGGATGTATGTTCTTTTCACAAACCACATCTAGAGTCATTGCATGTTTGTTCTTCTCACAAACCACATATGGAATCACCAGAGTTGATTGCATGTCTGTTGTTTTCACAAACTACAGCTAGAGTCAATGCATGTCTATTCTTCTCACAAATCACACGTGGATCCACTAGAGTCATTGCATGTGTGTTCTTTTCGCAAACCAGAACTAGAGTCATTGCATGTCTGTTCTTTTCACAAACCACATCTAGAGTCATTACATGTGTGTTCTTCGTACAAACCACATATGGATCCACAGAGTTCATTGCATGTCTGTTCTTTTCACAAAAC